>SIJG01000116.1:62833-394841 GCA_023374025.1 Heterodera schachtii
TTTTCGTGCAAGATGTTCAAATGATTTAATTTTGAAAATTAATAATAATTTATTATTTATTGTCCACTAAATAAGCTCCTATCCTTTGTTCTTTTTCATAGTTTTTGTTATGGGATATGGTTTTGTTTCAGTTTTATTGTTTATGCATTAATGTGAGGAAAACTTGACACCCAGACAGATCCCGTCCATTCTTTAATGTCTTCCATGAATCAATATAAATATTTTGTGCAATTCAAATAATTTTTGAACTTTTAAAACCTTTATATTTTAATGTGTTGTTCGATATTTAATATTTAATTTTAATTGACTGTCGAACGTGGCAACAGTTTTTTTTGAAATTTATTAATTTTACTTTACTTAAAATATTTAATACTTTTTTTTTCAAAAATATGTAGACAAAGATAGTTTTGTTGCCGCATTTAATTATAAGTTTGTTGCCTATTAATTCTACAATATATTAATTTGTTTGAGTATGCAATCACATGCATTCGCCGGAACTCGCAATGACTGTGAGTAACATGGCGCTGGTTGTCCGCGGCCGCCTTATTTGCATTATTTTACAAATCTCCCTCCTATTGTACTCTTGCACTTTAATTGGCATCATATATTCATTAATTTTGTTAAATATCTCGCTCCTCTGTGTTCTATTCGTTTAATATTAGGGATACTCATTAGAAAACAAAATTATTTATTATTTCTTTATTTCAATTTTTAAATTTAAAATAAAATTTTCGTGCAGACAATTTTCTTTATTGTCTGATTTAATAATTTTCTCTTCAATTTTAATTTGTATTATAGAAAAAGGAACAAATTTTTTAATCTGGGTATTAACAACTTTATTTATCTAGTGAAAATAAGATTCACTTAAATTAAATGATATCAAATAAATGCATTTAATTTGTTTTAACTAATATCATTTTTTGCTTATTGCATAGGCAGTAGGGTAGTATTGTGTATTCTTTCGACTCAAAAATCAGTTGGAGATTCTTTCTTCGTTTTATTATGTTTTTATTCATTAATTTCTTTTTTCTTTAAAATAAATTTTTTAATATAATAAGCATTTTGGAGTTTATTTTTGAATTAAATTAATTAATTTTATCGCCATTAAAGCGATAGAAAATTCAGGACATTTTCACATGGGGAAAATCGTTCAGTTCATACGTGCGTAATCAGCAGAGTAGTGACAATGTGTCCTTCAAAAGTTTCAATTTTTAATTTTTTATTAATCTTTTAATTTTTTCATCTATTTGAATGCATTTGATGCTTTGGTTTTAAAATTAAATTAAATCATAAATTTTATAAGTATTTTAATATTATTTTAATGCCCATCCATGTGCGTATATTTTTTAGAATTTAAATTATTTGATTATTTAAAGTATTCATATCTTTTAAATATTTTAAATCATTCCACGTGTGTCATTGAAGAAGTAATCTTCTACATTCCCTTTAGTTTCATTTCATTTATTCGGGTAGCAAATTCTAATCATTGCAGTTCATATTCGTTTTTTTTTGTTAAGTATTTATATATTTTTGCTATTTTTCCATTTTTTAATATTAAATTAATAATTTATTGAAATATTATAATTCATTTAATTCCTTAATATTGGCGATCTTATAAACTCAAAAAGACAGTTCCATCTTACATTTTCTTTTTAATGATAAGGATTTGGAATAATTTTTAGTATATTTTGATTATTCTGATTTTATTTTCGGAAAATTTCGGTTAATAAGTTTTTTGTCAAGTTACTCATGAATTTTTAGTAATTTCGAATTTATGGTTAAATTTTTATATGAGTTTGTTCAAGTTTAACACGCAAATAAATCTTAATATTTGATTTATTTTGGTATTTTCGTTTAATTAGTTTTCCTTGAATCAATTTAATAGTCAAATAATTTTTTTTCTTTTATTTGCATTTGTTTTAATGTATAAACAATTAATAATAATTTTAAGCTTTTTTTTCACTTTTAATAGTTTCAATAATATAGCATTGTAATGTATTTTATATAAAATTTTTCGTTACCTAAAAAAGAATTTAAAATGATGAATTTATTTTGATGGTAATTTTTTTTTTAAATTTTTGGTTTACAATTTCTTGAAATTCTTGGCTTTTGAAGTTTGTATTTTCAACGATTCTGTGGGTCTCGCTTTTTTCCTAAATGAAAATTAAATATTTATAAATCATTAATGGTTTTTGAATTCATTGTCACTTTTTATTATTTTCTATTCTTTATAAATTAATTGTTCTAATTTTTAAGACAAGCTTGTTTATTTGTTTATCTTGTAATTTATGTTCTTTTTGATCTCATTTTCTTTTTAGTAAAGCTTTGAACTTATGGAATAATAAGTCAATACTTCTTCGCGTTTTTTGAATATTATGCAATTAATATTTCATTTTTCTCTGTTCAAGTGACACGGATCTATTCTTTTCGTTCACGTTCTAAGATTTTTTTTCTCGTCTTGTTGTCTTTATCTCGTTTAATTTGCTATGCGATTCCTTGGTTTCCAATGCAATCACTCGAAATATTTATATATATTATTTTTTGATTTTGTTTGAAACTATGAACTATATTTTCTTCAGGAATTCTAATGTTTTTTTTCTTTTTATCCTCATTTGTACTTCCTAAGTTTGTTAAAGCAATTATAATAAATTTTATGACAAAATAGTGCATTTTTTTAGTTTTTATAAAAATTAATGATTTTTTTCTAATTTAATGTTGCATTTATATTTAGCTCTTTTTTTAAAAATTTATCCTTTGTGCAATTTTTTTATTACAAAACTATGTAGTTATTTTAATTTAGAAAATATTGTTTTGTTTTTATTTTTACATAAAATTATTATTGCTTAAATTAATATATTAATATCTATAATTTTTCTCAATTAGAATACTCCTATTATATTTCTATCCAGACATTCAGAGGTAATTCATTTCTTTTAAAATTTAAACTTTGTCTTCTAGTCGGATCACGGATGCATTTCAAGATGTCAAAAATTATTTTTCTCAGATCCATTATTTTTCATTTTTCATTAATTTCATCTTTTATAATAGTAAGTTGATTTAACATATTTCAAATTCAATTTTTATAATTTTTATTTGATTTTTCTATTATTTTTTTACATTAACATATTTCAATTCATTTATTTTAATTTTTCCAAATTAATATTTTTAGCTATATTAATGCAGCTTTCATTAATGTCACATGTATTGTCCGGTATTCGGATATAGCAAAGGAACTTCTTCTTTTTCCCGTTGAAACGGTTTGATTATAGAATTTTTCAATTTAATTAATTATATTTCATTGCTCTTTTTAAATATTTGTATTATAAAATAATATACTTTATTTTTATTATAAGGTTTTACTTAAACAGAAGGATTATTTCTTATGTTCTAAATTATAGATAGAATAAATTTTTAATAAATATACATATTCAAACAAAATCATTTCTTATTTTATTAATTTTAACCTTTTCAATATTTTATTTTTTCTTGTTAATGATAAAACATATTAATAATTTTTTAATTTGAATTGATCGTTAAACTATTATCTCAAGTTTTGAATCATGCATTTCAATTCCTTATCGCCAATTAAAATTATAAAATTGATTTCCACCCTGCTTTTTTTTCATTTATATAATAAATCACACTCTCTAATTGTTCAAAATATTTTGCTCATTCTCTGTGAATAATTTAATTATTTTCATTTATGCCAATGTTTTCACAGCATTTTATATGAGTCCGGAAACAGATTTATTTAGAAAATATTATTTTATTTTTTTTGCAATGGAATTAACTCTGGCTAAAGCAGACGTAATTTTGTTTAATTTTGGGCTTATAATTAAATTTTTAAATAATTTTTTTTGTTTCATTGAAATCCCCAAATGTCGGGTCCCTAAATGTTGGGTTGCCAAATGTCGGTGGTTTCACTAAGTGCCTTTTGCTCAAATGTCGTTCGGTCCTCAAATGTCGGGTCCACAAATGTCGGGATCCCCAAAAGTCGGGTCCCCAAATGTCGGGTCCCCAAGTTGCAAATCCCCAAAAGTCGGGTAGCCATATATACAAGGTAAATAAAAAAGATTATAGAATTTCATCCAAGAAAGGATCAAATTTAATAAAATTAAACCAGGTAGTTCGGCTCAATATAAAATGCTGTGAAAACATTGGCATAAATGAAAATAATTAAATTATTCACAGAGAATTTTGTCTTAAGTTGTTCTATTTTATAAAGAAATATGCTTATTTTAAATTGCAGAATAAGCTAATAAATTTTAAAATAGCCTATTTGGCAATGTATACCCTATAAGGTGTAAAATTTATAATGAATTTTCATTTTATTTTTATATTATCAGTGAAAGGCTTCAAATTGCGAATGAAATTTTCTATATTATTTTAATTTAATTCTGTTGTATTATGTTATTTTGTTATCATTTCTGCTGATGTACAGTTTGGTATGAAATTTCTGTGATTGTTTAAGGAAAGAAAATTTTTAAAAAATATATTTTAATCAATTCTTAAAATTTTGTTGATTAAAATTGCCAAATATACACTTAATTTTAAATTAATGAAGAATGTTTTAAATCAACGAAGAAAATTTAATATTCAATCAAATATATTCCTTTTAAATGGTTTTTGTTACTTTGTTTATGAAATCAAAGTATAAATTTTCATTTGAAAATGATCAAACATGGCATTAATAATTATGTATTATTTCTTTTATTCATTAGGCTTTTTGCAGAATTTTCATATTTCACTTCATATTCTATATTTTTTTTACTTTAAAATCTAGAGAAATTATTTTGAGTAATATTTTAATTTTGTTTTCACTAAGATGAAAAATGTTTATTTTATTGTCTCTTAATTTTCCAATTCAAGTCAAATTATCGTTTAACTATTTAATTTTTTATTTTTATTATTGCTTTTTCTATGAGAAATGAACCTAACATTTTTGCAGCTTAAAGTTGATTGCTTTTTCAATTTTGAAAGTTGTATTTTAATTTTCTTGTAGTCAATTATTTATATGTTCGTAGTCTGCTATTAAATGATTAGCCCAATAAGTTTTTAAATGATGCATACAACTAATTCAATTAATAATATTTTTTCGGCTACATATTTCATTTTATAGGCCTAAAAACCTAAAATTATTTAAAAAACTTATTTTCACCTATTTTGGCGTTTTGCCGAAATTTGTTAACAAAAAAGGAAAAATACACCCCTGAGAATCGATCCAAAATTTTTCAAAAAATACATCCTTAAGAATCGACAACGAAATTTTCAAAAATGCACCTATAAGAAATGGATTTTTCAAAAATTCACCTCCCAAATTTATTAATTGATTTTCTTTCATAGTAATTTTATTGTAAGAGCTTTCTTATTTATTCGTTTATTTTTAATTCTTGCATTTTCTTTTCAGTGATTCCATTTGTTTTTGGTCAGTCCCATGTACCGGGAAAAAACCCGGGAATTTCCCGGTCCCGGTTAAAATTTGTCAAACCATGACTGGGTACTCATTTGTACCCGTTTTTTCAGTGTCAGTCACGGTCCCGACCAACTCTAGTCCCATGAGATGAACCCTGTCCATGACGATGGTCAAGCCAGTACGGCATAAGCATATGCATACTCGGGTAAGTACATTTTTTAAATATAAATGGTTTATAAAAAATAGACTTTTAATATATATTTACTTTTAATTTTGTTTTAAACCCTTTTCAAAATTTGCAAATTTATTTATGCTTTCATTTTTATTTAAGCATTTTAACTTGAATTTTCTCTTTTATTTAAGTTTCATTCAAATTCTGAATAATAATTTTGCGGAATGATTTTAATTTCTCTTGTACTTTTTTTTTATTTTAAACAGATAAAATTTATAAATTATTTATTACTTTTATAATTTTATTATTAAATGTAATTTTTAGCGTTGTTAGATTTTAAGAGTTTGTTGTTTTTTAAGCAGTTTATTTCGAGAGTAAAATGTAAAAATTATGTTATCAATTTTTTTCTTGATCTACTTAAAAATGTTTTTTTTTATTATAACGCTGTTTCATAATTAATTTTTATTTGTTTTAGTTTATAGTTTTTTAATTAATATTACTTTAATTCTGGTCAAAAATTGCTTAATTTCTTGCATTGACATCAAAAATGGACCTTATCCTTTGAATTCTGCGAAGATCAATGCCCTTCAAATTTAAAAAATAGTTTGTAAATTTTATTTTGAAAAAAAAATTATGTTATTATTTATTTATTATAACTTTTTATTTTTAGATGAATATCTGCAGAAATGGTGAATGCCATTAATACAAGTTAATGGACATTTCTTTGCTAAATTCACTCAAAAATGAAATTTTTTTTTGAAAAATTTCCAATGATGATAAAAAATAATTTTCCACTATATCCCTCTTTTTCATACTTTTTCGTGAATAATATTCAATATCAAGCACTTTAATAACAAAATAATCTCATTTTTTGTTGGAGCTGTGTCTCATTATTACTTTTATTTAATTATTTATTTATTTCAAATTATTTTTGATTTTTTTATGTAATTTTATGTTTAAATACAAATTGAATGATTTAAATTTTTTTCTGTCTTCAATAAATTTTTACTTTTTGTTCATAATTGATAATAATTTCCAAAAATAGACATAAAATCTTGCACATTATCCTATGTAGATTGCGAAGCACAATGTCCTTCAAATTTAAATCGTTTATTTTTATTTATAATTTAATATTTTAAATATTTTTTATTTATTCCACTTTTTTTTTTTTTGCTGTTTTGACCTTTTGCATGAAATCTATTAAATTATTTTTTAAATCTATTATTTGTTCACTTTTTGGATAATTTGGATTGACACATTGCCTGTAAATTACATTATTATTAAATATAATTTTATTAAATCCTATTTTTAAGGGCTGAATCGTTGATCATTTTGTCTATAATTTATTTATAAATGTATTTTTTATTAATAATAATTATTTATTTTTTCATTATTGGTTTATTTATTATTAAGTTTTTTAGTTTTTTTCTAATAAATTATTTTATTTTATTTCACTATTTTTTAGTTTCTTTTTTTGAACTCCTCTAAAAGCACTTTGGCTCCTTCTAGAGTTCTATAGGCTGCAAAGTGGACTTTTCGGGATGGAATCCTTTCTGCAGTCATGCTTTTTGTGAGGTGAAAGGAATATTTTTATATCAATTTATTTAAAATATTTATCATTAGTCTTCATAAAAACAGCACATTTTTCCATTTTCTCTTGCATATTTCTGTTTGACTTACATAAAACATTTGATGTCTATAAAAATTTGACATTCTTATTTTAATATTATTGGTTATAACACACTGCATCAATGAAATCATATTTCTAGGACCAGAACAAATTAATTAATAACGTTTTGTAGATTTTTAAATTATTTTATTTTTCTTTTTCTTGTTAATTTCCCGTTGTTGTCATAAATGTATATTTTTGGGTGGTTTTATAGATTTTTTAGTCCTTTGGTATTTTAAATATATATTTTTTGCAAAATTATATTCGACGAAATTTTAATTTAATTGTTTGTGTAAAGGTATAGTCAAGAGGCAATTTCTTTTTTAAGTAAAGGCTGATATTGATTATTTCTCTTAAATTCCAACAAATATAATAAACTTGTCTGGTAGCATTTTTATGAGTTTGCAAAAATACCGATCATTCACAATTAACTACAACAAAAATAATCATCAATTTTTGATCATTTACACTTGAAATACGGTGGAAATTAATCATTTTTAAGTTGTCCTTATTTTGCTCTACCTTTATCTCAGCAAATATTCTTTCCGATTTTTTTCCTTATTCGAAAATTGGTTTTTTTTATTAATTTTTACTAAAATAAATAAGGTAAACTCTAATTCGATTTAATTCTTTGTACGTGCCTTATTATGATTCTTAATGCACACAATGAAAAAAAAAACATTTGATGATTCGAAAATTTTAAAATTGATTTTTCTATAACAAATTTGCTATTTTTTCTATATTTGATTTATATATTCATTATTTCAATTTTATTTGTTTTTATGTAATAATAAATCAGTTATATATTTACTGCTTAGAATGGATAAATTTTAATAATTTACTTTTATCTCTTATATAAATTTAATTGCTTGCGAGTGACTCCAGAGATGATTTATTTTTATTTTCGTATATTGTAAAATAGTTTAAATTCTTGAAGAAATTTAAGTTTATTTAAATTTTTCCAGTATTTATTAACTTTTTAATTTAGTTTATTTATAACAATAAACATTATTACTCATGTTGTAAAGCTTGTTAAGTGCTACCACTTTTATCGTTATCTTTATTAATACTTATATTTACTATTATAAATTTATAAACATTTTTTTTCTCTAACCAGTTGAGCTTTTTTGGTGTTTCAGAGGCGATCATTTTACTGAGAAACTCATGAGCATGCTTAAATGTTATAGTTTAATATAAAAAACTTTATTAAATAAGAGTAATTTACTTTCATTCATTTTATAAGTTTAGAAATTTATTTTCAAATATATTTTTTATATATTTTTTTTATTTTCATGGAGCAGAATAAAAAAGATAATAATTTAATTTTCTATTTGAACTTCTGAATAACTAATTTTTTGTTTACTTTTCAACATAAAAAATAGATCTAATTATGAAAACATATATATATATAATCAAAAAGTCAATCAAGTATTTATTTTTAACTTTAATTTATTTTTTAGTCTTATTTTATTATAATTTATTTAAATATTAGTCAGAGAGATTAAATCAACCAGAGTGTAGTGATTTGTTATTACTATAAAATTTGCACATTTAATTTATCAATTTTTTCATATTCAACTTGATACAATAAAATTTATTAATTAGCAAAATGCTTGATCATTATTTTAAATAAAATTTTTAGTTTTTTAAATTCCTTTTATCTTATATGACAAGAAATATTACGAAAATAAATAATAAAACTTTTTTTATTCGTATTCAGTTTTGCTTTATTTGAATTTTTTATAATAATTCCCATTAATTTTCATTGAACAAATGTTTTATTTTCAACATCTAAATATGTAAATTTATTTTTGTTATTGTTTTAACTAATTTTAATATCGATTTATTAATAGTTCAAAATAACTAATTTTCGAGTTATTTTTCAAAGCGAATTTATAAATATTCTGTTTTTTTTAATTATATTTTGTTTACTCTTGCATTAAACCGTCAATCAGATAATAAACAAGGCTATTTTTAATTTGATTTTAAAATTTTTGCAATATCTTAAATTATTAATTAAAATTTTAATCTGCATATTTATATTAAATTATCAATTTTTTCAATTATTAAATATATTTTTTCGTAACATTTTTATCAAAATGTCTTTTGATGTGCTTTTTTAATTTATTGTGGATCCTTTACTTAATCATTCAAGGCATTTATAATTCAAAACATTTTCACATGGCACAAAAGCGAAAACCCTTTAGGGCAGCATTTGCTTTTCTTCGAAATTTTCATTTTCTATTATATAAAAAAAAACAATAGAAATTTTTAAGATATATTCATCAACATACCTTTATGATCATTGTATAGTTTCTGTCCAGCAAATGGGAAAAACGGTGGGTGTTGGATTAGGATACATTAGTGCCAAGCAGTTTTTAAATTTGTTTTTAATTGTAAAGCTATTTAAAAATTAACAATTTTTGTTAAAAATTAATTTTTATTAATGCTATCATTTAAAATGCTTAGAGTTTTTTTAAATGCACATTTATGGTCTTCGATAAACAAAATAAGATTCACAATATATTATTGTAGCTTTTTTTATTGAGCTTATGATTATTTTGAAAAATTTTTTTTTGCTAATAATTTTGAGAATTTATTTTTTCAATATTTCATTATTAACTATTTTTTATTCATATTAATTTATTTTAATTCAATCCTCGTGTGCCAGGGTGTCTGAACTTTTTTTTGAATGATGAGGATATTTGCAGACATACAAAATCTGTGTTCTTTTTTTTTATATTGAGTTAATTTAGCAAAATATATTTTTTATTTAATTTCACCAGAAAAATGGTTATCTTAAAAATAATATTTTTTCTTCTTTTTTAATGATATTCTTGAGTACTATTTGCTAGTTTGCAGAATGTTTCATATATTATAACTTTTTTTTCTTTAAAATCTCTTTAAATTATTTTAGGTATATTTTAATTAATTTTCACTGTGAAAATGATAATTTTTTATTGTCTCTTTATTCCGGCTGAATTCAAACTATCTTTTTTACGCATTTATTTTTTATTAGCTACTTTATATTATCTTTATTATATAATTTGTCGTTTCTTTTAAACGTATTTTATTTTTTCTTTATTTACTTATTTTTTTATATATAGTTTATTCATTTCATTTTTTATATTAAATTTTAATATAGTAAATTTTTATTAAATAACCTTATAATAGATATTTTTTATATTTTTAAAACTCCTATTCAAATTGATTGTAATTCGTTTCGATAAATTTTTATTTATTTATCAGAAAAATATTTATTTATCTCCATTATGTCTATAGGCAGTAGCAATATTCTAACAACACAGCGTATTATTTTCTTTTTCATATCTTTTTGTTATAACTGGATATGGCATTGTTTTAATTTTATTTTTTTATTCATTATTGTGAGGAAAAACTCGATGTCGACAAGAATCCAGCCTTCCTTCTTTTTTTGCTTTGTTTGTCTTATGAATAATGTTTTCAGTTTTTATTTAATTTTTTTACAATATCATATATGATTTTGTAAATTATCTTTCTAACGTTATTATGCATTTGAAATTTAAAGAGAATTTTTTCGAAATTTCGAATTTTTTTTTTAGCTATTTTGTTGACTTCAGAAAATTTTTGCTGCAAACAGTAAGAGATTATTACAAAAATTTTGATAATATTTGATTTATAATTGTGAAGCTAGAATTTAATAAAAATTGAAATTTTTAAATGTAAATCCATTTTTGTGCAGTTTTTAGCATATTTTTAAGTCTGTTTTAGCAAATATTGAATATAAATACATTTTTCGGAATTTTTTAGGCTTTAAAGATATATTTTGGCAGTTTTTAGTCCATATTTTGGTCCATATTTGGCCATTTTTGAGCTTTTTAGTCCATATTTCGGACTTTTTTAGTCCATATTTTATGTCCATATTTTGCGTTTTTTAGTCCATATAATTTATAAACCTAGTAATAAGCCATCTCGATGGCGTCTTCCATTTCTGACAATGGTTGTACGAAATTTTCAAATATAAAAAAATTATTTGTTATCTTTTACATATTATTAAAATATTTTTTCATCATTTTATATTTTAATCAAATTTTAATAATTATCTTTTCAGTTGCAAAGTTCTAAATTTAATTAGAAAATATATTTTTACATATTTGTTTGTTACATAAATTTTTACTACTTTGTATTTTTTGTTTGTTTTTTAGTTAACTTTTTCGTTTTTCGTATCCATGGGATGTTTAATAAATGGGGCTTGTGCTCTCTTTATAAGTTTATTCCATTATTATGAATTCATAAACTTTTTCTGGAATACAATTGTTTACTTTATTGTATCTTTCTTTATATGCTGTTGTTTATTATTGTATTATTTTTCACTATATCTTTTAATAAATATTTTTGTTTTTCATTTTATCTTTTTAGGTATATAGAAAAATAAATAAATTATTGCTAATTAGTTACTCATGGCAATAATTTTGTTTTTGTTATTTATTTTTTGACATTCGTTATTACATTTTTTGATTTAGTACCAATTTATTATTATATTTCTCTTAATTTTAACGCTTACAAACTCCCATGAGACATGAGAAGCGTTCTTTATGGATCCTTTGATTGATAGCTCCGAGTGCAACTTTATTAAAATAAATATTTTTAATTTTTTTTTACTCCAATTTTAATAATTTTCTCTTTAATAGAAAAATGTTTATATTTAATTCGAAAATATAGTTTTATCATATTATTTTTTATATAAGTTTTTAGTGCCTTTTATTTATTTATTTTTAATTTACAATAGTTTATCTTTTTTCGTAGGGCATTTGCTTTCTTTATAAAGAATTAATATTTTTAACAAGGGAAATTTTCTTCCTAATTATTAGGGTCGCAACTATTAGTGAAAAAACTTTTTTTGCTCATTTGTTTTGAAGAAAGGAGCTCAAAAAACGCATTTCTGCATTAAAAAACTTTCATTTGGACGTCATTTTTCGACACTAGAAATCATTATTTTGGCGTTTCGTCACTTAAAATTGTGAAAATTCACTTTTTGGCGTTTTGTCACTATTTTTTCATTAATTCGACATTTTTTGGAAAATTTCTCAACAAAAATGCAATAAAAACGAAAAATACACCCTTAAGAATCGACCTAAAAATTTTATTTCAAAAATTCACCCTTAAGAATCGACCTTTTTTTGAAAAAATACGACTAGGAATTCAAAAATTATCTTGAAAATTCTTCCCCAGAATTTTTTTCTTTCAAAATTTTGGTTTAAAAATGTTGTGTATTTACTAAGGAAATAGTTCTAAGGAAATATAACTCATTTGCAACTGCATCAGTGAATAAAAAAAAGTTTTTGCTCAATTTTTGGCTGAAAATTATGTCACTATTCGTCACTATTTTGGACTTTTTTCACTATTTTGTCATTTTTTTAGCACTTTTTCTTCACTATTTTAGATATTTTTGCATTTTTTGTTTATTTTTTATATATGAGATGATGTTTTTTTTTTCTCATCTTTTAATAAATTTATTTCTGTTTTTCATTTTAATCTTGCCGTCTTCTTATGAGAATGTCCATTATAGGTGTTAATTTCATTTTATTTCTTTAAATATGGTTTCGAGCACCTGAATTGTTATCAACAACAATTATCAGAAAATTTTATTTTACAAAAAACTTCGTTAAACTTCATGTGCTCGCAGGGATTTCCATCTTTTCTTGTTGATTTCTTTAGTAAATTAATTTAGCTTATCATGAGTCTAAATTTATTTAGATTATGTTTAAAAGAATTTAAATAATAACCAAAGTCTTAATAATATTTATTAAAGAAGAATTTATAATATTACAAATCTGACGTTTAGTTTTCAATTTATTATATTAAATTTTCTGCCTACTTTTATTTAATTAATAACTAATTTAATCAATTGCTTTAAACTCCTTGTTTCGCGACGCAATGTAATTCGAATGTTGGCAGCATTTTTCAAATATAAATCTTAATTAAAAATTGTTGCTTCACTAATTGTATGCTTAATTTCGTTAAATGTTGTGCTCCTCTGTGTTCTATTCGTTTAATATTAGGGTTAATCATTTCAACAAAATATTTACTTTTTTTATTTCATGTGTTTTTAGTACTCTTTTATTAAAATATTTTTTATATTATGTAATTTTGTAGTAGTATATTTTATGAAAAATTTTCTTACTATTTTAGGTGGTATTTTTGTACAATAATAATTGAATTGGTATTTATCAATTGTTTCTTTTTATTAATAAAATTTGTTTATATTTCCTAATGCTCCCACAGTGACATAATAGCTTTTTATTTTTCTATTTCAACTGCTTAATAATATTATTTTTTATTTTATAATCCAAATTAAATTGTTTATATTTAGAAGGTTTAATTAATGCTTTATGCATTAATGCTCGAACCTCGCGGTTTTGAGTCTTTATCGTATTCAAAAAACTTGAGACTGAATGGGTTTGACGTTTAAGTATTCCCAAATTATTTTATTGTTTTTTTTCTTCATATGAGAAGATAAATAAGCAATATTTTCTTACTCTAATTATGATTGTTTAAAATTTACATTGCAAGTTAATCCTTTATAAATCCCATGATTTTTATATTTATAATTTTTAAGACAATTTTCATCTAGTTTAGCTTCATTAGTATATTAACTTGTTTATTAAAATTGATGTATTAAAATTTTTTTTGATTATGATGTCTATTATAATTTATTAACAAGAAGCCAATGGTTGACTTTTTAAAGTCTTATATTTTTACTGATTAAATCCTGAACTTTTTTATTATTATCGATTTAATTATAACTTTACTTAAAATAAATTTTGTAATTAAAAATGCATATATTTTTGTCTTATCGAAACTCAGGATATGTGATCTTGCAATGAGCTGTGTGTAATGATGCTCAACGAAGTTTTAATCCAAGTTTATTTAAAAATTAAGTACTATTAGGATTTTATGATTATTTTCAAAAAATTTTTTACTTTCTTTGATTTGTTTCTTTGATACCATTTTATTTAATTTTTTATTTATTATGATATTAGGAATTTATAATATCAATTTTTGTTGGGTATTTTATGTAAATCTTAGAGTTGCTTCAGTTTATTTCTTATAACATTTTTCTGAGACATTTTTCATGCCATTGATACTGAATGATCAAATTTGGTTGAGCAATTTAAATTTATTGTTTTTGAATTTTTTTAAAATAAAAATGGCAGTTTTGTGACTCACTATTGGTTTTATTTAAATACTTCTTTAAAAAACAATCTCGCCACATTTTTGCCAAACTTATGAATTTTATACTGCCGCTGGTATCAACAATTATTTCTCTCTGTAGCATTATACTGATATTTTGTTTTTATTTTTTATAATATTACGCTTACTTGACTTATTTCAAACTTTCAGTTTATAATTTTTAATTTTTTACAATTTTAAAACATAAAAAATATTTATAATTAAAAAATATATCTATTATTTTTACAAATGTGATTCAAATATTTATTTTTTACTTTAATTATTTTTAGTGTTATTTTATGTTCGGACTTTAGCCGACACAATAAAATGTTTATTTGTAGAACAAATAAATTAAACAATTTAAATAAAATTGGAGAAGTCGGTGGCGCGAATAAATATTGGAGGAGAACAATAATAGGCGAAGTTAAAAAAAGTGCATAAATAGCAACAACTGAATGAATGAGGGGAATGGAAATGCATGGACATAATTAATCAATAGTGTCTGACACAAATAAAAGGAAGACACAATAATAGAGAGTGGGGTAAAAGGAGAGGAAAAGAAATAAACAAATGCAAAGGGAAATAAATGCAATTGTGTACTTTTATCTCTCGGGGTTGACCACCCGAACACCTCCCCTTTTAAATGATCAACGGGGCGAGAATCGCGCAGGTGGTTGCCGTCGGCGATCAGGGTAGCGTCGTTGTGGCGTCGGCGATTGAACGGCAGGCGTCGGCGATCGAGCGGTTTGAATGACGTCCTGCTGTTCCTCTTCGATCGGCTGTTCCTCCACTTGATCTTCGGCATTGATCGGGTCAGGCCTATTCTCTAGGACCTGCCCATTTTGGTGTCCATTTGCCATTTGTGCCATTTGAATTGGCAAATTGAATTCCTCATTCAAAATGTTTAATGGGTCCTCGACAATTTGAGTCGCCTTTCGGAATCTCAGCTGATTCGCATGATAGCGACCGCTGGATCCGTCTTCAAATCTCACATTATAGATGACACCGGAACATCCGCAGATCGTTCCGGCCTTCCAACTTTGTGAAAGGCGATGTCGGGCCCAAACTGCGTCCTTTGAACTGAAAATTTGTGGACGTGTGCCAAATCGGCGATTGAACTTCTTCTCCATTGCCTGATCACGTTCGATCGGCTGAATTGGAGGTGGCTTCAGCAGGTCCAATGTTGTTCGTGGCTTCCGTCCAATGAGCATTTCGGCTGGACTTTTCGAGTCCGGCAATGAATCGTTGGGGGTTGTTCGATACGTGATCAGAAATGTCTCAATTATTTCTTTAACTGAGGACATTCCCTCCCCTTTTAATTTTCTGAAGGCACGTTTAAACGTGTCAACAAATCTCTCCGCTTGTCCATTGGACATGGGATGATACGGAGCCGAGAACAAGTGATTGATTCCATTGGCCGCTGTAAATTTAGCAAATTCCGAGCTCTTAAATTGTGTGCCGTTATCCGAAACCAACGTTTCTGGAATTCCGTGCCGTGAAGCCAAATATCTTAGCTTTTCAATTGTCATCGCCGTTGAAATTGTTGACATTTCGAAAACCTCGGGGTATTTCGAGTAAGAGTCAACAACAATCAGAAAATATTTTCCGAAAAACGGTCCGGCAAAATCCATGTGCACGCGTTGCCACGGGCCTGATGTTTTTGGCCATGATTGTAAATTTGTCTTAATTGGCGCTTTGCAGCAGCCTGACATGGCACACATTCACGGACATAATCTTCAATGTCCTGATCGATTTTTGGCCAGAAGACATATTGTCGGGCCAGCTGCTTCATCCTTTTCATGCCAGGATGTCCTTGGTGCAGCAATTTCAGAATTTTTGAATGGAATACTTTCGGGATTACCACTCTTTCTCCAAACATGAGGCATCCCTTTTCAATTGAAAGTTCTTCCTTTCTTCGGCAAAAATCACGGACATTTTGGTTTTCTTTGTCCATGGCCTTTTCGTTTGGCCAGCCATTTTTGACAAATATTTTGACTTGAACAATATTTTCATCACGCTCAGAAGCAGCGACGAGGTCCGAAAATTTTAATGGCAATTTTGAAATTGTGTTGCCGAAATTTGTCTCAAAATCTGTTTCCGCGTTGATCATGGCGATGATTTTCTCGTCTTCGGGCTCATTTCCTTTGGCGATGAGGCGCGAGAGCGCATCCGCCTGGCCAAAATCCTTTGTGTTGATGTATTCGATGCTAAAATCATAGGCCAAAAGGATTAATGACCACCGAAGAAGACGATTGGCACTGCACTGCCGAATTCCCTTTTTGCTGCCAAAAATACTAACAAGGGGTTTATGGTCAGTTTGCAGAGTGAAATGCCGTCCATAAATCATTTATGGAATTTTTGTACGGCAAAAATCAACGCCAAGCCCTCTTTTTCGATCTGCGAATAATTTTTTTCCGCAGGGGCGAGTGATTTTGAAGCATGGGCAATTGCTTTGATGTTTCCGTCCTGAAATTTGTGATAAATGACTGCTCCGATGCCCAATTCGGAAGCGTCAGCTGCAACAATGATCTCCATTTTGGGATCATAATGTGTTAGCAGCAAATCTGATGCCAAAATTTCCTTAATTTTTCGGAATGCATTTTCGCATCCTTCACTCCAACTCCAATCAATTTCCTTTTTAAGCAAATCGTCGAGCGGTTTTCGAATGAACCGCATGTTTTTGACGTATTGTTGATAATGGTTTACCATACCAAGGAATGATCGGAGCGATGGAATGTCGTTTGGTGCAGGCATTTGACTAATTGCATAAATTTTTGCTGGATCCGGTCGGCGTCCGTTTTTATCAATTATCTGTCCGAGATATTTGATTTGATCTCGGAAAAATTTACATTTTGCCAATTTGACGCGGAATCCGTATGCCTGAATTCTTCCAAAAACTTCTTTTAAGTGATTGGTATGTTCCGAAATGTTTTTGCTGACGATTATAATGTCGTCCAAATAGGCAGTGGCAAATTCCAATCCTGCCAACATTTTATCCATAATCGATTGAAATATGGCTGGGGCTGATTTGACACCGAACGGCAGTCTTTCCATCCGGTAATTGCCCTTGTGGGTTGCCAAGTCACACAAATTTTTGGAATCTTCGTCCAATTCGACTTGGAAATAGGCGTCCCGCAGATCGATTTGCGAGAAAATTTTGCCTCCATTTAGCGTCGCAAAAATGTCTTCCGGTATTGGAAGCGGGTATTGGCAGTCGAGAAGGGCATCGTTTAAGCCTGTAGAGTAATCAATGCAAAGTCGGGCGGATCCGTCGGCCTTTTTGACAATTAGAATAGGCGCGGCCCACTCCAAATGTTCGACTTTGTGGATGACGTTCATCTGTTCCAATCGGCTCAGTTCGCGCTCAACAACCTCTAACGAATTGTAGGGTACTGGACGAGCTTTGCGGTATACTGGCCTTGCGTCATCTTTTAGGGTGAGATGAGCCTTCTCCTTTAAGCAATGGCCCAATTTTTCACTGAAAATTTCGTGGAATTCCTTTTCCAGGGCTTGAATTTCGGCTTCTGTCCCAGCAATCTGCGTTGCTTCACTTGGGATCAAATTTTCAGCCTTTTTGCCATTTGTGAGGCATGTATTTACTGTAGGATTGTTGATTTTCGACTTTAATTCGTCCAACAATCCAAATAAGTCCATCATTTTGCAGCTCAACAAATTTAGTGAGCCTGCTTTGGCAACATAAAATGTTTGCTCCACTTCAATTTTGCCAAATTTGAATGTGCCGAATCCTTTTCCAATAAAGGAAATTTTTGTGCCGTCGAATGCTTTGCCAATTTCGTTGCATTTTTCGATTGGTGGTCGTCCAACCTACTCGTGCGTCAATTCATCAATGACGACAATGTCCGAGCCGGTGTCGAGATGGAATTCGACTGGCTTCTTGTTGAACAGAACCGCTGTTTTCAGCAGTGAAATGGAATTGACGGCATGGGTGGTCATTCCAATGCGAAGATGGCCAACACGGTTGTTGCCTTTCTTTTTGGCATTTTGGCGTTTGCGCCACTCTTGGACTCGTTCGCACTGTTTATCCAAATGGCCAACAAACTCACACTTCCGGCATTTGCTCGTTTTGTAACGGCATTCGTCAGGTCGATGCACGCCGAAGCCGCACCGCCAACATATCATGGTTGCCTGCGTGTTGGTCCGTTGATTGGAAAAATTCTTGTAGGATTTGTTGGGTGAATTGTTCGGCTTTGGAACTTGTCGAACTGCATTCACTGGCCTCGAAGAACTTGTCGCTTCGATGGCCTTTGCTTCTGAAATTGTGGACTGGAAACTTATTAAGTCTTCCACCACTCCATCATAGCTGATGTTGGAGCTATCTGCTGCCAATTTTGTCAGAATTCGCTGTCGCAATGCAGCTTCATTGGGCGCTTTGAGTGCCATCAATAACATGAGGCAATTAAATTGCTCTTTGGTCAGCTCATCGAATTTAAAATCGGTCAGCAATTTTCTGTGCCGATTTATGAACTGCCTGAATTGTTCGCCTTCTCCTCTCACCGCTTTTAAGCACTCATAGCGGTCGATGAATATGGACTGAGTCTTGGCAAATAGCTTCTCGAGCTTTTCGGTCGTCACTTTAAAATCGAAATCGGTGACCGACGACGGCAGAACTGATCTGCTGTACTCGCTGAATGCTGACTCGCTCAGCTTATTCATCAAACATTTGACCTTGACTTCGTCGTTAGCTGTTGGTGCCGTGCAATCCAACGCGAATTTGAATCTCTCAATCCATTCCGAAATTCGGCTCTTGTCGTCCGTTGGCTCGAATGGTGAGATGTCCGGCAATATTGGCACTGAATTTGCTCCTTGATTGGGCTATGCCGCCGCATTTGGTGCGTTTTGTCGGATCGCAATCAATTGAGCAATTTGCTGTGATTGGTCCTGCACCATTTTTTGTTGGTCCGCCAGCATTTTCACTAGCTGGTCAATTGTCGGATTTTGCGCCATTTTCGTTGATCAACTTTCGGGGAATTTCCTTGTCTTTGTTGAGTAAACCGCAACTGGCGGAAACCGCAACCACCTGGGTATCTTGGTTTTTTTTTACGATGATTAAACCGCACCTGGCGGAAGCTCACCCTTATTGGGTCTATTGCTTTTTTTGAAGAATTGTTGAATAGCAATTCGGAGTCTGTCCGAAATTGCCAAAATCCCGAGTTGAGTTTATTTGTAGACGGGCGTCGCCAATTGTTCGGACTTTAGCCGACACAATAAAATGTTTATTTGTAGAACAAATAAATTAAACAATTTAAATAAAATTGGAGAAGTCGGTGGCGCGAATAAATATTGGAGGAGAACAATAATAGGCGAAGTTAAAAAAAGTGCATAAATAGCAACAACTGAATGAATGAGGGGAATGGAAATGCATGGACATAATTAATCAATAGTGTCTGACACAAATAAAAGGAAGACACAATAATAGAGAGTGGGGTAAAAGGAGAGGAAAATAAATAAACAAATGCAAAGGGAAATAAATGCAATTGTGTACTTTTATCTCTCGGGGTTGACCACCCGAACATTTTATTTTTTTAATTTTTTTTTAAGTTTTGATATACTACAAAATTTATGAATTTAATTATTAAAGTGATTTTTTCCACATCTTAAACTTTATAATTATTTTTTTAGTTTTTGAAATCGCTCCGAGGATAAAAATTCGATGAACTTTTTATCCTCTAACTTATTAACAAACACTTGGGTATAATTAAAAATTTTACAATATATTGTTGCAGTATTTTGAATTTCATTGGTTTTGTATTTTTTCATATATCTTATAACTTCTTAGATTTTATTTTTGTAATTTTTCATAATTTAAATAAAATATCTTTTGTTCATATTCATTCAAATATTTGATTCAATTCTAGTTGTTCGGTTCTTCGTTTTTTCTAACAGCCACTTCGGTTTAAATGGTAGTAATATTTTTCTCCTGTTGAATAAAGAATTTATAGAGGAAAATTTTTGGCTCTGAATTTGCTTTAATTCAATTAATGAAGTTTTAAATTAGGTTTTTGCTTTATTCTGCATTAAGTTACCAGATTATTTATAGTATAAGTCCATTCTTTAATTTCCTTATCTGTATTTATGTATTTTTTTTACATAACTTGATAATATTATGATTAGTAAAACAACTAAATTTTAAGCAATAATATTTTAAACAAAAAATTTAAAATCCGATTTCAATTACATTTTTATAATTTTTATTAAATTTATTATTATTTTTCAACACAAAAAATTTTAAAATAATTTTTAGTTTGTTATTTATTTGAAAATATAATTTTTTTTACGACTATTATTATCAATGTTATTTAAAGTTTATTTATTTTTTACATTAATTTGTTTTTAATGTGATTTTAATATTTTTCAGAATAAACCTATGTTTTTATTATATTTATTTGGTTTTGATAAAAATATGCTGCAATTCTATTATTTATTTCTTTGCTCATGATCATCAGGTATTCATAATTTTTGCTTCGTTCTCTTGGACATTAATAATATTAAAAAAATAAATAATTATGAATAATATAAAGATTATTTATGGAATTTTATTATGTATTTAATTTATTTATTATAACTTTTCTCGTCTCTTGAAAAGAGAATAAAATTGTTAAATAAAAATTATTGCGTAAATCAGCATTTTGCATAACACTTTTATTTTATCCAAGTCAGAAATAATTTTCCAAACAAAATTTTGTTTATTTAACATTCATGACCAAGAATTTAAAAGAAAAATAAAATTTCAAATGGTATTTATCAATAATTTCTTATTATTAATAAAATGTTATTTCTTTTCCAATGCTTCCGCAGTGTAAATATAACTTTTTCTAGTAAACTTTTTCTATTTCAACTGCAAAATTAATAATTTTATTCATTTATTTTAAATTTTCATTTAAATTTTTAGATATATTTGTGCAGCTTTCATTAATGCCTCATGTATTGGCGTGTTTGATCAGTGGAAATTCTTTCTCCATTCGTTGAAACAGTTTGATGATTGAAATATTTTTCAATTTAATTAATTATATATTTCAATCCTCTTTTTAACTATTGTCTGGTATTAAAATAATTTTTATTATAAGGTTTTAGTTAAAAAGAATTAATAATAATATTTCATTGGTATTTTTTCGTTAAAATTCTCGCCCATTAATTAAATCGATTCAGAATTCAATTATTTATCTCTCTATCTTTTATAGCAATGATTTCTTTTTGTATTGGTTGAGCGTAGAGATTTGATATTATTATAAATTTGGTCCATTTAATTTATTAATTTTTTCATATTCAACTTCATAGAATAATTTTGTTTTTTTAGTTTCCAATACTTCTGCAGTGTTCTACAAATTTATATTTAAACTGTTGAATAAATAATTTATTTTCAAGTTGCTTCGTCATTATATCAAATAAAATTTTTAGGTTCATTAACACCTTATTAATTTATATGATATTGATTCAATTTTTTACGAAAATATATTACAAAACTTTTTTATTCGTATTCTATTTGTTTTTATTTGCACCTATTATAATGTTCCTATTTTTATTAAAATATTTTTATATTGTTTAATTTTTTTTTTGTATAAATTATATATAAATCTTAGATGTTTTTTTTGCAGCTTATTTCTTATATCTTTTTCTGTTAATATATTTTAGTGCAATTGAAGTTGAAATGATCAAACATGAATTAATAATTTATTTCTAGTCTTCTTCTCTTTCGAGATTCTTATGCGGCTGGTAGTCTTGAAGCGCATTTTAGTTTTTTTAAGTAATTTTTCACATTAGAATTTTTATTTTCAAAAACATTTTTTGTTTTTTATTTTCAAGTGCTCCACAGTGACATTAATTTTTTATTTTTTCTATTTCAACTGCTGAATAAATAATTTTCTTTTTATTTTATAAAAACAAATGATTTTTTTTTAATTTATAAGCAGCTATTAATGCTTTATGTATAATGCTCGAATCTCGCGAACTTTGGGTTCATTTTGTAATGGTTATTCATCCTTTTAAATTTTATGTTGCATTAAAAAAATAAAAAATTTTTTTATTATAAGATTTTTACTTAAACCGAACTATCTTTCTTCTTATACCGTATTTTATTGATGCTGTTGCAAACCAAAATTTGCAGAAATAATAATATATATATACTAGCAAATTAAACCCATATTTTTTAAAATTTTAAGAAATTTTTAAATTTATTTGGTTAATAATAATACCAAGGAAATTTTAAATAGAAAAACCTCATCCGCACTTGTTTCTATCTAACTCCCTGGCCTGGGCGCTTCTACAACTTTTTGTGGTCAAAAGTGTACACTTCAGTACCAGGCGAATGCACGCCCGGGTTTAATCTAAGTGGGGAGTGGCCAGCAGACTTATTTTAGAGCTTCGAAAGCTTGATTTTTGGAATTTTTAAAATTTCGAAATTTTTCGAGTTAGGCCCCCTAAACGGTTTTGCAGTTTTTGAATTTTATGATTTTTTAACGAATTTTCCCGCGAAAACGGAGACCACTTCCAAAACATCGTTTTTCGAGCTCTATCGACTGGAAATTTTTTTAGAAAAATTTCGATTTTTTCCCTGAAATAGAAAAAATTTTGGCCTTAGCGGGACATTTGAGTCCCGGGCCCATATAAATTAGGGTACTGATCACGAATATGATGCTTATTATCAATTTCATAATTTTTTGAATTTTTTTAAATTCAAATTTTTTTAAATTTTTTGGTCCTTGGAAATTTGGGTTAAAATTTGAAAATTCGTAACTCACTTCACTGTTGGACAATTTTCATACAATAAAGTTCTAAAAATACAGAAAAAATAATGAGTATTTTATGGGATTTATTTGGGGTTTCTATCTTAAAAAAAGTTATTCCAGAAATTCTGGAAATTTTCGATTTTACAGAAAAAATTTCATCACCCCTTTATGAAAAGAAATTTTTTAAATTGAAATACTACAAAAATCCGCAATTTTGGCTCTATTATTTAAATTTTATTTTACATTTTTATCACTTTTTAAAAAAAAAGATAAAAAAATAAAAGTGATTTTGGGATTCTGGACCAAAGGGGGGTGGGTGACCAGGATTTTTGAGTGAAAAATTTTCACCAAAATCTTCAAAAATATGTCTTTGGGGGTGAAGTTCGGATCTGGACGGTGCATACATTATTTTTCTTTGTATTTTTCGTTAATTTCAATATTAATTTAAAATAATTTTTTATTTATAATAAAGAAAAATTAATTTATTTTTTGGTGAATATTTTATTTAAAATTAATTATTATTATTTTTATTAAAAAATTAAAGAATTTCATGTATTTTAATTTAAATTTGTTAGAAAATTAATTTCTTAAATTAAATAAATATTCAATCACTGTACCCCTTCTAATCACTATTGTACCTCTTCTAATCAAAACGGGCGCAAAGCGCCCGTTCGAGGCCGCGAAGTGGCCTAAAAACCCCTGATAATTTTTTAAAATTCCTAATCTCTTCACACAAATTTTAAAAACGGGCGCGAAGCGCCCGTCTGAGGCAGCGAAGCGGCTTAAAAACCCCTGATAATTTTTTAAAATTCCGAATCTCTTCACCCAAATTTTAAAAACGGGCGCGAAGCGCCCGTCTGAGGCAGTGAAGCGGCCTGACCAACAAAACGTAGTAACGGGCGCGAAGCGCCCGTTCGTGGCCGCGAAGCGGCCAAAAAATCCCTGTAAATTTTTTAAAAATTCCAAATTACTTCACAACGCAATAGCTTATCTAGGTAGCGAAGCTCAAGAAGCGCGAAGCGCTTTATCCCAGGCCCCCAGACCCGACGGTTCACGCACCCGCTAGTTTTGTATATAAATTGATTGGGTTTACTAATTTAATTAATTATGTTTTTTGTAACGTGAGTATCAAAGGATTTACATTTTTGTACCAATGTGATAATTTTGTTTAATCCATGTGAACAATTTTTGCAGTTCAAATATTTTCATATATTAACTAGTTTCGATGCAAATTAAAGGTAATCGTATTTTTTACAAATTTAAATTAATTTATTTATTATGTTGATCTGATCCGTGAACATGTTTCTATTTTTTTTGTTTATACATGAATAATAATAATTTATCTTTATGTATATGTATAAATAATGATTTATTTTTTCAATTTTTAATTCTTTTTTTATTAATTAATAATTTTGATATGATTTTGTAAATATTTTTCTCTTATCTTGGGCTCATCCGCACTTGTTTCTATTTTTTTAATTCGACATGAAGAAGGATATATCTTTATGTTAAATAATGATTTTATTTTTTCATTTTATTAAATAGTGATTTTTATTTTATTTTTAAATTAATTTTATTAATTAGCGTCATTTGTTATGCTTTTTTGTCAAACCTGAGTTTCATAAATATTAAACACTTTTATTTATCAAAATCAGAATTTTTTTCAATTTTATTTTCATGTTAAGAATAAAAAATAATTACCAGTTTTATACCTTTGAAATTTTTTATAGTTTTATATAGCTTGAAATTTTTTTAAATAAATAGTTCTTAAAATATAAAAGTTTTTATTTTATAATGTATTTAAATGTGAACGTAACATTGTAAAATAAAATTAATTGCTCAGCATTTTAAAAATCGTCCTTATTTAATTTAAAAGAAATGAATTTATCATACATTCTTGGCGTACATCAACAATAATTGAAATTTTTTCTTCTCCAATAAATTTATTAAATCGATTTATTTATTTATTATTTTTAAATATATTTAAAAAAGATTTTTTCTAAAGAATGTATAAGCATCAAGATTTATTTTTATATTAATTAATCATGCAGTAAGAAATAAGTGCGTAACAATATTTATTTTTTATTTTATTTAAGAGAAAAATGTTGGAACTTTATTTGCATCTGAAATTTATTTAATCAAGAAATGCTTTTTATTATGCCTATTTGCTTCTTTTAAAATAAATTGATGTATTGATTGTTATAAAGGCTGTAATTTGCAAAGTTGAGAGAAAATTAGGTCAAAAGACCATAAAAGATCATCGGATTTTCCTTACGATTATTTTTCTGGCTAAGGGCTTATCTGTCATAGCCTACTGAGCCTGGGATTATATCGTGTGATTTGGAAAAATATTTTATATTTACAAATATATTTAAACAAAAAAAAAAGATTTAAATGATTTGTTCAAGTTTTCATTTGACATTTTTCAGTTTTTAACATTTATTCGGCTTTTATAGCATAAAAAAGCAACTGTCTCGATTTTTACAATTTAATTATATTTCATTGTCAATAACCAATTTTTTGAGCCTTAATTTCTTATATTCATTTTTAAAATTTATGTTAATGAATTCAATTATATAATAAAAAAAGGCTTTTGAAATAAAAAAGACATCAAAATTAAAAAAAAACAAAATAAAAAGCTAAAAAGCAAATTTTAAGAAATGCATCAAAAATTATTAAGGTCATATTTTGATTATTTTATTGCATAATTTTTATTTTGAATAAATTTAAATTTCGAGTTTTTGTTCGAATTCGGCTCCAGGGTTCTAAATTAGGCGAAATGGATGTCATATTAGTGATAGACAATCCCGAAAACCACTAAAACATTTTTGGGACTTACTAAAAATTCAATTTTTTCAAAAAAATGGGAGGAGGATAGGCCCTATTAACCAGAAAAGTTCTGATTTTTGAATAGTGACTAAATGTTTTTGATTTGTTAAAATTAATTTAATTTTTAAATTTTATGGCATAATGTCATAGCAAAAAATATAAATATTTTAAACATTTTGGTCAAATAAATTTTAAAAAACTAATTAAATTTTTTTGAAAAATCGTCTTTTTTTGACTCCGAAATCCGATTTTTGTACTTGATATTTTGATTTTAAAAATTTGAGCCCGACCTCTGGTGTAAAGTGCAATAAATTGGGCTAAAAACATAAATTGGAGGGAAAAAAATTAATATGCAACGCAAATATGATGATGAAGTGAAATATGGGAGAAGGTGGAAGGGCAATCGGATGGGGCAATGCCAAATGATGTGCTGAGATAACGCCAACAGTGCCAACGAGTCAGCGTCGTTTTGTGTTGATTTTCAATTGATGCAGCGAGAGAGTGGTTGAGAGAGAGTCAGAGAGCAAAGAGACAGAGAGGAGAGAGAATAAGGAGGGAGAGAGTGGGAGTCGGAGAGCACAGAGAAAGAGATGAGAATGAGAGATAGAGAGAGATAGAGAGAAAGGGGAGAGAGAGAGTTTAAATTTTGGCGTTCTGATTTCAAATATTAAACTGTGAGCCCAAAAGGAAAAGGACAACTTTTTAGGCTTTGAAATAGGCTATTTTAAAGCTTTAAGAGGAACAACCTGCCCCAATAATTATATATTTTTTTTATTTCAGCATGAATTTCACGGCTTATTGTTGGACCAATTGCTTCATTGTGCTCATCTCACAACCTGGCATTAGTGCCGCCAATAAAATGATTTGGCCATGGATGTCCAGCCATTCACATCCGTTGGCTGATCGCTGATCAACGAGCTCTCCGCTATAATTGCGCATGGAATCGGATGAACAAAAACGGTAAAAATAAGACTCATTTTGGCCAATTATTGTAGGACTTCATTTTTTGCAAATGCCTAAAATTTGTGTCTATTTCGCCACTTTTTAGTGCCTATTTTAGATTTTTGGAAAAATCCATAAATGCAATAAAACGAAAAATACACCCATAAGAATTGAAAATTTTTCCCAATAATTAATTCCCTAAAATATATTTTGAAGATAAAAATAATTTTGTTTTAAAAATTTTCCTAATTATAACAAAATTAAATAAAATATATGAAAATTAGTGTATTTAGGGCCAATGAGAACACTTATAAAAATATGTACTCATTTTTTTAATTTTGTATGATGGTAAATACGATTTATTTCTCGTTACAGGACCATTTATGTGCTTACAGTTCGCCTCCAAAAAGTTGGCACTTTTCATTTGGCAAATTCTTCGCGGACCATCAAAAAGTGCCAGCAAAAGTTGGGACACAAAAATATGGCACGCCATACTGCTTTTGCCATTTTTGTCAATTTTTGAATGACAAAATTCAATGTTTAATTTGGACAAGTTCATTTTAAATGATGCCTTGCGCGATTTTGCATAAATTTGCCGGCAAAAGTAGCCCATTCGGGGGACTTGTGGCCGCGGCTTTCCTTTTGTTTTTTCTGATTGCTGTTGCTTTAATGTACGCCTTCGACCTTGCCAATCCAAATTAATTGCAGGTCAACCATTTTTTTTTTTTGGTTTTCTTTTTTTGCCACCAATTTCTCATTAAAATTTGGATAAATATGTAAAAGATTTTGTGCCAAAAATCGTTATTTTGAAAATTTTTGTGCCAAAATCGTTATTTTTAAGGATTTTGTGCAAAAAATCATTATTTTGAACATTTTGGTGCCAAAAAGCGTTATTTTTACAATTTTTAAGGCAAATTTTGAAATATTTTTTATTTCGAGTCAGGAAAACCCGGAGATATTTATTGAAAATTTATTTTTAAGAATTTAACTTTAATCCCTTCTCGCTTCCCCAAAATAATAATTTTTTTCTCACCGGCAAAAATAAGTGAGTTAATTAATTTCTTTTTAAAATTAATTAATTTATTTTTCCATAAAAATTCGTAAATATATTACGCCTTGTTCGATTTTCAAATAACTCATTCCGGCTTTGTTTAATGGAGTTTGTCCAAATAGCGTAAAGTCAACTTCGCTGATAGCCAACTATTTTTATAGCTTCATGTCTTTGTTCCTCTAGCCTATCATTTTGCCGCTCTTTTTTCTATTTTTATTTAATTATAAACTTTTGCTCTAATTTTTGTAATTTGTCGGAGAGTCAAACATTTTTTATTTCTGCCAAAATAAGGCGCGCACTTTCCTGGGCCCGTAGAATAAGAACGTGGTCATGGTTAAATGACCACGAAGTTGGTGGTAAAACCAGCAGAACAAGAGCTACCACGAACTTTGGGCAAATGACCATGAAGTTGGTGGTCATTTAACCATAACCATGACCCTCTTTTTAACCCGTAGAATAAGAAGATAGTTCGTGGTCATTTGACGGGAGTTGGTGGTTAGAAAAGCTACCACCATCATACCCATGGTTGCAATATTTACCATGAGCCTTTTGACACGGAAAATTGTGAGACAAAAATAAACAAAAATAAGTTTCTTATAGATTGAAGTGTGCTCTTTCATATGATACCAAAATAAAAAATTTATCTTAATGTTAAGTATTTTTAAAACCACTTTTTACAAAGGTAGTCAAAACTCGACAAAAAAAATTTTTAGAGACAAATAATTTTTACGAAAATAACAAAGAATTAACTAAAAACACCTCGATAAAATATGGCCATAAAATATGGCCCAAAAATCACGAAATATGGACATAAAATGGCAAAAATATGGACATCAATTTTTACAAATTGAGTGTATAATTTCTCAAACCTTAAAATTCGCTAAATGGAAAGTAAAACTTTCAAAAATGTGCTTTTGTTTTTCAGATCTTATAATCAAACAAAAGTTATTCACAACCCACTAGACCATGCATATAAACAAGTAAATGGAGCAAAAAGTTACCAAAACTTACATTAATTTTAAATTTACTAAAAAGCCAATCATTAGGGGTGTAAAAAAGTCTCGGTATCGAGTCTCGAAAATCGAGACCGGGACTTAAAAACGCGAGACCGAGATTCAAGACCGAGACCAAAAAACCCGAGACTTTTCTCGAGTCGAGACTCGAGACCGAGACTCTCGGACAGCACTATTGATTACTACTCATGGACGGTAAAAAACGAAAAAATTGCCAAAAAATCATTGGCGTAAAAAACAAAACGCCAATGCATTCAAATGGAAAACAAAATGACTTAATGTTTGATCAAGTTCCTAATCAGAGGCCAAAGCTTTCAATCCACTTCAAATAATTTAAATCAGTTGTTTTTTAAAGCTAATAAAAAATGAAATTTAACTTATAACATTTACTAAAGTTGCACTGTCATATTTTGTTGTTTAGTTTTGATCACATTTGATCAGCCATAGCTCGCTTCATTCCCAACTAAACTGAACGAATTTGGTATCTAAAAAAAGATTTTGAAAAGTAGAATCTTTTTCTAAGCGAATGCTAAGCAATGTGACATCTCAGAAAAAAGTTGTAGGAGTTTCAAATTTTCATTACGTTATAACTCAAGCTATATGCAGCAGTTTTTAACCAAAATGCTAAAATTTATTCTTTTGGTATTGATTCTAAAAGGCTAAAGTGATTTTATACCATTTTAGAGAAAATTGTTAGTATTTATGAAGTTCATGCTTTTTCATTGGTTAGAGGCATGAAAATAGTACGTCAAAAGAAGAGAAAAAGAAATGCAAATTTTTATTATTCAAAAACTTTCCTATTTGACCCATTTTCCTATCACTAAATGCAGTATTTTTTTTCTCTATCGATAAGTTAAAATTTAAAGAAAATCTGTAAGGCGGAAAAAAAGTTATATAGAGCGAAGTAAATGTTGTTCTTAACACATTAAGAATGAAGAGATAGTTAAAGATAAAAAGTAATGTGACAGAATGCCAATTTTTATTGTCATTTTTTTTTCTTTTTTACCATCCATGTACTATATCTTTCATCAATTAAATTACAAGATGAATAGGTAAAATTAAATTATAACATTATTAAACAAATTTATTAAAAAACAGAGTTCGTATAGCGCGAAGGAAGCGCAATAACAAATAAAGATATACAAAAATTATTAAATGGACAAATAAATTAACTGGTGAATAGACGGCAAGGGAATGCAGAAATAATTTTTCAAAGTTAAAACCCGAGCAAAAATAGTTTATAAACTAATTAATTTTTTAAAAATGTGAAAGCCATATATATCAGATAAAAATAATTCAAAGGAAATTATCCAGATCAAGTTAGAGCTAATGTTCTTAACAAACTAATGCCCAACTAATTGTGTAAAGGACGAATTAAAACTAAAAGAAATATTTTAAAACCTGCAAAAAAATAATTGAAATTAATAGTTTTATGTAAAATAAAACCATGTAAAGTGTTATTGATTTTACGCCTAGCGAAAACTAAAAATTTATATTTAGTTTATGTAACAAAAACTACATTCTCTATGCTGAGAATTCAACAAACGAAATGGAGGAGTGCGCAATTATTTCTTAAATGATCTAAAATCTTAAAAAATTAATTTAAAAACATACAAAAATTAGAATGAGAACCCAATAGAGAAAAACAAATAAAATGGCAGATAAATTTTGTCTTTAATTGTAAAACAATAATTAATCTTTATTTCGTTTTCACTGAATAAACGAGATATATATTATTAAAGAAACTCAATTTAAAAATAAAAGGCTTTTTAACCTTAAATTAAAATCAATTCATATTTACAATTAAATAACAAATTATGATTTATTTAAAAATTTATAATTCAAGTGAGTTTTACAAACAGCCGAAAATTTTATTGGCTTAAATTAAACAAAACTAATGAAAAAAAGAAAAGAAAAATTATTAAAAAAAGAATGATTTAATATGAAGGTAACACATTTAAACTTTATGTATGAATCCGTAATAAATCAAAATTAGAGTTTTAAAGTAAATTTATTTTTTAAACAATTTTCAAAATTATACAAAAGAAATGATTGATATAACCAAATATGAATCGTACTTAATCTATTCACTGCAACAAAATTAATGCCTTCTCAATTTCAAATGGCATACATAGATAATAGACAAAATTAGCAACAATGAAATAAAAGATTTTCAAGGAAATATGAAAAAATGACAATGCACATAAAACAAAATTATACTAAAAAAAGAATTAATTCATAATAAATAATATTATTCAAAAAGACATAAACTTAAATACATAAAAAACTTAGAATGAATTCAATAATGATGAAAACATATAACAAAAAATTCCATTTTCGCTAAATTTAATACATAAAAAATATTTAAATAGGAAATAAACTGCACAAAGTCAACAAAAATTGACATAATAAATCCTTAATAAAAAGATAATTAAATGGTATAGAAATAAACAAACGAAATATAGAAAAAATTATGATAAAACACTAACTGTATTTTAAATTTTTAAATTAAAACTTGGGTATTGACTACATCGAACAAAATATTATTAATGCGATAATAATAATAATTACGAATATTTAATCAGTTAAAATATAAATTATTTCAATATATATAACTTATAATTTTAAAGAACATAGTAAATATGTCAGCAAAGCCAATGTCGATTTGTGCTGTACATTCAAATGTAAGGCTTTTAAATCTTAAAAAGCTATTACTACAAAAAAATCTAAATTTATAAATTATAGAAATATACCCAATGGGTGCTAAAATTATTTTGAAGGCACCACAGCCGGAGACAATCCAGGCCGAATTCCCTTGAACCAACAGCCCTCAAATTCAAAAGATGTTGGAAAAAACAACATGCCGAGTTGCATTACGATTTAGATAAAAAAACAAACGCGTATAAAATCATACTTCAAAAAAATTTAAAATCTTTGAAATACAGTAAAACTAATAGTAATTAAAATTAACATATAGAAAAAAACAGTATTCGAGTTTCGTCTGCTTTTTGTATAATGTTTTTTTAATATTTACTATTTATTTTGACTACTTTCAGCTACACATTCCCGCAAACAATAAATTTATCAATCGATTAATCAATTAAGATTATTAAATATAATCAAAAAATAAGCGCCTATTACCTTTTTAAATAATGTCCAATGTGGCAATACGAAACGCTCTTGTGAATCTTTATGAATTAACCAGTATAAACAAAGTAAAAAATATTACAAAATATAAAATTTATGAATTAAATTGTTTCAATTATAATTTATTATAAAAATGAAACAATTAGTTATATTAAAAGTTTAGGTGAATTTCTAAAATAATATTGTAAAGACAAAATTTAATTAATTATGACTATATATAATTTAAATGTTTTTACAAAAATTTATTTAAAATTGTAAAGAAATATTAATTTAAATTAATTTAAAAAAATATAACTTATTCATAAGAATACGGAAAATAAAATCAAAAAGGTATAAAATAAAATGAAAAAATCTTATAATTTTGTCATACCCTTTTAAGCCTAAATTAAACATAATTACTAAGAATTTTACCATTTACAATCTAAATATAAATATAATATTGTGCCACATGTAAAGAAATAATAATTTCAATAATTTATTTAAATTAAATTATATAATTTGTGTATAAGAATTAGCACACCATGAAATAAAAAGATATGCAGGAGTAAATTCAACAATTAATATGTTAACAATATTTTATTTCAATTGAAATTAATGAAGTGACGATTATTAAAAAAACTGACTGATATAATTTGTTTAATTAATTTATTACAAAGAAAATATAATGGCAACAGAAAAGTCTAATTAAAATAAAATTTAATTTTAATATAAAGAAAAAGCTCGCTTCTTAGCATTAAAAATTAAATAAACAAATAAATAAACAACATCATAAAAATATGAAGAAGTTGATTAAATTACGTTAATAGCAATAGCGAAAATGAAAAAATTAAATGCACAACCCCTCTCTACGCCTTAACAATTGAATTATCTGAGTCTCCATGTCTAAATGATGACAAAATTAATTAACAATTATGAAAATAAAGCACAAAATTCATATTTTAAAAAATGTAACGAATGATAATAAAAAGATAAATAATAAAAATTAATATTTATAATGAAGAAAAGAATGTTCAACCTTCTTAGAATGGGAAGGAATGCACAAAGAAATACCTAATTATATTAACTTATAAGAAAAGAGTAGAGAAAAATCCATCTCTTATTTTGACGTACTATTTTTTTTATCTATGTTACCATAGAAAAACTGAATTTTCTTCTCTCTAAGAATTTTTTTTCTTCATACAGTTTTCTTTACTATTTCATATGGCAGAGAAAAATTTTTGCGTGTAATAATAGTTTTTTCTTTTTTGTTAATCGTTTGTTCCTGAGTTATAAGAAAAATAATTTTTTGACGCCTATAACTTTTTTTCATTATGCATCAAATTGCATAGCATTTGCTTAGAAAAGCCTCTCCTCATCAAGAGTTTTCGGACTATAAAATGTTTTACTTTTAAATTTTTTCTTATTATAAATGTTTATTTACAAAAAATTTTCAATCTTATAACAAAATCTTAATGAATATAGTTCAATTTTTAAAAGATATTTTTATAATATTTTAAAGGTGGCCATTTTGTCCGCTTGAATGCGGCTTCAAACCCAATTTTAAAAATGTATACATTTGTTTAAATAATTAATATAACAATAATCTTATTTATGAACAAGAAAGTGAAAATATCTGAAAAAATAATTAAATTGCATCAGTAAAGAGCTTAAAGTTGTATTTTAAAATTAAATAGAAATTTCAATGTTTAGGATGGTTAACGCAAAGGTTCTTAAAAATAATTAATATAAAAATGATAATAGCACAAAAAATTTAATTTTTATATACAATTGCTTTTAATCAGTAAAATTCAATGTAAAAAAAGATATTAAAAAGTAGTTACTACGAAATAAATATTAGCTATTTAATGTTATGACTTATTCGGTCAAAATTAAAAAGATACAAAGAATCAATTATTTTATAATTAATTCATTATTCTATATACAAGCTTTGCTCTTTGGGAACCAAACTCTTCAAAATCAGCAATATGGAAATCAAGTTTTTTAACATACTGATTAAAAAGAATCTGTGCGAATAGAAAGGGAATCGATTATAAATTTATGTCAATTTTCAAAAAATTTACTTCAACTTTTACTATTAAAACGAATAATATTTAATTTTGAATGTTTTTTCTGTCAAAACATCTCAAAGAACAAATACTGATTTATATTGTTAAAATATGTTAATAATAAACATCAATATCGCGACTGCTGACTTTGTTTTTTTTACGGATTTTGTATTTCTACAACTTATTAATGAAATATAAAATTTCATAGAATAAATAGTAACCTACACAGACAAAAGCTTTAATTGCAATTGGCCTTGCAAGAGAATATAAAAAAGAAATGAATCTTATTTTTAATTAACCGTCATAATCGACTGCTGACTTTGTTTTTTTGTGAATTTTGTAATTAAATCAAAAACTAATTCATGAAATATTAAAATATAATAGAATAAATTGCAACCTAACTCAGACAAGTGCCCTAATTGCAAATGGCCTTACAAGAGAATATAAAAAAGAAATGAATCTTATTATTTTGTTTTAGTATTCTTCAAAATGTTAATATCCTGACCGTCCATGAGTTCGATGTAGTAATAAACATCTCAGTTAATATTGTAAAATAAATTAAAATTATTGCGAAGAAAAAATAAATTTCTGGGTTTTATAAGAACAACCTTCTTGTCTCAAGAATGATATTGTTGTCATTATAATATAAAGTAATATGATTGTAATATAAAAGACAGATTAATAAGAGAAAAATATTCGACAGATTTAAAAAATCTAAGACGGCTTAATTTCATAAAAAATAATTTACTTAATCATAAATTGCAAAATGTTATTTTAATTTTAAGAAAAAAACAAAAAATAAAATTCTATGAAAAAAATAATAATTCAAAGTTTTCTTCTTAAAATATATTAAAAATAAATAGCTCATAAATGCACATTTTAATCAAAATTAACGAAAAAGAAAAAATAAATTAATTAATAAAATTGCTTTAGTAAAACAAAAAAAAATGTCCAAATAACCTTGAAGTCGGAAGAAGACACAAAGAAACACCATGATGACTTTACAATAAAGTGAATATTATATTAAATTAAAAATAATTAAAGTTAAAATTTTGAAAAAATAAATTAAAAAAAAAGATATTAAAAATAAAAATACAACCTATAAAACAATTAATTATAATATAAAAATCTAAATTAAAAAAACTCATTTGAAATATCAATGAATAAAGAAATCTTAATTGAATTAGTTAAATTAAATTTTAAAACAAATTTTATAAAATAAAATCTGGTTGAGCTGTTATGGGTTAGAAATGACCAACGAGTTTTCGCGTGAATCGTCGACTCATAATACCATCAGAGCATTGGTGGAATGCCTTGAATAGACAAATAGAAATAAAATATAAAAACATTACAAATATGCAACAAAAAGTTATCTTTAGAAAGAAAGTATTTTCTAATGTTTATGATGAACACTTTCAATGAATTATTGTCCTAAAGAGCAAATATGTTATTAAAATAACAAAAAAAAGTGAAAAAACTCATGAGAAAAAATTATTTAAATTTCAGTCCTTAAAAGAAAATATTTTAATAATGGAACATAAATAAATGAAAAATATTTACCTTGAAAATAATTTTTAAACATTGAATTATAAAAAATATATATTAAAAGAAGATTCCCAGTTAAAAAGTGTTCTCATTCCCACTTAACTAACATAGCATTCTCGCAATACAATTGAAAAAGAAATTATCAATAAAATGTTCGTTTATAAATAAATAATTATAAAATTTTAAGTGATAAATAAAATAAATAAGGCTCAAAATTTTGTTAAAAAAGACAAAACTAAACCACTAGTAAAAGTTACAGACCAATTTAATAATAAAATAATAGATCAAGAACTGGAGAGCGGTGAATGAGTAGGGGTAAATAATTGATGAGAGAGCTACTGACCAATTTGTGCCCAATCCAAAGTCTCGGGGAGTCGTATTGTGAATTTTGATGTGCTGTTCCCCTGCCCCGGTGTGTTCGAGGGTAGTACAATGTAAAAGTCATCCATCTGTTTTCACCAATTCTTGGTTATAAAATATACCTTTTATTAAATTTCCTTCCAAGTCTTCAATCCTGTATGACTCGGGTGTCGTTGGATTAACAACAACGATTTTAAACAATTCTTCAGTAAAGTTTGGGAGATATCCCTTTGCAAATTTCCCCTTTTCTTTTGTAATACGAACTATATCACCAATTTTAAATCGTTTATTTTTCGAAATTTTAAATTCCTTCTCCTTATATAATTTTTCCCAGAGCGCACGGGCATTTTCAAAATTAATTGAAGACGGTTTGACTCCCAATGTCCTATTCACACTGTTGTTAATGTTTATTATTATTTTGTCAATTACATCGACCCATCTTAGAGTGTTCTTCTTTGTAAAGTATCTATAAAGCCGTTCCTTTATTGTTCGATTTGCCCTTTCAACGACTCCAGCATGCAGATCGGGGCTATACATTACATTTTTGATGATAAATTTTTCCTCAAAATATTTTTTCATTTTTACCGCCTGAAACTCTAAACCGCTGTCACTATATATTTTCATCGGGATAATTTTTGACTTTTCGAACACCCGATCAAAAGCCTCGATCATGTCATCACTCTTCTTTGACTTGGCCGGTGCACTGAAGATCATTCGACTCAGCACGTCGATGCATACCAACAGATACTTGTAACCGTCGTTATGCTTTTTCAACTGGTCAAATATGCACAAATCGCACTGCCAATCGGTATGGAAGCCGCTCGGTATTGTCTTTAATCTCGGGAATCTTTTCCTTATGGGCTTGTGAATCGTGTATGTTCTCTGCTTTTCTAGGAATTTATTTACATCTTCACTCGTGATTTCCGGGTCAATCTTTTTGGCCTCATTTAAAATTTTTTGAATTCCAGCAAAACTTGCCGGAGATTTTAAATTAAAATAAATTTTTGATAAAATTTTCTCTACAGTCTTGCCCATATTAGTGGTTTGAAGGGTTTCTTCTCTCGTGTTATGCCGGGTGTTTTTATAGATTTGGTTGCCTTTTTCCTTCCACGTCCCCACATAACCCTTGATTTATCAACTATATCTTTTACTGTTGGATCCTTCAGTAACCGATCTTTAAGAAATTTTGCACCGCGGGGCGTTTCATCTTTCTTCCCCGCGAGATACACCAAAACATCTCTGTAATTACTGTTTTCGATCGGTAAATTCATGTTCGACTGTACCTTTCCAGCCGCGGTAATTTTAAATAAATCTTTGTTGTCTTTTACGTACCTAAAAAGGTCATTTAAAAGGGTCGGGTGTATAATAGACGGTTTCATCGGAACGGGTGTTTTGAGTGTGGGTGTTATTTGGGGCTCCGGAGTTAACTCCTCAAGTGTATCATTATCGGATTCGGAATAAGGAGTTTGCTCTTTAAGTCTTTTCCTAGGAATAATTATTTTCCGTGGTTCATCAGTCTTCTGTGCTTTGGATTGAGTGTTGAGGCCAAGATATGGTGCAACGTTTGGACCGGGTCCATGATTCTCAATCACCACCTTCTGTGGTCTATTTTCAAGCATCCCCTTTACCGTACGTCTTTTTTTATAGAGCCAATCGTGCCTCTTCGCCTTGAGGTCCTCGTTTATGCCGGGGTCTTGTAAATTCTAAGAAATCTTTGCGTCTAAACTTGCTTTTTCATTTTGGAGATAATCACCACTATTCATCGCACTTCGCAGAGCCAAATATTCTGCCTCGGGAATCATTAACATTTTCTTTGCAAATTTCATGATGTTATTTTTTCTAATAAATGTTGGGCTAATACACTAAGCACCGGGATCAAAATAGCTCCCAGGGCTATACCACTACCCTGCTGTATCCTTTTTCTTGCTGTTTTCTCTGAACGTGATTTGGCAATTTCTCGATAGAAATCGGCGAATAGTGCCAACCTTCTTTTTTGTTTGTTCGTGAGTTTAAAATTAAAACTCAATATATTTGCACAAATTTCAACGATTGTTAAAATTTGGTCAGCTGTAGCGTTTTCGATTAATTCGTTCTTCTTTTGTTCTGATCTGAGGAAGGCAAGCTTCTTTAGGAACGCTGTATTCTCCTTCACTTCGGAGCTAAATTTATACATTTTTAATTTAATTTAAATTATTATTCTTATATACTATTCAATTGGTAAATAAATTTCCAGAGTTTCATCGGGAAAAATTTTGCTACATAATCTGAATTCCTCATCAGAATTTGGATGCATGTTAATCATGAGATAACTAAATTGATTGTTGGTCGCATCGTGATATGCGTCCATGAAATAATTCAATCTTTTAGGGAACAGTTGTGACCCCAGTGTTCTCACTTGCAATTGTCCAGAAGGGTTGCGCATTAATACCAGATAATGTGCGTTGGCTCTTGCCGTTTTAATGTCCCGGCCATAGAGACTCTGGGTTACAAAAATTACACTTACGTTCCAGTTATGGGAGCCCCTGGTAAAGAGTATATCGAGGAAAGTATTCTGCATGTTAAGCATTAAATCGTCAAGTATGAGTAACAGGGGTTTTTCCTGTTCTTTAATCTTATTCATGTCCGGAATCCCGTTAAAAGTCTCAACGCCATCCCCGATTAATCCTAAAATACTATCATTCATCTCACCGTAACAATAAAGAATTTTGTTGGGTGATGGTTCAATTAAATTCTTATGATGTTTTAAAAACCGTAATAGCCAACGGGTCTTACCACTCCCGGTAGCCCCCGAGAGAATCAGAGTGAACGGGCCGCGAAACATTTTTAATGCCTCTTATTTATTTGATCTATTTATATTTTCATAGGGAACATGTTTCGCGCATTTGGGGCATAGCCAGAAATTATCAAAAAATGATGTACCGAAATGCAAAAGACTGTGTTTTTTACATCTGTTACAAATCTCGTAATGACAGGGACAGTAATGACAACATTTAATTTTATGTGGGCAGTTCATTTTTTCAATTTAATTTTATTTTTGGTTGCTATTTATAGAAAGGGTATATAAAGGGGTGTAAGGACCATTTGATTGGTACATTGTATCAAAAATGCAAAAACCGATTGTCGTAAATATAATTGCTCTCGCTAATCTCGGTACCGAGATTAAACTAAACTCTCTGACGATCACCGAATGCCAATTTAATTATAACCCAAGAAAATTCAATGCCGCAGTTATCAAATGTGCAAGCCCCATCAAAGCCACCGCGTTACTATGGGAATCCGGGAAAATGATATGTCTGGGGACGAAAAGTCTGATAGACTGTGAAAATGCTATAAAAACTTTTATAGAAATAATTAAGGGCTCTGGGTGTCCTAAGGCATCTTACGCAGGACACACTGTTGAAAATATTGTTTCGACCTTTAAATTCGGACATGAAATTGAACTGAATGAATTCAGAAAAAATCGTCGTGCCTTTTATGAACCAGAAATATTTTGCGGTTTAAATTTCAAGAGGGGTAAAAGCATGACTGCATTAATTTTCTGGACCGGTAAAGTCGTAATTACCGGAACAAAAAACAATTCTGAAATTGACGAAATGTATCATTATATACTTCCATATTTGAAAATTGCTCAAAAGAATTTAAAGAGACGCTAAAAATTCCTTTTATTGGGACGGTCCCCCTATTTTATGGATTGATTGTGTTATCGTTACTTCGTGTAGAGGTGCATCGGCGGGGAGGGTGTTGGATGCTACTATTGATTTTTTATTGCGCGACTCGGCATCGGTGGGAGTGTGGGCAGTGTCATTATTGATTATTTTTATCGATTAATTTACGCGACTCAGCATCGGCGGGGAGGGCGGGCAGTGTCATTATTTTACGCGGCGGTGCATCGGCGGGAGGGATGGGCAAAAAAAAAAGCACCCGTGCGGATTTGGGGAAATCGAATTTGGGTTGCGGATTTGGGGAAATTGGATTTGGGTGGGCGGCAACTTCAAAGTGGTCCAATAGGTTTTGGTTCTGGGCGGCAACTTCAAAGTGGTCCAATAGGTTTGGGTTCGTTGGGCGGCGACTTCAAAGTGGTCTAATAGGTTCGGGTTTGTTGTGCGGCAACATCAAAGGGCAGCACCCCTCCCATAGGCACGGGTTCGTTGGGCGGCGACTTCAAAAAAATGCACGCCTCCAATAGGCACGGGTTCGTTCCGGGGCGGCGACATCAAAGGGATGCATCCCTTCAATAGGCACGGGTTCGTTCCGGGGCGGCGACTTCAAAGGGATGCACCCCTCCCATAGGCACGGGTTTGTGCGGGAAACGCCCGTGCGAAACGTGCGCTTTAGGGGTCATATACTACTACAAGCAGTAGCTGGGCGGCGGGAATTGGGCGGCGTGCGCATCGACCTTTGGGTGCACTTCTTACACTCGGTGCCGCTTTTCAAAAAAGTGTTGCACCATTTCGACCACACGCAAGCACGTGGGCCAACGATTTTTTAGGGGTCACCCGCCCCTCGGGGTTTGCTGTGGTCATTTCGAGGGTGGCCGCGTATTACCCGCCAAGAATACCCCCCCTTATACTACTTCTGTTGCTGGGCTCTATACACAAATAAAATAATAACAAAAAATTTATATATTAAATAAGGGTAAATTTCGACGATTCATGACCGCTCGGTTTATTGGACACGAGAATAATAATACTTTTAAATATTTTAAATAAGATTTTTTAACATTATAAATTAAAATTATTACTTAAAAAACATTAATAAAGGAAAAAACAAAAAAAAACATAAAAAATATTATAATGACGACAATAATCTGAATTATGTATTTAATAATATGTAATTAAAAAAAATAAAACAATTTTAAATATTTAGAAACGTGCAATAAGATACAAAATTCCACAAATTACTTAAATTATTTATCTGTTGAATTATATAATATGATAATTTTTGATAAATTAGATATGCTATTAGAGAACAAATATAGCAAAATACAAAATATATTAAATTAATATTATTTACTAGAAGCAAATTTTGTTGTTCCTCAACAAATTCGATGTTTCTCTTGTTTGTGAGTTAAACCATGTTAACAAGTTTTATGCAAAAAGCTATGACTTTATTACCAAATAGACAACTATTTTTCTTCTAAAATTCAAAGGAGCAGACATTTAACAAACCACGTTTTAATAAAAACAAAACAGATCAATCTTGTTGAAGAATAAAAGGGAAAAACATTGCTAAATATTAAATAAGAAATATTTTCAAAAGAATAACAAAATATTTAAAATATATATATATTATATATCGTAAAAACCACAAAATTCTCACTAAGAAAAAGAATAAATCGTAAGCATCTTTGCCTCTTTTGGATCGTCGCCACAGGCTTCATCATAAATAAAAATAAATTTACGACCTAACTGTACCGACAGAAATATTCGTTCATTAATTGGAAACGCCTTTATAAAATAGCATTTATATATATTTATTGCTTCAATTTAAATTTATTTATAAACTCCTTTAGCGCAGCAAGGAGGAGGCGTTCAACTGCAGCAGGGACAAGGAAGAAATCAATTACAACAAGGCCAGCCTGATTAGTTTCCTATTATTGCCAATATAGCAATCATTCATTTAAATTTGTTCAATCTTTTAATACAAAATTAAACAATTGGAATGAATAAAATTTTACAATTTATTAATTTTCTGCATTCCATTTCTAAAAATGTTCACCACATCCCATTATTTAAAAATCTAAGGTTATTAAAATTTAGTATAAAAATACATAAAAATCTAAATAATAATATTATATAAAATATATAAAAATAACTAATTAATAACAATAATGCTTTATTATTCTAATATAGAAAACAATAACAATAACAATAGTAATCAATATGAAACCTTTGACAAGGGGACCCAATGAAAACGTACCAAGGTGTTTGAGTTGAATCGATGTATTACAATGAAATGGGTTCTCCTCTGCATGAGATAATTTTAAAAAAAATTTGGAAAATCAAACTTTAAATAATATTCAGAAATTCTATTTAAACGTTATAAATTTAAATGAAAAAAATGAAAGTAAACGAATAATAAAAAATATTTTAAAATTTTTAATTGGAAAAAATTACTTTAAAAATTATAATACAATATTTACTGCATTTTTTGAATTGTTGGCATATATATGCTGAACAAACCGAAGGAAACTTTGCTTGAAAATTATTATGAGGCTATGATCTGAAAAAACGAAATAGACATTTTACAATGGAATAAATTTTATAATATTAAAAAAGCAAAGCAATTTGTCAATCTTTTTATACTTACAATTTGTCTCTGACTTGCTTGCTTTGATGCTAATCACGCATATGTGCGACGCATGCCATTAGCGAAGAGATCCGTATAATAATTAAATATTCGTTTTCCAAAGTGTATGATTTTCATACATCCTGTCTTTCAATGATTGGATCGGTTATGATAAATCAAGATTTTTAGAAAAGCAAAAAATATATATTAAATAAACTAATAAATCTATGCAAGATAAAAATATGAAAAATAGCATTTTCTACGAATATATAATTAAAATAAAGATTATTTAAATAAATGCAATATTTAACTAAATAAAAATTAAAATGATATTTATAATTTTCTTTCAGTTGTTAAAGTAGAGGCGACCAATAAAATTGTAATTTGTATATTTAATATGAAACAAAAATCTCCAACATAAATGTTATTGAGTAAATAAGTTTTATTTAAATAATTAAAATCACTTTGTAATAGACGAGCAACACAAACAGTAAATCATGAATTTCTACGTTTAATAAATACAAAAATATAAACAAGTAGATTCTTCCTATATGAAGAATATTATAAAATCAATATTCATAATTATTGAAAATTTTGTAAATTTGTTTTGTATAACAATTTACCGCATTTTTTTTATCAAAACCAAAAAAAAATGAAAATAAATCACATTAAAAACAAATGAAAGTAAAATAAATACATGAAATGACATTGTGATAATTTAGATCGTTTTCTTAATTAGAAATTTTATTTATCATAAATATTTGACCAAATACTAATAAATTTATTTAAGAAACTTTAATAAGAAATGGATTATTTCATTAATATAAAATTTCCAAAAAAAAACTAAATTTTAATTAATGTTATCATAAGTTTTAATTTAGCATTTCAGAGCTTAAAACTCACACAATATCGTTAAACAATTAAAGCACAATATATCAAATTCAACTTGCTAAAATAATATGTTTATGACAAAACCCACATATATAAGATAAATATAATTGAACCAAACATGGAATATGTTATTGTTGAAAGAAAGTAGCTGGCAGAGTTGGTCAAAAAATGTTTTGGGCAAACTTGAAAATAAGAAATAACCTGCAAAGAGTCTGAACAATACAAAAAATACACAACAGACATAAATCATAATAATTCTCAAGTTAAAATTAACAGGAATTTTTATCATCTATTAAAAAGATTATAAAAACTTAAAAGATCTAAATTATTTTATAAAATTATTACTAATAAAAATCTTGCAAAATGAAATACAAATTAAAATAAGCGAATTTAAAAATCAAAATGCGCCTATTTAACATTTATATTAAAATTCTTTCTCTCGCTACTCTCTCCTCTTCTATTTTCTCTCACTCATTCTCGCTCTTCTCTCACTCTCTTCTCTCTCTCCTCTTTCTCTTTTTTTTCTTTCTCTCTCTCTCCCAGTCTCTCTTTTCTCTCTTACTCCCTTCTTTTCACTCTCTCCTCCTCTATTTCTCTTTACTATTCTCTCTATCTTCTCCCGCTCTCTCTTCTCTTTTGTCTCTCTCTCTCCCTATCTATTCTTTTTCCTCCTCTTTTTTCTCTATTTTTCTCTCATCTCTCTGTCCCAGTCTCTCTCTCTCTCTCACTTTTCTTTTCTCTATCACCTCCTCCCAGTATCTCTCTCTATCTCTTCTCCATTATCTCTCTCTTTCCCACTCTCTATCTATCGCTCTCTGTCACACCCTCTCTCCCAGTCTCTCTCTCCCTCTTTTGGCCACATTGCCTTTCAAAAAGTCCGATCCGATCGCTTGAGCGTCCACTGTTGATTGTTCCAGCACAATTGCCAATTCGACGGCATCTTTGAATTTGAGATCCTTGTCCCCTTTTTTACCAATTCGGCTCGAATTGAATCGTCGACAATTCCATTGACGAATAATGCACTTAAGCACATGTCGATGCTATCCTTGCCCCACTCCGCTTTGGCGATAAGTGAACGCAATTGTGTGGAAAAATCGCGAATTGATTGGCCTGATTGTTGCCTGGCGGTGAACTGCTCATGCCTCCTTGCGGATATCGACTTTGCTTCGCCGTAACTCTCGCACATCAATGCTGTAACTTCCGCAAAATCCATATCACGGATGTCGTCAGGTTGCGCCATTTCTTTTGATTTCCGGTTTAATCGTTTCGCTCGTCGGAAACCCCTTTTAATTTTGGTGGGGAAACGGCTGGGTCTCCTCTGCCGTTTCATCATTTGTACTTATAATTTATTTTAGCTTATATATATATACTTATTTGATTTTAATAGATATTTACTTTCATTAATTTCTATTAATTTTCGTTAAAATAACTTTAGTGTAATATGTTATATTCGTTTTTATTTTTAAATTTAAATTGACAATTTGGATCTTTCTAATTTTTCCATTCATTTCATTATGTGTTTATTAGTGTACCCATGAGTCGTTGTTGTCAACACAAAATTTCTTTCGATTCCTTGAGCCAAATCAGAATCGTACGAATAGTAACGTTCAGAAAGAACTTGCTGTTTTTGTTTTTACAAGTTCCTCTAAATCAAAAATTCTTCGGAGAAAATTATTTTTATGGTCAAAAAATTGTTAGCAAGGTTTTATAATTCATTAAAAAAATGAGAATTATTTTGCTCATCTTAATATGATATGATTTTTCTAACAAATTTTATCAAGATTTTTATAAGCATTTAGGTAACATTTTAATTTTTATTTATTTTGTGGTGTTTAATTGACTTAGTTCAAATTTAACACATGAAAATAAATTTAACTTTAATTTATTTTAGTATATAAATAGATATTTCTTATAAGAAAATTGTTGTGATATACTTATTTGGTGAGAAATTTTAAAATATTTTTGGTAATTTAAAATCTTCTCATGTGAAAAGTAGCCAAAATTGATGTTTGCTTCATTTTTGTTAAACAATTTTATTTTATTTTAAGTTATTATTTTTATAAAGGGATTTTTTAATTATTTCCCCTTTGAGTAGTAATGCCTCTAATATAAATAAGGTTTATATTTATATTTATTTTTTTCTTTTCTAGTTTTTTGAGTCCAATTTGAGTTATTGACTTTAATTAATATTTAGGTTTTTAGGTTGGCATAAATTTTTCTCTATTCAATTCCCTTGCAGCCAGCAGAGGTGGAATGTTTTCTTTGTTCGACTCCTAATTGTTTTTCAATTTATATTTTCTTTTAGCATAATAGCTTTTAAAATGTTTATAGTTTTGCTTTTGATATTTATTATTTTCTTATAAGAAAATATTATATTTTATTATTTATTTTATTTTTCTTCTTCCGATAAACAGAAAAAATCAGCAATGAAAAACCTTTAATTTAATTGATGATTCATTCATTATTTAATTTTTGTATTAATATTATTTTTTCCTATTATAACATATTTTTTTAGTCTGAATGATTAACTTCTTGATGCTCTTTTACTTATACTAAATTCTTTTTTTAGAATAAATTTTATTAATTGACATTTTTACAGCAAATTAATATTCAGATTTTTTTATTTTTTAGATCTTTCAAGCCATGTAACGGCGCCATATGCTTTATTCTTCCAATTCTTGGCCATCCATTCACTGTTTTGTAGAGCTTCCGCATTGTCTTTTTGTAAATGCTTTCCTTTTTTGTTTAAATGCGTTAGAACTTTGAATTTTATATTCTAGATTTCATTCATAATTAATCATTTAATGTTGTGTCTCTAAATTATTTTATATGGTTTGATAATTATATTTTTTTTTCGTATTAATAAATAATCGGACACTTTGAAATTGTTTAAATCTAATCCATTAAAATTTTCAACCTTTTATGCTATTATCTAACTTAAAATAATTTTTTAAATTTTTAAACAACCAAAATTTATTTTATTCACAATTATGTATAAAATTAAGGTTAGATAATATTTTGTTCATTATCATCAAATATTTTTATCAATATTTTCTGATCATTTATTAGTAGGAAGTTATTGATAGTGGTATTTTGTATTTATCTATGAAAATATTACTTTTTTTCTCGCTGAGTGCTGTCAATCGTTGAGTCGGCATCATGAAATGTGTTTAAAATTTTATTTTCTCTAATAATTATTACCTGGGGCGTCCAATGAGCTTTCGACAAGCAAGTTTAAGAACCTCTCCATAGGTTGATTTTGTTATCACGGTGTTTAAAAAGTAAAATATTTTTTGTCTTCTTATTTATGTCAATTCAAGTCAAAATCTTTCTAGCCGTTGATCCATTCATATATTACTTAATTATATCGATTTTTATTTCAATTATTAATCCTTTGATTTTTGTCATTTGGTCATGTATTTATTAATTAAAAAACATTTATTTATAATAACTTTTTTTCTCGCAGTGCTTTTATTAAAATATTTTTGAATTAATAAATGCTTATTTTATTGTTACTTTTTTAAAAATAAATAATACTTTCATCATTTTCACTTGTAACTAATACATTTTAAATCATTAACAAATTTTATCATATTAAAGGAAAATACCAAATTATAACATGTTAAATTTATATTAATTATCAGCATTTTCACTAAATTTTTTGCTTTATACCAAATTCGGAGTAATAATATTAATTATATTTTGAAATTTTCTTTATTTTCTTCGGCTATGTTGAACTTGTTTAAATCTAATCCATGAAATTTTCAAATATCTATAATTATTAACTAACTTAAAGCATTTTAAAATTTTGAATAGAGCGATTTTTCATAATTATGTATAGAATTAAGGTTTGCTTCTTCATTTATTCTTATTAAAATATTTCTATACTCTCGTTTCTGTTTCATAATTTACTCGCATAGCTTATGTGATAAACCTACCCGATATATTCGATTCTGGGATGTTTTTATCGTCATAGTTTTTATTTCTGGGTTTGTATATTTCTTTTTAAATAATTAAAAATTTGTTTTCAATAATATTTTCAAGAAACAAATAAGAGTTAATCTATCTATATATCTTATTTTTATGTGTTTATTTATCTGTAATTTGATATGCAGTGCTTACAATTCTTTATTTCTTCTATCTTTATAAAATATATAAATTAAAAACTCACTTATTTACTAAACAAAAGCAATCTTTCATTATGTTTTATAATTTAAAAAGAAAACTTATTTTTTAATAAATTGCAGTTGAACTTTCAAGTAGTAATAAATTAGATTTAGGTGTAAATCGTTGGGTAATTAATAGGTCAGTAAAATTTTAATATTATGTCAAAATCAGTCTGAGTTTGATAGTACATTGTTTTATTCGAATTTATAAATCTTTATATTATAGGTAAATTTTAATTAGAACTTGAATTAATTAATTAATTTACTTTTTAAATATTCATTACTGTTTAATTATACATTTTTATTAAAAATTTATATCCGATAATTAAGTTAAGTAAATCTGATGTTATTTTTTTAAATCTAAATCTACAAAATTGTTTATGTTGTTTTTATTATATTTTCGACATTGAACTTAATGAATCAGCTTCTTTTTATAGTTTTTTTGTTTAATGTTGATTTTATTAATTATTTAAAAAAATTCTTCTCTTTATTACAATATCTTTTTCAAGAATTTTAGTTTATGAATTTTACTCAGAATTTTTTTTTAAATGTTCCTGAGCTAGATTATTTCAGTTCTTAATAATAAATTTTTATTTTCAATATGGTTCAACTTTTATTTTTGTTTGAAAAGATTATCAATCTATAGCTTTTTTTAAATTAATAGTAATGTTTAAAGGCATTATGATTTTTTTTAATATCCGATTAATTAATCTTTCTAACAATCAAGAATATAATTTTATCTTTTTATTTATGTATTTAAATATAATCATTCCATGATAATAAAGAACATTATTTAAGTTAGAAATAGTAATTTCAACTTTTAAAATTAAAATAATTCTATGGTTGGGAGTCTCTTCAAAATTATTTCTTCTGTTTTTTTCGGTTTTCTGTTTAAATTTTTGTTTTGATTAAGCAAATACATATCAAATAATTAAAGAAGTTGAATGATTGTACTGTTTCGTTAATTTATTATTTTATAAAAAAAAACTAATTTTATTTTTCTTCATTCGAGAAAACAAGTAGAAAATTTCTGATTGACACTTATCACTTGACTTGTCTCTCAATCTTTGTGTTTCTTTTCCACCCCGGCGATTTACTTTTTTTCTCAGACAATAGAGAGTATATCTTAATTTCTAACATTTCACTAGGTTATTAGTTTTAAATTACGAATAGTTTGCAGGCATTTTGAGTTTCATTTATTCAACTTAATTAAATACCTTTTTATTTTATTCAACAAAAATTTTTAACATATAAGAAAAAGGAAGAATATTAGTTTTTAGAATATAAAAAGATTAATTGCATCTTTTGTTTAAATGAACTTATTTACTTGAGTATCATTATTATTATAAAGTTAAGTTTTTCTTTCTCTGTTTAAGGCACAGATGCTTCATTTATATTATTTTTATTTGCATTTTTCGAGACACATGGCATCTTGAGGATCATTAAATATTTAGCTATTAAGCTAATCAGTGTAGCTTTGGAATTAATGTTTTTTGTTGTTCTAAATTTTAATTTCATTATTTAGAATTTGTATTATTATTATTATTGTTAAGTTATTTTTCTCTGTTTTAAATAGCACATGCTTCATTTATATATCTTTGTTTTATTTTGCGGCATTTATAGCAGATATAATGGCATCTTGAGGGTCATTGAAATGTCCCAGCTATTCTTAAATTAAATAATTGGAGCTTTCGTGTTAATGTTTTTTTTGTTCTAAATATCATATATTTATTAACTTTTACCATTTTTTGCGCTATTTCTCATCTTCTGACAATCAAACACTTTGTGAACTTTTGTATTTTGTAATTTGGTCAATTCAAATTTTGCGCATTTAATTTATTAATTTTTTTCATTTATAAGAATTTCATTCTTAATTCTTTATTATTTTATATTACTGCTTTAGTCTTTTTTATCATTTTACAAACATTAATTTACTTCCTGCGCTGGATTTGACACCTTACAGCAATTTTTATTGAAATTTTTTTATTGCATAATAAAAGTTTTTATGATTATAATTTCTAAAATAGATTTTTAAATTTTACAAAAAATGGTATTTTTATATTTTGATTAATTGAGGTAGTTTTTCTTTTATTAATTATTTTTATTAAAATTTTTTACTTCCTTCGTTATAATTGTATTTAATTTATAATAGAAACTGACGACCATCAATCACATGGGCTAAAGGTTGTTATTGAAATTATTCATAAAATTAAATTTAGAAAATATATTTAATCTGGGAATGGGAGGTGTAATGATAATATGTCCATCAAATTAATCAATTTTTAATTTATCTATTATATTAAATAATTGCGGTAGTGCGAAGTCATTTTAACAAATTTTGTAATTTTAATATATGTGAATAATTGTTCTTAATCTTTCCTGTTACAATTTCATAAACATTTTGGAACATTAGCCTATTTTAAGCAATTAAAAATCAATCAATTTAAAATCATTCATTTAAATGAATTATTAATTTTTTCAAATTCCTAACTTTTTTGAAAAATTATTTTATTCACAATTAGGTATAAATTTATAAAATATTTCTGAACTTTCGCATTCTGCTGCAAATGCGCTTGCAAAACTTATGTAATAAACCGTGATGAGACATTTGCGCCGCGCCATTTGCGCCGCACAGCAAAAATGGACATTTGCGCCGCCCAGCAAAGTCGACACTTGCGCCGCGTCATTTGCGCCGCAGACTGTTGCGCCGCGGATATTTGCGCCGCTCCATTTGCGCCGCGACATTTGCGCCGCCCAGCAAAAATGGACTTTTGCGCCGCGCTGTCAAAAATATTATTTTCATTAAAGTTAACCACTATTATCAATAAGTTTTAATAAAACTAAAACCAACGGCAAAAATAACAAATTGAAAATTGCAAAAAATTATTAGTCACAAAGATTGACATTCAATTAAAAGAATTGCTGTTAGAAAACCCAATTATTTTTTTGCTTCAAAAAGAAAAATTCAATTTTTCCATAATTAATTTGCTCAATAAGATATTTACATCAATTTTGATTTAATTTTATTGAAAAAAGAACCGATAATTTTCAAATTTTCGCTCCTATTTTACCATTTTTCGCATTATTTCGCAATTTTATGTCCTTATTTAAGTACCTATTTTGATTTTTTTTTTTCGCCCTAAAATTCGCGGCTTGATGATCAAACAATACGAAGGCTTGTTATCCCATACGATCACAATGAAAACGAAAATGATAAAGATTTGATCAATCATTACCTGACTTCAATATGGAATTGACATGAAAGGCTTCGAAGAAGGAATTAATAATGAATATCAAGCAATTCTTATTCAATAAAACACCTAAATTTATTTTAATGAGAGCGAAAATGTCTTTTTTTGCTGTACGGCGCAAATGTCGCGGCGCAAATGTCGCTTTTGTTAAGCGGCGCAAGTGTCGCGGCGCAAATGTCCGCGGCGCAAGAGTCTATTTTGCTGAGCGGCGCAAGTGTCGCGGCGCAAATGGCGCGGCGCAAATGTCCGCGGCGCAAAAGTCGGCTAACCGTAATAAACCTACCCGACATCTTCAATTCTGGATCGGTAGTTAAATTTCGTTTCTTTCTGTGTTTATATATTATTATTAAAAATTTATTCTCTATAAAATTTTCAGAAAAGAAATTAAATATTTGGTATGCCAATTATGAAGGAATTGGTAGCACTTTTTCACATGATTGTTTTGTCTTGGGGATGGAGTTCAATATTTTTTAAATATTTAGTGTAGTTTTGCGAGTTTTGACTCACGGATTTCATTTTTAAAAAGATTAAGAAATTCAATGAATTGTTTTAATATTCGTTAATTGTCTCATTTTAGTTTTCTTTTTAAATATTTTCTGGTAATCATTCGCTGTTAGTAAAAATTCATTTTTTCGTCTTTTAAGTGTGTAATATAATAAATACGAAGATTTTCTTTGATAAAACTTGGGTTCAAGACTGCCCAGATGAACCAAAATTAGGAGTTTCAATTTTATCATGTCCTATTTTATTTTGTTCATTATTAAATTTAATAATTCTTCAAATAAGAATTTTTAGTATAATGTTTTGCTATAAATTAAGAAATAATTTATTTTCATTTAAATTAGTAGAAATTTTTAAAATTTATTCATGTTTAAAATTATTGATTTTTAATATGTATTTATTAATGAAAACATTAATTATTTAAAAACTTTTTTGTCTTGTATTTAGTCAGCTATCTTTATTCGGGGGTAATTATTTCATTTTGTAAATATAGGTTTTATAATATTTTTCTTATTTTTTGCGTTACGAATGATATTAATTTAGCTTTAAGAAGAATTTACAAAAAATATTTTAAAACATATAATAATTTATTTCCTAATGCTTATATTTGTATTATATTAAATTTTGTCAAATATTCAATTACTATATTGTTCTACTTGGTTTTAAATTTTTGAATAAAATTCATTCACTTGGACACATTTATATTCGTAAGCTATTTTTCAAATATTAAATTACATTCAAATTACAGTATTCTTGATCACCTCTTCCTTTAATCACGAAAGAAAGTATTATAAAATAAATGTTTCATTTTTTAATTTTAAATATTGCATTTATTATTATAAAAACCAAGCTTAGCCATTTGTATTGAGTTATATTGAATAAAATTCTTTATCATAGTAAAATTTTTCCATATAAGGCTAATTTGCATATTTAAATCAAATTTGAAATTAAAACAGTGTTTTTTAATATTTAAACCGACGAAATTTGATGAGATTATTTTATTTTATTTTTAAAAAATAAAATAAAAGCATTTTTCAATTATAAACAACGGATAATATCTCCAAAAAACACATATTATTGCTATCTTAATTAAAATAAATGATTTTTGCATCTTAAATTTTACCCCAGTTTTTTTAAAATTTAAATAGTATTCTCATGGCCATGCCGGTAAAATTGAAAATTGTTGCAGCTTTATTTAAATATTTATTATTAAAGTTTATTTTATTGAAATTTTTAAAACCTGGAAAATAAACAGCAAATGATGCGAAAAATGCACGAAACCGATAAGTACGACTGAAAAATTTATTTCGGGATCGGAGAACTTAAGAAACTCGTTACTCATCAGTCCAGCCCGTTAAATATGCATAATTTAATTGAAATTAATAAATAATAAATGCGCAAAAGGGTCTTTTTTCGATCTGTTAAAGGCTATAAAACCCATGGAAAAAACATATAATCACAACTATATAAATAATAAATGTTTTATCAAGCAAGCTGTAGAAATTGTAAACTATATAATATTAATGTTTTAGAGAGATTAATCCAGTAGAATATTATCATTTTTTATTATTGAAATTTGATGAACCCCTTTAATTGCAACAAATTTTATCCTTTTTATAACGATTATTCAAATTATTTTTATCTTATTTATATAATGTAATTTTTTAGTTTAGTTTTTTATGTTTTTTGTTACTTTTATAATATAAGGTGAAAATCTTTCTTCACTAGAGCTCGTCGTTTTAGTCTGTCTGTGCTTACTATTTTTGGGACTTTTAAAAAACATCATTTTTAATATCAATTAGGATGAAATTTAAGATAAGGATATTTTAAAAAAATTTGTTAAATACGTCAAATGTTTTAAGAAATAGGGTTTTAAATATCTTTGTTTTAGTATTATTTTTTTTTATAATATTTTATGAATTTTATTTAACAAGATTTTTTGTTTTTTGTCCACAATTTCAGATAAATTAGTAATAATTGTTTCTATTTTCGTTTTTGTTTTGCTTAAATCTCAAAAAAAAAAAATTTATATTCCACTTGAAATATTTTTTAAGATTTTATATGTTTTAAATTAAATTTATATATTATTCAAAGAAGTATAAGAAATTCGTTTTTTATTTTATCTGGTTTCTAATTAATAAATTCTTTATTAATCTCATGAGCAACTTGTTGAACTTGCACAAATATGCCGCGTACTTTTTTGTATTAAATATACTGTAATTTTCTCAGTTAATATTCTTAATATATTATTTTGTTTATTTTTTATTTGAATTAAAGATTATTCAAAATACCTATTGAAGATTTTTAATTAGTTTATTTGATTTTTTTTTTGGCAAAAGATGTAATGATTAAAAAACTTTATTAATTTTTCGCGTAATATTTTAACTTCTCATTTTTACATTCGATTATTTTATTAGCTAAAACAATTTAGTTAAAATTATTATTTTTTGTAATAATTTGATATATTTTTTTTTAATTTGTACAAGCATTTTTGTAATAATCCCTTGTTCAATTCATTAAGTGAATTTGTAATTTATGTGCTGTGAAAAACTCATTTTTTAATGTAAAATATTTTAAGTTTGCATAGAAGAATGTGAATTTATTTCTTTACTTTTCTTGGATGACCAAATTTTTCATGGTAATACAGATTAAAAACAATTACAAATATTTTTGTTTAAAATTATGAAATCTTTATTATAAAAATGTTTATGTTTTTTATTTTCTAATATTAATGATTACAATTGCATTTTATAAATTGCACAAATAGTTTAAAACATTGTTATCTTTAAAATATTATAAATATATTTTGAAAAAATTGACCTATATTTATTTTCCCTTGATTTGTTTCTCTAGTTTGCCTGTTTTCTAGATGGCTTCTTCCTTCAAATTAATATTAAGTCTTTAAAATTACTATGTTTAGTTTATTTTAAAAATTCAAATTTATATGCTAATTAAATGTTTATTTTGTTTATATGAGTAATGGCTAATACTAATATTAATTAAAGAATGCTAATTAAATTACAAATTCATTTCTGAATAAAGATAAGATTCACCTAAACCTTTTTAAGCAAATATAAATAATAATTCCCTTAAATTTATCAAAATCTTTTTTACATTAGATAATTTTTTTTATCCATTAAACGCACTTTACTTGAAAAATATGATTTTTGTTTTATAAATACTTTATATATTTTATCTTTATTGTTTTTAAAATTCTCTGCATGCTCCATCCTGAGCACGCATTTGTATTTTGATGAAGTCATCATATGTTGTCGTACAAATTGATTTGCTTAAATTGTTATTAATTTATTAAAGTAAACACTGAGAAAAGCAATGAATATAAGCATTTCAAATTTTCATCATCTTCTTGCATTTACATTGTTATTTTAATTATATATTATTAATCATAAAAACGTAATTGATTGTCTTTGTCTTTACATAATTTAATGTTTTTTATTCTTATTTTCTTATTTTTTTATATTCGAAGTATAAATGTAATTATTATAAATTTTCACTTTTTATATATTGTAATGTATAGGTGTCATATTTGTATATTTTAATGGAAAATAATTACAATGCATTCAAACTCATATTCATCAACAAGTTGTTTCGTGACTGCTTTAATGTATTATATTTTTACTTCTATGAAAATATTTTCTTATATTTTTAAATTTCTGTCAATAGAGTAATTAATATCAATTTAATCTTAGAATAAAAATCAGATGTTATTACTTTAAATTACATGAATTATTTACAATATATTAAAAAAAATATTTTATAGAAGATATTAACTTTTTTTTATCAAAAATTCTCGCTGAAATCGCACAGGCAAAACGCAGTGAGGCTCGCGCTCACGTGCTGCGCTTGACGTTCTGCGTCCATTGATGCCGGTGTGGCAAATTTAATGATTGTTTAAATTTGATTAGTTTTAGGCCGGGAAGTAAAAAATTAAAAAAACTACCGAAATTACTTAATTCATAACCAAAACCTTTGGTATAAACTCCTTATGTCAATGCACCTTTTCCTTCTTGCTAGATGAGTATTATAAATTTGGTATAATGCAATTTTTTATGAATTATTTTTATTATTGTCAAATAATTTAGTGAATATAAGATAATGTATATGAAAATTGATTTTACATCATATGCAATAATACTAAAAATGACTAATTGTCACAGTGAAGTCTGTTAAAATGGTCAAAAATTTAAATTTTTCCCGGCAGCACTAATCGGTACCGCCGGGCCCCAAAAACTATTTTTTCCATAAAAAAGGCTCAAAATAGTAAATTTGTCATTATTGGTGAAAATCTGTTAAAAATTACTCAAATTTTCAAGTTTTCCCTGCGGCGCCTAGCACGCCGTAATGACATTAAGATAAAGTACTTTCTGACTAAAATTTTGGTAAATATCCATCATAGGTCCCAGACTCAAAATTGCATAAAAACACTTTTATAGGTTTTCTTAGGTGCTGTGAACGATAGAAAAGCTTAAAATTGGGCGCGGCAAAGCGTTTAAACCGGTTTTTGAACCGGTTTAAACTCGAAAATTTGAGTGAAAAGGGGGGCTCCTGACCTTTTAAAACGTTCAAATTCGGACAAATTAGGTATTATTCGAAAGCTCTTGACGAGCTAAGTCTAAAAATCAAAGAATAAACTCAAACCAATGCCATCTAGGCACTGGGACAACTGAGTCCCAATGAAAATGGACACTTCAGTACCGAAAAATAATAAATGGGAAATAACAATTTAAAGGCAAAATTTCGCAAAAGGGAGCATGCGAAGACCGAGCAAGTAGTGGGGCGAGACGGAGGGCGGAGGAAAAAGTCTGACGAGCGCCACAGGCGGTTGACTGCGGGGGCCCGAAGGGCCCCCGCCATCAGTCAACCGCCTGCGGATCACGCGCGGACTTCTTCCGGAGCCCGTAGTCTCGCCCCACCTACTGGCCGCCGTAGTCGAGTGTGCGGCGGTTTTTTAGCGCAATACGCTAAATTCAATCTTTTATATTTGACATTCTTTCCCATTTTCTGACTACTGGTTTAAAAATAGTTTTAACGATTTTGAGGACCCATAACATGCGTCGGTTCGACTTAATTCCATGATTTTTAGACTTAGCTCGTTAAGAGCTTTCGAATGATACTAAATTTATTCAAAAATTTTTTATTTAAAACTCATTTTTGGCTGATTTTTCACTCAAATTTTCGAGTTTTAAACCGGTTCAAAAACCGGTTTAAACGCTTTGCCGCGCAGTTTTTTTGACGGTTTAGGCGTTTTCAGCACCTAAGAAAACCTATAAAAGTGTTTTTATGCAATTTTGAGTCTGGGACCTATGATGGATATTTTCCAAAATTTTTTTTTTGTCTTTCAAATACTATTGAAAAATTGGTAAATAGCTAAAAATCCGAGTCCTACTGCTGGAGCTAGGGTTTTTCGTTAGTCTGCCTATTTTACACTTTTCTTAAACAAAACTTAAATAAATAGTTTCTGTATCAAAATCCTTCAATAGGCGATCATTTATGCCTTTTTTGAACCATAAATGCTAAATTCGAAATTTGGGCTTTCGATTTTTTGTCCGAGTTCCATTCCGGGATTTGGAATTGTCCGAAATGGATATCGAATTCGTGGTCAGTGAATTAAAAAACGAAAGAAATTTGTTTTTATGACAATAAAATTTTCACTGACGCATTTTCTACTGACGTTTTTTCCACTGACGCATTTACCGGGCTCCCTACTCACGCCCCCTAACTCTCAACATAAAGCTTTAAGAACTAATTTTTGTGCATTTTATTTGAATTTTCGGGAAAATAATACAATTAATAGTTCTAATTTTTTCATTTATTTTAAGTGATTTTTTGCTTTAAATATTTTCTTTATTTAACATTAATTTATGTATTTACTTTATTTACAAATGTTTGGGTTTTCATTAACTTTAAAATATTTGATGACTTCATACAAATAAATTACTTGAAATTTCTTAATTTATACATTTTTGCATCTTTTTAATTGCTTATTTTATTAAAAATTTGTTTATTGTTTATGTACGCTTTTATGTGAATATTAGGCTGTTTATTACTATTTAATTGTTGTTGTTATAATTCAACGGTCGCATTTTCTCGTCCTTGTTCTTCTCGTTTTCAAATACTCAACCAGCTATAGATTTTTTGCTTGTGTATATGCGTTGTTTTTGCTTGAAATTTGTAATAATATTCTTTTTCAATTATTGTTTATATTTTTCTCACTAATATATTGATTAATAAATTTTTTATATACTTTTAATTTGTTCATATATTTATTTTATGAGTAATTGTTAACTTTTATTTAATGATCATATATAAACTCGGATTTCACTCTTTCATAAAAAATCTTCTTCCCTTAACTATTAATTGTATCGTTGACTATAATTAAATAACTCTTTCTTTAATTAAAGCCTCGAATATAGAATTTTTATTTGATATTATTTAAGATTTGTTTTCTTTTAAATAAAATTAGGAATATATATTTTTATATTATTTCAGATGTATGTAATCTTAAGTTATTTTTTTATATTAATTTATTCATATCTTGCATGACAGCAATTCCCCTTTTCAACATACTTTGACAGTCTCAATTCGACAATTTCATATTAAATGTTAATAAGATGCAATTTAATACACCTTGAAATGTAAATATATTAATCACTTAATTAAATATTAATTTATTTGAATTGAGATTTTAATAGACAGAAATATTAGTTTTTTTTTACTTTATATATAAATTAAAATCATTTTTTAAGTAGAATGTTAATTTATCATTTTTCAGTTCAAGCCTTTATATTAGTTTCAAGCTCAGTTCTAAACCCATGATATTTTGTTTGTCGAAGCAACAGTTCAACAAATGCACATTAATTTTCCATCATTTATTTTTAATTTTTATCAAATTTTCAATTTTAATTTGTCTACTTATTTTGTTGATTTAATGGATAAGCTTTTTTAATGGAATACATTTCTTCTTTGTTTTTAAATATCTAACATTTTTCACTAGTACAATTCTTATTATAGGTATATCGTTTGTATGAATCGTCAAACGATTCAACAATTATATTTTTAAGTATTTCAAAACTTTTTTTTAAAGTTTTTCTGTTTTTTCGTTTACTTTCATTTTTCAATCACAAACCAATCTATAGTCTAAAAATGCATTTCCTAAAAAGAAAAAATTCATGATAATGGAAAGCTCTTTTTATTTTTTCGACTTCAAATTTATAAATAACATACATATGTTATTTTCTAATTTATTATTCTCATTTCACATATATCCATGTTAGTTTTAAATTTTTGTGAAATTTTTCTATTTTAAAGAATATAAATTAATATAATTTTTTCTATTAAGCATACGGAAATTATCACATTTTCACCACAACAATGAGCAATTCATACAAACTTTTATAAAAATAAATATTTATGAATTGCTTATAAAATTATTTAGTTTAAAATTATTTTATTTTTTTCATTTGCAAAATTCATATTAAAAAGTATAGATAGTTTGGTCCGAGCCGGGTACTATTTATAAAAACTATTTATTAAAAATGCAGTTGATAAACTTTATCTATTTAAATAATAGTGCTGCCATGATTTTTATCACAATAATTCTTACATTTTATTTAACCAATTATATAACAAAATGATTTAAAGAATATCTTTACGCAGAGATTATAATATTTGGCTTTTTAATCTATTCCTAATTAGTTTGCATTCAGTGTTTCCTTGTAGTTTATTAAATTTTTTCAAACAAAATAACATATGAAATGGAGCCAAATAATTACTAATAATCGGTTTATGCATTAATTTTTAAACTCATTTGAAATAGGAAGTTAGCGATCCATTTATATTAAAATAAATGTTAAAGTTTCAATTTAGTAATTTTATTGTATAATATTTTTTTTTCTATTTTTTTGACTGAAATTATCATAGTCCTCATTAATTATTACAAATGATTTATCAGCATTATTTGCTTTTTAATTTGTCTTTATTAGTAAATTAGAAAAATAAATGTTGATAAATTGTGATCGATGCTTTTCTTTATGCAGTTAAAAAATGTCCTATTTTATTAAAATTGTTGTTAGTGTTTAACTTGCTGCAGAGAAATTAAAGCACTCCATTCTTATTTTATCAAATATAATTTATTTCATTTTGTCTTTAGTTTTTTGTTTTTTTCTAATCGTTCAAATTTTGTCTTCTTATCATAAATGTAGTTGTTTAATTTATTTTTTTTTTTTTTTTTTGCAATTTTTCGAGATAATAATTTTTTTCACTTTTATTTTTTCAAAATTCATTTTGCGATGATAAAGCAAGCTTTTCAATCTTTTTCTTATCATTTTATTTTGATTAAAGTATTTCTGCACTTTCGCATAAGAAAGATTACTTCTCCTGCTTTCTTAACAATTATCTCAATTTCATATCGGTGTTTTCATCGTCAAATCTCTTTCTTTTATAGTATTTTTATATTTCAAAATATTTTAATTAAAATTTAATATTTAACTCTAATTTTAATTAGAAAATTGTGTACAAAAATTTATTTGTCAATTTGCAAAGATTAAGTAATTAATTGTTTGGTTGGCCGTGTAATAATAATTTAGTAAAATATTTAATATATTTAAAAAAAGAATTAACCTGTCTTTTAATATTAATGATAAATAAGCATTTTGAGTTTAAATTCGTTTATTTTAATTTGTATTAATTTTGCATGATTTTTATTTGTAATAATTTTATAAAATAATTTAGATCTTTTAAGCTTTTATAATTTTTTTAATAGATCATAAAACTCCTGTTTTTTTAACTTAAGCATTTCATTATGATTTATGTCTGTTGTATATTTTTGTACTGTTCAGACACTTTGCAGATTATTTCTTATTTTCAAATTTGCCCAAAGCAATTTTTCTCCAACTCGGCCAGCTAATTTTCTTTCATCAATAACATATTATATTTTTCTTCAATTATATTTATCTTATATAAGTGGTTTTTGTCATAAATATATTATTTTAGCATGTTAAATTATCAATTAATAATGTGCTTTAATTATTTTACAATAATTATGTGAGTTTTAAGGTCTGAAGTGCTAACTTAAAACCTAAGATAACTTTTTACTGAAGTTTGGTTTTTTTTTAAATTGTATATTATTTGAAATAATCCATTTCATCATAAAGTTTTTTAAGTAAATTTATTTAGATTTGGTCATATATTATTGATAAATAAAATTTCTAATTAAAAAAACGATCTAAGATTATCACAATTTCTTTTCATGTATTTATTTTTTAGTTTCATTTGTTTTTAATGTGATTTATTTTCATTTTGTTTATTTGGTTAGGATAAAAACATATGGCAAATTTTAAATAAGAAAATTGTTTAAAATCTAAAAGATTTTCAACCTTTCCCCCTTTCCTTGTTGAATTAACTTTTTATTTGTAAAAGCTTAGCGGAACTAATAAATATTTGGATAAAACCATTCCGGGGAAATATAATAATTATTTGAGGAAAATTAAACTTTTTAAATTTTTTGTTTTGAACAATTTTTAAGTGTACTTGGATTTCACAAATTTTCCCCGTTATGTACTTGGAAATTGGAATGCTTGTACTTGGAAAATGAACTTGGTAGGATCCGAAACCCTATCTTAAACCCAATTTATTTATTTTAATTTGGGATCTTTTTATTAGTAGATTTTCAATTTTATATTATAAGTTAAAATATTTTATTTCTAATGAAAAAATTTATATTTTATGTAATTTGTTTATTTCTATCTAGTTACGCCATAAGTTAATCTCTTTATCTTTTAAATAGTCGTCACTTCATTAATTCTTTAATTTGATCATTTGATTTCATTACTCATTATTTTTTGTTTTTCGTTGTATTACTTTAGATATTTAATTTCGTTTTATTATTTATTTTTTTGAAAATATGAAAATGAAAGAATTCATTAAATTTTGATATTATAAACCCATGACATTGAAAACCAGACGTTAACGATTGCTCCGTTTGGTGCTCCGAGTGTTTCTGTTATAAATTTCAAAGTTTTAAAAAATATTGTTAAGTTTTCTCATCTTTATTAAAATGAAGTTAATTTATTGTATCTTTTGTTTGTTTTTTTAATTATATAAATGAATTTTTTAGTTTATATTTATGCAGCTTTGATTAATGCTTTATGCATCGGTGATGCTCGAACCTCGCGGCTTTGAAGTTCTTTTTCCTTTTGTGGCGGATGGTTTATGTACTCCCAAATTTATTTCATTTTTACTACTTTTAGCCCCACTCTCTTTTCAAAAAAATAACGCGGGTAAACCGATGTTTTTTTATTCTTATTATAATTTAGTTTTATATATTTTTTCAAATCAGATTAATTTTAAAATTATTTTGCTTTTACTATAAAAGATTTTCAATTATAAATACTTTAATTAATATTTTAAAATGCATTTTGTCATTTCGCTGAATCTTTTTCTTAAATAAAGATTTTATTTATTTAATTAAATATTTTAATACGTTAATATTAACTGTTTAGGAAGAAAAATTACTTACGTATCCCCTTAAGGGTTAACGTTGGGATTTATTTTTATTATTTTGTTTAAAATAGTGTGCCCTCTCTGTGGGCGAGACTTATATCGCCTCCGTAGCTTGTACAACAATTATTTCTCTCTATAGCTTTATAATGATATATTTTTAATTATATTAAGCATACTTGACGTATTTCAAACTTTCAGTTTTATAATTTGTATTAGAATTTTTTACTTTTTTTTCAACGTAAAATATATTTTAATTAAGAAAATAGATCTATTTATTATTTAATATACAAATTTCATTCATATTCTTTATGTGGGTTTTTAGTGTTATTTGATTTAGCGCAATTCTATCATTTACTTGCTCATGATTCCGACTCACAACCATACAACCATTTTTGTCTTTTACATTTTTCAACAGATCAATAAGTTAATCTGTTGCTGTTTAATGTCTGTTTATTAATAGTTTCAAAATAAATTATGTTTTTTAATAAATAAAAAATTTCCTTTATTTATTCAAAAATTAGAAATTCTTTTTAAAAATAAAAATAAGGAATTTGAAATCTAATTTATTTTTGAATTCTTGATTCTCTTTATCCTCTCGCTGCCGACGCAGGATCAATAAAAGAAGTTTTCATCTATCAGTTTCATTTAAGCTCGTTTTTATTTAAAGCAAAAATTAATAGATTTTTGATCAATTAAGAAAAATTGCTTTAATTAAATTTATCATTCTATATCTGTAATTTCTAATTTAAGCTAAGAAAAATAAATTTTTATATCTTGAAATTAAGTAATATTTTTAAGGTAAAATATTAAAAAAAAAGGTAGTTTATCTATTTTTCAATTAGGGTATCAATATTAATTTTCAAGCTTTCAGGCTGCAAGGATTTATTTTGTTATTTTTTCTTCTTGAAAAATGAAGCTGTCTATCCACTTTACAGGTTGGTATTATTTGTCTTTGTTAATTTGTCAGAGGTTGTATTTTTGGGTCAATATTGCTTTTAAGAGGCAAAACTCTGTGATTTAATGGCATTTTGGGTTTTTTAATCGCTTTTACTAACATTAATTGTCAACAAATTGATATTAAAAATATATATATACTTTTATTTTCATTAAATATTAATTGTATTTTCATTAGATATTAGTTTTATTTCTATTTTGAACTTTTAAAATAATAGTAAAATTCCGTCAAAAATGTGTGTATCAAAAACAATTCTCACTTATTATTTATCTTGTAGCAACAGGTATGAATAAGTTAAAGATCCGAATCCCGAATCCAAATCATTTTTTTTTGTATTAAAATTATTATTTATGTTGATATATAAAAGCATTTTTTTTCACGATGTATGGAGGATTATATTCCATTGGGTTTGTTTCCAATTTCTAAAATATTTAAATTTTGTGTGATTTATCATACGTTTATTCACAACAATTAATTGTTGGACTTGTAGTGTCTCATTTATTTAAAAAGTTTTACAACATTATAAATATTTAATTATTAATGTATTAGTTTGTATTTATAAAAAAGTATATTTAATTTTTTCAATGATTTCTTTTCAAAATCAATTTTTTATTTTATTTTTTGCGTTTTTAACGAGATAATGCAACTACTATTATTATCTTTTATTTATTTTAATTATTTACCAATACAAGTCTTGTTTTATTTATTTTTCTAAAATTTTTGTATTTTATATTTAAACCATAAATATTGATTTTAGCACGAAGATGTATTTCGATTGCTATTACTAGCTTCTTTTTTCTTTGTATGAAAGTCTGTATTTCTTTTTTAAAATGTTTATGAATAAAATACATGACCAAAAACAGAACTCTTTTATTTAAAAAGTATTTAAATTCTGATTTTTGATTTATATTCTTGAAATTCACGGTACCATGCAGCATTCAGAATTCACATAAAACACTTTTTTGTCCGTCAGAAGTGACCACTTTATTTTTATTTGAACACTGTGACTATATTTTTAATAATAACTTTATTTGTTATTTCGATTAGTTTTTATTAATTTATTATTAGATGTAATTTCAAAACTTATATAAATTAACAATCATTTGTTTCAATTAAACAGATTATTCGTAATGCTAAATAGATTATTAAAATGAACCAATTTAAGTTATTTTGATATTTTTGATATTTAATCAAATTCATTTTTCACCAAATATTTAATTTTTTTGACAAATATGTTAGTTTTATTTAGGTTTTAGAAATTTTTTTATGTTCTTGCTATTATTATATATGCGTAAATAGAAAAACTTAATTTAATTATAATAACTAAAACATTAACTCATGTTCGGAGGCCTATTTTGCCAACATTTGGTCGAGATCGATCAAAATTCATAATAATAGTTATTCTTGTATTCAAATTATATTTATTCTCAACATGGAAAACCAAAACACAACTCGTGACGATAATAGGCCTTTTCTTAAAAAGATATTTAATTGAAAATTTGTAAAAAATATTTAAAAATTTAATGTTAGCTTTTACATCAATGATTAAATCGCGATAAAATGTCAAATAATAGTTTTTAATAAATATACAATATTTTAGCAATTAAAGTGCATATATTTTTTTGATTCTTTCGTTTACAATATTTATTTTTCTTTGTTATTATTTGAACTTGTTCCTTTATTTTGACTAATCTATTTTAATATAATAGGTTACCTTTTCAATTATCATTTAGTAATTAGTATTTTTAATTTTAATTTGGCCACAAAATGCATGCGACTTCGCTAGAACACAATGGCATGTAGAATTGAAGCCGACGTTTGACGAGTTGTATATGAAAATTCATTTATATAAACAATTTTTTACTTTCATGGTTCTTTTAGATATTTATTAATTTAATGTTAATTATGATAATTTCTAAACCAATAGTTGATAAAATATTTAATTTTTATGGCAACATTAAGGATTGACCTTTTAAATTTGATTTTTTCTGAGTAAATTTGTCTGCTTAAGCTTCTCGTGCTCCCTTTCTTGTTTGGCGCAATACATCTTGTTCATTTTGCGAGGAATCACATTAATTAATCATTTTAATATAATATAACTGAATTAAAGAGTAAATTATTTTACAAATGTTAAGCATTTTTAGTAGTTAATATTATAAAAGTAAAAAATCACATAATTGATAATTATTTCTTTGTTATATAATTGGCTTTTTTATTTAATATTAAAAGCTTGGACCAAATTGTTAGATTCTGTTTCTTTTCGATCGCATTTTGTTATATTTGTTTTTATATTAAGTATTTAATATTTTATTCTCGATGTATTAATTTGGTAAATTTTTTAAATTTTCGTTGTTTGAACAAGAAAAAACATAATTTGAGGCCAATTGCTACATGGTGCCATGAATATAGCATTTATATAATTGCTGGGGTTTTTAGGTGGTAAAAACGGATAACTAGGTAGATAGATGCATAAAAACTAACAAAGTAGCTTTTAAAAATAAAATAGTTGATCAAATAGTTTCCAAAATTGCCTCATTCTTTATCCATTTCGGTTTTAAGATTATGCGCGTATGGGGAATATTATTTTCTTTATAGCAATTTTTTATTTTTTACATAATATGATGTATTATATAAATTTCATATCTTGATTTAATTTTTCATTTTAGAAAGCATTTTGCACATGTGTAATAAGTTGATTTTTATTCGCGTTTGTATGAGTATTATGGAGGCATTTTGGTATGTATTTATGTATTCTTCCGACTCAAATTTCGATTAGATATGTTTTATTCGTTATATTTATCAATTTTCCGAGAAATTGCTATTATTATTATAATTTTATTTATGTTTAAAAATTCTAATTTGTATTTTTGTGAGAATCATTGATTGTATTTTTGAATTAGAAAATTTTATTTTCACATATGTTATATTTTATATTATTTAATTACAGTGCTGAAGCATTGGAATACTCTAACTCGATCAAAAACACTTTCTTTCTTCTTTGCATTGAATGCATTTCTTATTATCAATTACTTGAATTCATATTAAATTATTATAATTTATTTCGCTCATAGAATTCAAAAAAATTTATCTATTTCGTTTTTATTAAAAAATTTTTATCCTTTGTTAAATATTTTGGAAAATCTCGTTCGGATTTCTTGCTTATTTACTCTTTTTTATCGGTTCTTGCAATTCCAATGATTATTAATCTAATTTCTTTTCTTATCGGTTAATAAATTTTTGTTTAAATAAAATCTTTTTTTTATTATTTATGTTTATTTGGTTCTTTAAACCCAACACTTGCAAATTTATATCAAAAATTGTTTAGATAAATTTTCTTTAATTTTAATTTTTTAATTTTATTTTGAATAAATCGTCGTTAATTTATTTTTTAAAAGCAAAATTATAAAATTAAAAAGCGAATATGCTGTTTCTTTTTTAAATAAATGTAGAAATTTCTTGAACTGTCTGTGGTTTAATTATGTCATTTATTTTTTAAATTACCCCCCCCCCCCCCCACAAAATTATTTCTATTCTTTATTTTAAATTTCTGAAATTTTTTATAATATGTTTATAATAACCTTTATTAGAATTTTAAATGGACGATATGCATTTTAAATCGTTAAAATTATGCTTTACAAATTTCTTTAAAATAAAAAGAATCCTTTTAGTAAATTTGTTTTTTATATATTTTTATTGGAATTCTTAAAATATTAATTCTTATTATAATTGACTGTAAATATATTTAGCCCTCATAATTCATTAATTATTATAAAGAATCGTTTCAAATTTTCTACTTTTGTTATTTTATAAAAAAAATATTTTCTGTTGTAATTATAATCTCTGACAATATCATTTAATAAATTATTTTCTCGTCATCTAATTGTTTAAGTTTGATATGAAGTCTTCAGATTTCACATTGTGTTTAAAAATTTTATGTTTAATGTGTTGGATTACTACAAATTAAAAAAAAATTTGTGCATTTACATTGCTGGATAAATAAATAAATATATACATATAATTAATTTATCAGGTTTCACATATGGCATGCGTTTACGATTTTGTCATGAATTTATTTCTTTAAAATTTAATTCGATGTCTTTTAAATTAGTATAATAACGCTTTGGTGAAATGCTTTAATCAAATTCATGCTCAGAGAAATATATAATAAAATTTGTTTGCCCTTCAGTTTTTATTTTTAAAGATTATTAGGTTTTCAACCCTTGGTACATAAATCTTACTTTTTACCTAAAAATGTAATAAATCAAAAGATTTTTTTTTGTTTTCTCATTAAAAATTATTTATTATGAATCAATTTTACAACAATTATTTTTTAGAAAATAATTTTTTGATTTTTATGATATTTCATAATTAATTTTTGACATAACTTTTTTATTTTAGCAAAAAAGATATTTAAACTTTAATTTTTTTTACTAATTTGGCTTTTATTTTTCTTCTTATAGCTTTTACTTAAATCAAAAGTCATATTAATTTAAGAATTATTTCAATTCAACATCTTACAATTCATGCGATTCCATTAATGGGTTCCTCTCGATGAGTAGGGGCTTTTTCCAATTGAAGCTTCGTTCCGAGAAGTTGTGCTTATTTACAGGCTTTTCGTTTTTGTTCAAATCACGTATCAAAAATATATTTTTTGAGAATAAAAATTTTTATATATTTTTTAGTAATTACCAAAGTATACTTCAACTTTGATATTTTTTCTTTTCTCGGGAATCCGCAAATTATGTTCACGAAATCATCATAACTAGGGTCGCAACTTTTAGTCACGAAAAATCCCAAAATAGTTAACTAAAATAGTGAGTAAAAGTGCCAAAATTGTGACAAAATAGTGGCAAAAAGTGCGAAATAGTGACGAATAGTGACATAATTTTTAGCAAAAAATTGAGCAAAAAATTTATTCACTAGGTTGCTGTTGCATGAGGTACATTTCCTTTGAACTATTTCCTTCGCAAATACTAACATTTTTAGGTGCTAGGTCGAACCTAAAAAAGGTATCAGTGCGGCGAACCTAAAAAAGTATCAGTTGTAATAAAAATAATTAACTTTAAATATCTTAAAGTGATTTATTTTTTAAGTTTCCACCTAGCTAATACTTTCTCATAAAAATTGATATTAATGTTCGAAATGAAATACGAGAAAAAATTTTAAAAAGTATTAAACAAAAACACTATGCTGCGTCTCAGTTATTTTCCAAAAATGCTTTTTGTTTATTTTCTTTCATGGTGACGAATTTAAAAGAAACTGATTTTAGGTTGTAACATAAGTTCTGTCATAGTTGTGAATTTATTTATTTGCATATTTTTAAAAAATTGCTCAAATAAAACATTGTAGATTAGGATATTATAATTCGAAAGAGAAAAATCTGGGCTTTAATAAGCATTATTTCAGATTTTTTTCGTCAAAATTTCCACAGTGCCAATATAACTTTTTCTAGTAAAACATTTTTTAATTAACTTTTATTGTTGTTTATTTTAGCAAAATTAAAAGAAATTTTTTTTATTAAAGTTTATTCCTTTCCTTATTAGATAACATAAATTTGAATATTTTTTCCTTTTGTGAACGATTATATTAATAAGAAAATTAATTATCGATTCATAAAATTATTATTTATTTATCTTTATTCTCCACATTATGAGTTTTTTAAATAAATTATCATTTATATTTAGTATATTATATATTTATAATTTTAAAAACAGATAATTATTTTTAATATTTAATAATTGATTCACATTTTACGATATAGGGAATCGACCTCTTTCTTTATCTTTGCTGAGCCTCTATGAACCTTCAATGTTGATTATTCATTTCTTTGTTACTTTAATTGCTTATCATATAAAATTAATTTTTTTCTCGTCCAAATATAGTTTTTAATTTTCACTCCATCCTTCCCGTTAAATTGCCTCATTCAATTTCTTAATTCAAATATTAATTTAATAATTTCTTATTTCTTTTTTTGTATTACTTTATTAAATTAAAATTCTTTTTCTTATCTATACTATTAATTTTTCAGACATTAGTAAATCTATATTAATAACTAATGGCATAATGATGATTCTGGTTAAATTCTCGGTCAACGAAGTCAAACAGTCGGAAGTCTTCTTACTTGAAAAATTTAAACAAATTTATTAATTATCAAGGTTTTCTTTTAATATTTCTTGGAAATTTTGTTTTACTTTATCACATAATTCATTATTTCATAATTTATCTTGCCTTTTTTGCATGTTTGGTTTTATATTTTTTTATTCAGTACTAATGACCTCTGTCAGTGTATATTTGTTAAGATTTAGTTTCTAACATTTTCTAATTAATTGCTGAATAAATAATTTTTTCATTTATTTTAAATTTTTTTGTTTTTTTTAAATTCGCGGGTTATTCATCAAACAATATTTAATTAGAGTTTATTTTTTAATTTTTGCCCATTAATTATAATAAATTTTTAATATTTACTGTTTTTCATTTTTTTTTTTATTTAATTGATTATCTTTGTTTAATTTAGTTATATTATCTTATTATTTTTAGTATCAATTTTTAAAAATAATTTTAAAATATTTAGAGATTAAAAAATACAATTTTTTCACGTTTATTTTTTATTATTTATTTATTATTGTTTTTTCTTATTTTTAATATATTATTTATATTCATTAACAATGTTTCCAAGTCCAGAAACTTTTTACATTTTTACTTTCACTTAACTAATTATATTTATTTAATTTTAATAAATTTTTAAAAATAATTTAAATGTTTTTTAAAAATAAAGAATGCAATTTGTTTTGTTTTTTATTATTTTTTTTTCTTTATTATTAGTAAATATTTATTTTCATTAACAATTTTTCCAACTCCAAAATGAATGCGGGAATGGTCATTTATAGTAAAAGCTGAAGGAATAGGTTTCAAATGAGAAAAGAATTTAACATTTTTGCAGCTTAATGTTGATTGAAAATTTTTGAAAGTATTAAAAATTTTAATTATTATTTTTTTTTTTGCATTTATGTAAATAATATTCTTCTTTGTAAAGTTTTTTCAATTTTTATGATATTTTTGCGATAAATTGATTTTTAATTCTCTTAAATTTATTTGTATTAGATTTCTTTCATGATTGAGATTATTATTTATATTTTTTGATTTTTTCAAAATTGCTATCTACGATCACTTATGTGGAAAGTATTGTGCTTGAAAGTTTGAATTTTTAATATTAAAAATTCAAAATGAATTATATATAATTCAAAATGAATTATATATAATTCAAATCAATAATTTTATTCTTATAATTTATATTTTTAATTTTCAATTATTCTTATAGTCAGTTATTTTTATGTTCGTAGTCTGTTATATTAAATGATTAGATCAAGTAGTTTAATTTATTTTTTAAATAATACTACAAATTAATTCAATTATTAACACTTTTTTCGGCTATATATTTCATTTTAATAAATTATTTGATTAAATACTTTTATAATTTTTTTTTAAACTGAAATAATAAGTTTTCCAATTTAAATGGATAAGTTTTTTTGATTAAAAGTGCTCATCAATAGAGAACTACTGACAATTTTTGCCTGTTTAGCTCATTAATTAATTTTTTTATAGATATTAATTTATATCTTAGACAAAGATAATATTTTTAATTAAACTTATTTCAGAAAGATTTTCTATTAACGAATATTTATTAATTATGTATTCAGATTCATATAAGTTTCTTTTTGTTCTATAAAATAGTACAGTTCCTCATTTTTGATCATTTTTATTTAAGCATTTTTAACTTTAATTTTCTCTTTTATTTATGTTTCATTCTGATTCTAAATATTAATTTTGCGGAATAATTTTAATTCTCTTATATCTTTTTTTGATTTTAAAAAGATAAAATTTATAAATTAATTATTACTTTTTTATTCCCAACATAACAAAAAATTTATTTGGTCTACTTAAAAATGTTTTTTTGTTTATTATAACGATATTTCTTAATTAATTTTTATTTGTTTTAGGCTATAACTATTTCGTGAATAATAAATATTCAATATCAAGCACCTTAATAACAAAATAATCTCATTTTTTGTTGGGGCTGAGTCCAACTCTTAATATTAGGTTTCCCTATTTCAGGTCGTCTTCCCTTAAATTTTTTCTCAATTAAGCATCCTTTATTTTAGATTCTGAAATACAGTATATCATTATAAGATTAAAATAATTTATTTTGTGAAATTGCGATCACTCACAGTTGTTCTTGAGAAGCTAACGATTTAATAAAATCTTGCGAAAAATGCTGTGTAGGCACCAACGCACACTGGGCCTTCAAATTTAAAATATATTTTGTAAATTAAATTTAATTATATTTTATTTTTAACCAGGCCCTCTTTCGTCATTTTTGCCTTACGCGCCTGTTTTTCGGTTTTGTCCTTTAAATATAAATTGTTTATTTTTATTTATTATTTAATATTTTTTAAATTATTTTTATTTATTCCATTTTTTTGCTGATTTGACCCTTTGCATGTAGTTTATTAATTTATTTTTTAAAATCTATTACTTATCCCATTTTTGGATAATTTTGATTGACATATTGCCTGTAAATTATTTTCTTTTTAATTAATTTTTTTTATTAATCCTACTTTTAGGGGCTGAATCGTTGATCCTTTGTCTGTAATTTATTTATAGTTTATTATTAATTACATTTTTGATTTATAAGACATCAAATAGAAAAAAAATTATTTTTTCTTATGTTATGATCAGTTTATGTTTCTATTTTTGTAAAGTCTACAATTTATTATTTTGTTTTGACCGAAATTTAAAATAAATTTTTGTATTATAATTTAAACTTTTCCTTATGCGATAAATTTCAAATTGATTTTTTTGTTTTTGTGAAAATTATATTAAAAGAAAATAATATGGAATCAACGGGCCATGGCTGAGGTTCGCCAAATTCTTCCATGATAAAAAAGTATTATTTATTTATTGTTTGAATCATATTTTTAAAATATTTTTTTATATTAAAAAAAGATAAACTCCATCCTCACGTTGCATAGTTTAATTTATTGCTTTTTAAGTTCAATCCTCTTAAATTTCTGATTTTAAATTATGTTTAACTATTGAAAATAAATTGGTTATTTTTTCCTATTTTTTCGTGTCTTCATAATTTGATTTTATTTTATTATTTCTATAGTAAATACCTAATAATAGATATTTTTGTATAAATTTTGAAACTCCTGTCAAATTGATCGTAATTCGTTTAAATAAATTGTTATTTATTTATCAGAAAAATGTTATTTATTTTTTTAACTCCATTATGTCTATAGGAAGTAGCAATATTCTAACAACACAGCATATTATTTTCTTTTTCATAGTTTTTTCTTCTAACTGCATATGGCATTGTTTTATTTTTATTGTTTTATGCATTAATCTGAGGAAAAACTAGATGTGCTGTAGAATCCATCCATTTTGAATTTCTGGGTTTTGTCTTATGCACAATTAATGTTTTTAGTTTTATTTATTTTTATATCAATATCATATATGAATTTAGTAATGTGCGTAATTTTTTATCTTATTCAGTGTTTAAACTGATTCAAAGGTTATTAAGCATCTATATAATCGTAAAATTTAATAAAATTATTAAGCATCTATATAATCGTAAAATTTAATAAAAAATATATTATTACAAATACCACTTTATAATTATTTATTAATTGTTATTAACTTCGATGTTTACAAACTCTCATGAGAATAATAAGCGTCATTGATCCTATCGTTCATTTCTTCCAATGCTCGAATTAAATATTCAAATATAAAAAAATTATTTGTTTATATTTTTTCATCTTTATTAAATTAAATTTTTTTGTTTTTCATTTTTATTTTTATGGTTTTATTATTGCAGTTTTTATTTTTATTTTTTTTACTTAAATTGGGGAAATATCTTATTGTTAGGGATGACATTTAAAGTTGTTAAAAACTGCCAAAAAAGTTTGTTCCAAAAAACAAAATTTTATAAAATATTCAAAAAAAGTTTTAGGGTTCTATTCATCTTTCTGAATATAATTTTTTATAATTACCGTAAATCCGGTATTTGAAGGCCCCCCCCTTGGTAGAAGGCCCCCTCCTGGTTCTAGATGCAAAATTTCTATGTGATGATAATGTGCAATTTTTAGAATATTTCCGCTCATTTTAAGAATATTTCCGATAAACTCATTATCGATTTTTATATTATAGCTTCTGATTTTCCATTAATTATAATTTGCTTTAACATTATTAAATCTATTTCATTTGAAATTTTTCATAATTTTGTTTCTATTTTTGTATGTATCTTCAAGCAATAATCATAATTATATATGGATGAGAGTTTTATTAGAATAATTTGAATATAAACAAAATTTTGAATAATTAAAATTCGCCGAAAGTTCTTTCGGAAGTATTTTATAAGGTAGATTATTATTTTATTTAGAAAGATAAGCCATAACTTTCCAAAAATTGAGAAGCCCCATTCTAATTGTAAGCCATTATTTGTAACTGTTATTATGTGTTTAATAATTAAAATAATTATTGGGAATTGTGAAGGAAATTATTTGAATTTAATTTTGTTTTTCTTTTCAAATTTTCATTGTAGTTTTTCTATTTAACTTATTTATTCATGTTCATTAATTTTTGCAATATGTAGTTAATATAAGAAGGGATACTAATTAAGATTATTTTTGGCCCTTTTATATCAGATAAGTTTAATGAAGATACTATAAATTGTTTCTCATTTACTTTTGTATTTTACATTCTTTACATAGATAGTTTTCTTTGAATTCCAATTTAAATCAATTATTTCTTTTTTCTTTTATGTTAAATTAATAAAATTTTGTACTGCAAAAAAATAAATTATAATAAAATGTTTCATGTATATTTAATTTTTACTTTTATTCGATTTTATAAATATTTTTTCATTTTACTTTTTAGTTTTTATTTTCCGAACTCCTGGCTTTAATTCTCTCGCATTTTTGCAAATGAGGAATGTTTCTAGCATCTTGGCTCAGATATTTTTTATTTTTGAAGAACTAATATAGATTTATTTAAATTTATAATTCCTTTTACTTCCGATTAATTCTTTTTTATAAGTTTCAATTCTTGCTTTTAATTGATGTAACACCTTTATTAATCTGTCACGTGCCAAGTTTGGGTTTTTAATGTAATATGTGATGAAGTGACCTATTATTTCTTCCTGACAAATTTTTGTAGAGTAATATTTTTGCAATTTATTTGATAATTTCGGTGTGAATTTTATTAAATTCACTTTTTAATTTTTTATCAATTATAAGATGAATGAGGCAAAATTTGTATTATTATTACATCAAAATAAGAGTGCCGAGAGACACCGCAGTTTTGCATCAAAGAATGTAAGAATTTAATAAAACATTAATAATAAATTTCAAAAAATTTATATTTTGTTTTCTTATGCTCATTTTCAATTGACAAGGATATTTTCAAATTTCCAATAAAGATTCAACTTAAAATTAAATTATTATGTAATAATAGATTTGACCAAATAATTTACGCCGCTTAAAACGAGTGCCATTGGTTCAACCCGTTTTAACTTTTGGCCCTATAACCTGCACATGCTGAATATGTTAAGCAAAAATAAGGAATGGAAAACTCAAATAAGTGCCGGTCTGGCGCACCATTCTCTAATCCTTTCGTTTTTTATTGTGTAGTTTTTTATTTTGTTTTTATTTAGTAAACATGTAATTTCACCAAAATTCTCTTTTATTTTACATTTATTTTATAATTTCGTTTTTTGAATATATATTGTTTGATATTTCATTTTTATTTTTAGTTATTATGTAAAATATTTAAACAAATAAATTATTCAAGACTTTTTCAATATTTTATAAATTTGAATTATTTGAAAATTTTTAGTTTTAATATGTATCAAAAAAAAGAATATAAACGCCATATTACTTTGTTAAACTACCTTATTTATTCTTTTTTTAAGATGATGTCCTGTTTAATATTTCCAATGATTTTATTATTTTATTATCCATTAATTTTATCGCCGGTCCCCCGCCGGCGGGAGTGTGTCTCCGGTTTTTTCTTGTCTTCGTCAGTTTTGCGACACTCCCCGCTGGGGAAGATGACCAAGTCGGCAAATATTTTCGCATAGTTAATATGTGAATTATGTTTAATGTTGTTTTTTAATTACTGAGTATTATCTTGTTTTAAAAAGTTATCAAAGCAACATAAAATAATATTATTTTATTTTAAATGTTAGAATTCATATTAAACTTAAATTTAGATTTTATATTAATTAATTATTGTCATATTAATAATAATATTAATTTTCATCAGTGATTGCGCATTTCACCTTGGCTCATATTTAAAAAAAAATTTGTATCCAATGTTCTGTCTTACTCGTCTCAGTTTTTGTTTTAATCATATTATTTTTTATATGCGTTTATTCAATTTACTAAAAAAGCGGTTTCAATTTATTTTATTATATTTTAATATTTCATGAATAATTTTTTGATTTAATTACAAAATTCATTATTCGCACAGATTATGTTTAATCAGTATGTTAAAAAACCTTGATGTTCATATTGCTGATTTTGAAGAGTTTGGTTCTCAAAAAGCAAAGCTTATAATTAAGAATAATGAATTAATTATAAATTATTTGTTTTTTAATTTGTTTTTAGAAGAAATTTACTTAATCTCAATGACTTAATTATAATATATTTTTATTCAGATTAATTTTGTATATTTATTAACAAAAGCATGTATTTTTAGCAAAATTCTTTGTATCTTTTTAATTTTGACCGAATAAGTCATAACATTAAAATAGCTAATATTTATTTCGTGGTAACTTTTTAATATCTTTTTTTACGTTGAATTTTACTGATTAAAAGCAACTGTATACAAAATTAAATTTTTTGTGCTATTATCTATTTTTATATTAATTATCTTTAAGAACCTTTGCGTTAACCATCCTAGACTTTTATTTCTTTTTGATGAAGTACTGTAGATTTCAAATTTACTAGCTTTTATTTTTGGCATATTTCAGTAATTAATTTCTAATTAATTTAATTTTTTTACTTAAAACAATGAAGCTCAATTTTTCCTTTTATTGTTGTCAAAGCAATATGAAATATAAACATTGAAATTTCTATTTTTTTTATATCTTAATTTTTATTATTTTTATGTTTAACTGTATTTCAAAGATTTTAAATTTTTTTGAAGTATGATTTTATACGCGTTTGTTTGTTTTTTATCTAAATCGTGATGCAACTCGGTATGTTGTTTTTTCCAACATCTTTTGAATTTGAGGGCTGTTGGTTCAAGGGAATTCGGCCTGGATTGTCTCCGGCTGTGGTGCCTTTAAAATAATTTTAGTACCCATTGGGTATATTTCTATAATTTATAAATTTAGATTTTTTTTGTAGTAATAGCTGACGTCTTTTATTGTATTAATCGTCTAATTATCTGTTTTATATTATTTATCAAATTCAATTTTTCTGTGTATCCAAATTTTTTTTGTTATGTAATTTAAATAAATAAATTTATGAATATTATTTTTTATAAATGATTTATCGAATAAGAACTTTATTATTATTTAAAGTTCAGCGGCAGTTTTTAATACGTTAACAGAGAAAATTCAAATTAATTAATTTATTACAAAATAGCTGATCAGTTTAAATAACTCTTTCTTTAATCTTTGTCTAAAATCATTGATGAAGTATTTAAAAATCTATTTATGTATTTATATACTTTGGTTGTAAAGTTTATTTAGATTTATTAAAAATTTTAGTTTTTTTCAGTTTTTATGCGTTTTTTTTGTAACCGAAAATCGCAGATTAAAAAACAAAATTTTCCTTTTGGGTCTTCATTTTGGCACAAATTTCCAATTTTTTAAAGAAGCCAAAAAATTTAAAAGTTAAGATTTGCATATTATGCAATTTATGTGTCTCTAAAAAACCAAGCCAAATTTGTTAATACTAACACTGATTTTTAATAGATTTTCGCAAATTCATTTACATTTTATTATTATCTTTTTTTCTTTTATTTTCTCACTTATTTTGTCAACTTTTTATAATCTTAGTAACATTATTTAGAATCCACGAAGTATAATTTTTTTAATTCATTATGTCATTTTGTTTTTTACAGAATATTTATAACTTTAAAAACAGCTATTCTTTATTTCTTAGTAATTTTTTAATATTTCTTTTTCAAGGTGTAAATTGCAAAATTTTATTGGCTTCATTTATTTTCACATTTCAGTAATTGAATTTGTTTTGCTTAAAAAAGCTCAATAGATTTTCTTCTTTCATTTTGTTTTTTTGTTATCAATACAATCGAAATGAGTTTTAAATTTCTATTCCTTTTCTCTAATTGTGTATCAAATAAGTAAGTCTATTCGAGACTATTTGTTACAATACTCCATTAAATGGTTGGTGGTAGCATTAATTAATTAAAGTATGATTTTATTTTCCAAAAATAATGTAGTTTCATTATTTTTTCAATTTATACTGCATTATTATTTAATGCGTTATAATGTTTATATATTACTTTTAAGTTATTTATTTATGTTAAGATAAAGCTGATTAATATACTTAAAATAATAAATTTTAACTGTTATATTTGCTATTTTATTAGTTTTAAATTTAATGGCTTTTATTAATCCATGAGTTATATCGAATTTTGGAAAATAATAATTAATACAATACAAAATATTTGTATATTTTAAATTATTTTATATGTTCTTCTACAGTCAGAAAGAAAGCTATGCATATATTATGTATTTTTCAAACAACTAAAGTCTTTTCATAATTTTTTGGGGATGGTTTTTTGAACGGGCGAATAAAGAAAGGGGTGGGCTTTCGAGTTCGAGGCTGACGGAGACGAAATGGCGCACTCATCATCATCATTATCGTCATGATCATTATTATTATGGATCGGAGAGAAGTACCACTCAATTAAGGTGGGGAGGGGGGGGGGGGGGTAGGGAAAGGCGACGGAACACCGCGGATCGGATGGAGGGACGGACGAATGATGGGGAAAATGAATGCCCCCCCATCCCACCCATGGTGGGGGAGGGCAATAATCATGCTGGCAAGGCCAGGAATGGTCCTAGGGCAGAGACGAGGTTTATTTTGTGTGCTGAAAATGTTCGATTTTCCTTGTTGTCCGCCTTTTAGAGCAGCTTACGAGGATAGAATTTTTTTTTTAATTAAAAAAATGGGAAAACCAAAACTAAAAGTAGCCAAATTTGGCATTTAGTAAAGGTCACCAAAATGTGAAAGTATGTATCACTTTTGTTTGATTATCTGAACTGAAAAACTAAAGCGATTTTAATAACATATTTAGCCATTTTTGAAAATTTTACTTTTCATTTAGCGAATTTAAAGCTTTGAGAAATTATACCCTAAATTTGGAAAAATTTATGTCCATATTTTTTGCCATTTTTTTGTCCATATTTCGTGATTTTTGGACATATTTTGCCATTATATGTCCATATAATTGGGAATCTTAATTATAATCATCAAAATGTGAAAGTGTGAATGGGACGAAAAGCAAGATTAAGCATCAAAAAATTCAGAATTAATGGCAAGGAAATTACTTTTATTTTACTCTTTGATTCGTAAACAATTAAAAAAAAATTTTGATGCAAAAAATTTAGTCTATTTTTTATGTTACCAATTCATATTATTTTCTATTGTTAAAAAAATCTTCTCCTTCTCAAGCACTTTCGAATGAATGCCGCAGGAAAATGCGTCTTATTTTGGCAGAAATAAAAAAAGGTTGACTCTCCGACAAATTATTAGGGCCCGGATTCTTAGTTTTTTACTGTTTTTTCTGCGGCTTTATTTCGATAAGAAATGCATGAAAAACACATTTTTAGCTCGGAAATTCTTTGTTTTAACGCCACTATTCATCACTAGGAATCACTATTTTGGAGCTTCGCCATTCGAAAATTGGCCACTAAAATAATTTTTTGCAACTATTTTGGCTTTCGTCATTATTTTTGCCTTATTTCGGCATTTTTTGGAAAATTTCCCATAAACTGCAAGCAATAAAAACGAGAAATACACCCCCTAAGAATCGACCTTAAAAATTTTCAAAAAATACGCCCCCTAAGAATCGACCTAAAAATTTTCAAAAATACACCCCTAAGAATTGGAAAAATTTCACAAAAATTCTTCCCCCAAATTTTTTTTTTGTTCACTATTTGCTAAGAAAATATTTTGTAACTGCAATCAGTGAATAAAATTGTTTGCCTTAATTTTAAATTATTTTAAAATTAAAAACAGCTATTTAAAAAATTACACGCCCTATTTGAATTTGAGGGCTGTTGGTTCAAGGGAATTCGGCCTGGATTGTCTCCGGCTGTGGTGCCTTTAAAATAATTTTAGTACCCATTGGGTATATTTCTATAATTTATAAATTTAGATTTTTTTTGTAGTAATAGCTGACGTCTTTTATTGTATTAATCGTCTAATTATCTGTTTTATATTATTTATCAAATTCAATTTTTCTGTGTATCCAAATTTTTTTTGTTATGTAATTTAAATAAATAAATTTATGAATATTATTTTTTATAAATGATTTATCGAATAAGAACTTTATTATTATTTAAAGTTCAGCGGCAGTTTTTAATACGTTAACAGAGAAAATTCAAATTAATTAATTTATTACAAAATAGCTGATCAGTTTAAATAACTCTTTCTTTAATCTTTGTCTAAAATCATTGATGAAGTATTTAAAAATCTATTTATGTATTTATATACTTTGGTTGTAAAGTTTATTTAGATTTATTAAAAATTTTAGTTTTTTTCAGTTTTTATGCGTTTTTTTTGTAACCGAAAATCGCAGATTAAAAAACAAAATTTTCCTTTTGGGTCTTCATTTTGGCACAAATTTCCAATTTTTTAAAGAAGCCAAAAAATTTAAAAGTTGAGATTTGCATATTATGCAATTTATGTGTCTCTAAAAAACCAAGCCAAATTTGTTAATACTAACACTGATTTTTAATAGATTTTCGCAAATTCATTTACATTTTATTATTATCTTTTTTTCTTTTATTTTCTCACTTATTTTGTCAACTTTTTATAATCTTAGTAACATTATTTAGAATCCACGAAGTATAATTTTTTTAATTCATTATGTCATTTTGTTTTTTACAGAATATTTATAACTTTAAAAACAGCTATTCTTTATTTCTTAGTAATTTTTTAATATTTCTTTTTCAAGGTGTAAATTGCAAAATTTTATTGGCTTCATTTATTTTCACATTTCAGTAATTGAATTTGTTTTGCTTAAAAAAGCTCAATAGATTTTCTTCTTTCATTTTGTTTTTTTGTTATCAATACAATCGAAATGAGTTTTAAATTTCTATTCCTTTTCTCTAATTGTGTATCAAATAAGTAAGTCTATTCGAGACTATTTGTTACAATACTCCATTAAATGGTTGGTGGTAGCATTAATTAATTAAAGTATGATTTTATTTTCCAAAAATAATGTAGTTTCATTATTTTTTCAATTTATACTGCATTATTATTTAATGCGTTATAATGTTTATATATTACTTTTAAGTTATTTATTTATGTTAAGATAAAGCTGATTAATATACTTAAAATAATAAATTTTAACTGTTATATTTGCTATTTTATTAGTTTTAAATTTAATGGCTTTTATTAATCCATGAGTTATATCGAATTTTGGAAAATAATAATTAATACAATACAAAATATTTGTATATTTTAAATTATTTTATATGTTCTTCTACAGTCAGAAAAAAGCTATGCATATATTATGTATTTTTCAAACAACTAAAGTCTTTTCATAATTTTTTGGGGATGGTTTTTTGAACGGGCGAATAAAGAAAGGGGTGGGCTTTCGAGTTCGAGGCTGACGGAGACGAAATGGCGCACTCATCATCATCATTATCGTCATGATCATTATTATTATGGATCGGAGAGAAGTACCACTCAATTAAGGTGGGGAGGGGGGGGGGGGGGGGGGGTAGGGAAAGGCGACGGAACACCGCGGATCGGATGGAGGGACGGACGAATGATGGGGAAAATGAATGCCCCCCCATCCCACCCATGGTGGGGGAGGGCAATAATCATGCTGGCAAGGCCAGGAATGGTCCTAGGGCAGAGACGAGGTTTATTTTGTGTGCTGAAAATGTTCGATTTTCCTTGTTGTCCGCCTTTTAGAGCAGCTTACGAGGATAGAATTTTTTTTTTTAATTAAAAAAATGGGAAAACCAAAACTAAAAGTAGCCAAATTTGGCATTTAGTAAAGGTCACCAAAATGTGAAAGTATGTATCACTTTTGTTTGATTATCTGAACTGAAAAACTAAAGCGATTTTAATAACATATTTAGCCATTTTTGAAAATTTTACTTTTCATTTAGCGAATTTAAAGCTTTGAGAAATTATACCCTAAATTTGGAAAAATTTATGTCCATATTTTTTGCCATTTTTTTGTCCATATTTCGTGATTTTTGGACATATTTTGCCATTATATGTCCATATAATTGGGAATCTTAATTATAATCATCAAAATGTGAAAGTGTGAATGGGACGAAAAGCAAGATTAAGCATCAAAAAATTCAGAATTAATGGCAAGGAAATTACTTTTATTTTACTCTTTGATTCGTAAACAATTAAAAAAAAATTTTGATGCAAAAAATTTAGTCTATTTTTTATGTTACCAATTCATATTATTTTCTATTGTTAAAAAAATCTTCTCCTTCTCAAGCACTTTCGAATGAATGCCGCAGGAAAATGCGTCTTATTTTGGCAGAAATAAAAAAAGGTTGACTCTCCGACAAATTATTAGGGCCCGGATTCTTAGTTTTTTACTGTTTTTTCTGCGGCTTTATTTCGATAAGAAATGCATGAAAAACACATTTTTAGCTCGGAAATTCTTTGTTTTAACGCCACTATTCATCACTAGGAATCACTATTTTGGAGCTTCGCCATTCGAAAATTGGCCACTAAAATAATTTTTTGCAACTATTTTGGCTTTCGTCATTATTTTTGCCTTATTTCGGCATTTTTTGGAAAATTTCCCATAAACTGCAAGCAATAAAAACGAGAAATACACCCCCTAAGAATCGACCTTAAAAATTTTCAAAAAATACGCCCCCTAAGAATCGACCTAAAAATTTTCAAAAATACACCCCTAAGAATTGGAAAAATTTCACAAAAATTCTTCCCCCAAATTTTTTTTTTGTTCACTATTTGCTAAGAAAATATTTTGTAACTGCAATCAGTGAATAAAATTGTTTGCCTTAATTTTAAATTATTTTAAAATTAAAAACAGCTATTTAAAAAATTACACGCCCTAAATGTAGAACTTTTTCGCCACTATTTTGCCACTATTTTGGCATTTTTTGGTCACTATTAGTTAATTATTTTGGGATTTTTTGCCACTAAAAATCCGGGCCCTACAAATTATCATGAATTTGAGCAAAAATTAAAAAAATTTTTTAAATTAAATAAATAGATCAAAAATAGAAAAAAGAGTCAAATGAAAGGCCAGAGGAACAAAGGCATGAAACTATAAAAATAGATGGCCATCATTTTCAAAATAACGATTTTTGGCACAAAATCTTTTACATTTGTTTCCAATTTTAATGAGAAAATGGTAACAAAAAATGAAAGCCAAAAAAAAATGGTTGACCTGCAATTAATTTGGATTAGCAGGGTCGAAGGCGCACAATAAATCAACAGCAATCAGAAAAAACAAAAGGAATGCCGCGGCCACAAATCCCCCAAATGGCAAACTTTGCCGGCAAATTATGCATGCATTATCTAAAACGAACTTGTCCAAATTAAACATTGAATTTTGTCACCCAAAAATTGGCATAAATGCCAAAAGCAGTATAGTGTGCCATTTTTGTGTCCCAACTTTTGCTGGCACTATTTGATGGCCCGCGAAAGAATTTGCCAAATGAAAAGTGCCAACTTTTTGGATGCGAACTGTAAGCACATAAATGGTCCTGTAACGAGAAATAAATCGTATTTACGATCATACAAAATTAAAAATCAGTAAATAATTTTAAATTGTATTCAATTCTTAACGAATTGGCCCTAAATACTAAAATGGCACTGCCAGATTCCAATTTTATATATTTTTGCCAAAATTTGATATTAAAATGGCCAAAATTTTGCGAAAATGGCTAGAAACATAAAAATTTAATCAAAAATCTTAATTTTAGTTAGGAAAATTTTTAAAATAAAATTATTTTTATCTTCAAAATATATTTTTGGGAATTAATTATTGGGAAAAATTTTCAATTCTTACGGGTGTATTTTTCGATTTGTTGCATTTATGCATTTTTCCAAAAATTCTAAAATTGGCACTAAAGAGTGGTGAAATAGGCACAAATTTTAGGCATTTGCTAAAAATGAAACCTTCCAAAAATGAGTCTTATTTTTACCGTTTTTGTTCATCCGATTCCATGCGCAATTATAGCGGAGAACTCGTTGATCAGCGATCAGCCAACAGATGTGAATGGCTGGGCATCCATGGCCAAATCATTTTATTGGCGGCATTGGTGCCAGGTTGTGAGATGAGCACAATGAAGCAATTGGTTCACAATAAGCCGTGAAATTCATCCTGAAATAAAAAAAATATATAATTATTGGGGCAGGTTGTTCCTCTTAAATCTTTAAAATTGCCTATTTCAAAGCCTAAAAAGGTGTCCTTTTCCTTTTGGGCTCACAGTTTAATATTTGAAATCAGAACGCCAAAATTGAAACTCTCTCTCTCTCTGTCCGCTTTCTCTGTCACTCTCCCGCATTCTCTCTCATCTCTTTCTCTTTGCTCTCCGACTCGCACTCTCTCCCTCCTTCTTCTCTCTCCTCTCTGTCTCTTTGCTTTCTGACTCTCTCTACACCACTCTCTCGCTGCATCAATTGAAAATCAACACAAAACGACGCTGACTCGTTGGCACTGTTGGCGTTATCTCAGCACATCATTTGGCATTGCCCCATCCGCCGATGTGCCCTTCCACCTTTCCCAAAGTCCACCCACTTCGTCTTCATATTTGCGTTGCATATTAATTTTTTTTCCTCCAATTTATGTTTTTAGCCTAATTTATTGCACTTTACACCAGAGGTCGGGCTCAAATTTTTAAAATCAAAATATCAAGTACAAAAAATCGGATTTCGGAGTCAAAAAAAGACAATTTTTCAAAAAAATTTAATTAGTTTTTTTAAATTTATTTGACCAAAATGTTTAAAATATTTATATTTTCGCTTTGACATTATGCCATAAAATTTAAAATTAAATTAATTTAACAAATCAAAAACATTTAGTCACTATTCAAAAATCAGAACTTTTCTGGTTAATAGGGCCTATCCTCCTCCCATTTTTTGAAAAAATTGAATTTTTAGTAAGTCCCAACAATGTTTTAGGGGTTTTCGGGATTGTTTATCACTAATATGACATCCATTTCGCCTAATTTAGAACCCTGGAGCTGAATTCGAACAAAAAGTCGAAATTTAAATTTATTCAAAATAAAAATTTTGCAATAAAATAATCAAAATATGACCTTAATAATAATTTTTGATGTATTTCTTAAAATTTGCTTTTTAGATTTTTTTCGTTTTTTTTAATTTTGATGTCTTTTTTATTTCAAAAGCCTTTTTTTATTATATAATTGAATTCATTAACATAAAATTTAAAAATGAATATAAGAAATTAAGGCTCAAAAAAATTGGTTATTGACAATGAAATATAATTAAATTGTAAAAACCGAGACAGTTGCTTTTTTATGCTATCAAAGCCGAATAAATGTAAAAATTGAAAAATGTCAAATGAAAAATTAGAACAAATCATTAAATCTTTTTTTCTTTTAAAAAATATTTGTAAATATAAAAGATTTTTCCACATCATACGATATAATCCCTTGGCCCAGTACGTGATGACGGAAAAGCCCTTCGCCAGAAAAAAGCGCGTAACAAAAATCCGATGATCTTTTAAGGTCTTTTGATCTAATTTTCTCTCAACTTTGCAAACTTCAACGTTTAATAACAATCAAAACATTAAATTATTGTAAAAAGTTCAATCTTCGACTAATCTAGAAGCAAATAGGCATAATATAAAGCATTTCTTGATTAAATAAACTTCAGATTCAAATAAAGTGACCAACATTTATCTTTTTAATAAAATAAAAAATAAATATTGTTACGCCTTCTTATTATTACTGCATGATGAATTAATTAAAAACAAATCTTAATGCTTATACATTCTTTAGAAAAAATCTTTTTTAAAATATAAAATAAAAAATAAACAAATCGATTTAATAAATTTATTGGAGAAGAAAAAAATTTCAATTATTGTCGATGTACGCCAAGAATGTATATTAAAATTCATCTTCTTTTAAATTAAAGAAGGACGATTTTAAAAATGCGGAGCAATTAAATTTTATATTTTACAATGTTACCTTCACACTTAAATGCATTATAAAACAAAAACTTTTATATTTTTAAGAACAATTTATTAAAAAATTTCAAAATTATACATTAAAAAACAATTATAGAAATTTAAAATATTTAATAAATAGCTTACTCCATGTCTTGTGATTTCCAAAATGTAAATAAAAACTAATTATATTAAAAAATATATTGCTAAATTCCATCGGTAATTATTTTTTATTCTTAATCATGAAAATAAAATTGAAAAAAATTCTGATTTTGATAAAAAAAAAGTGTTTAATATTTATGAAACTCAAGTTTAATAAAAAAGGCATAACAAATGACGCTAATTAATAAAATTAATTTTAAAATGAAAAAAATCATTATTTAATAAAATGAAAAAAACATTATTTAACATAAAGATATTTCTTCTTCATGTCGAAAAACCAAAAATCAAACAAATGCCCATGAGCTCAAGACAAGAGAAAAATATTTAAAAAACCATATCAAAATTAGTAATTAATAAAAAATCAATTTAAAATTGAAAAAATAAATCATTATTTATACATATACATAAAGATAGATAAATTATTATTATTCATGTCGGAACAAAAAAAAAATAGCAACATATGCGCGGATCAGCTCAAGATAAGAGAAAAAATATTTTAAAAATCTCCCAAAAGTTTAAAATTTATGCTAAAAATACATGTACGAGATAAATATATCTTCTTCCTGCCGAGACAATGTGGGTTGATATTTATAAAAAAAATAACAGCAAAAGAAAAATCTAATTTAAATAAATTAATTCTAAAAATAATATTACTTTTAATTTGTATCGAAACTAGTTAATATATGAAAATATTTGAACTGCCAAAATGGTGCACATGGAATAAATAAACAAAATTATCACATTGTTACAAAAATATAAATCCTTTGATACTCACCTTAGAAAAAATAGAAGAATTATATTAATAAATTATCTTGATTTAATAGACGGAAGCATGAGTGAAGCAACAAAAATCTAGACGACAACATGCCAAGAAATATTTAATAAACTATTCCAAAACGCCTATGTTTTATACTAAAATAAAAACAATTTATTGAAATATCAAATTCTTTTGACAATAATCAACAGTATATTAGGTGTTCAGCTATGAATTGTTCAATAAATAAAAGTATTCAAATTTCCTCATTAACTATTAATCAGCCAAATATATATATATATATATATCGAAAAAGAGTAAATTTTAAATTTATTTTTACTATTTTAAATTTCCTTCGTATGCGTTAATGCAAGTTGCGAAAACATTTTTAGATTTCCTTAATTCGTCATAAAATAAATTATTTATGAATTAAACCGCAAAATATTACCTAAAAGGATCCATGAAAGGTATTGACGAAATCTTTTTTGACGCAGAAGGCAGAATTAAAATATTATAAAGAATATGAATAAAAGGTTAGTTCTTCTAAAAACTAATGGAATATATGAATAAAAAATTAAGAAATGACGAACATAATCGAAAAACTAAGACGTTATAGATAATGGCATCTCTTTCGATTCGCGAATATTTACTTTTATATTTAGTTGATAAAAACTGAGTACTACAAATAATAAAATAATTCTTTAATTTAATCCAAAATAATTATGAATTCTCCAAGCATATATTGTAAATCTTAATTGACTACAAAGACAAGCAATGTGTATTACAAAAGGAAACATGACTGTATCATGTTGGTACATGGCATAAATTTCTTTTTACTCGTCAATTATTTAAATTAACTAAAATAAATAATGATATATTAAAACCAGAACTAATTGCAATATCAAAATAGATAAAAATATATAAATTAAGTTTCATCAGCTATCATTAAAAGTTCAGCGAAATGTACATCTTATGATGAGCCCATAAAAATAAAATCTTATTTATTATGCAACATAATCATAGGCCAATAAAAAGTTTTTCGATTCAAAGCATGAAGGAAAAAAATAAAAAATTAACAAAATTAAAAAATATTAAATCAATTTATTCTGTATTTTTTGAATTTTGCCATCGACATACAAAACAAAAAGACGAAATTTGCTTTAAATTAAATTTAATTGAAAAAGGATAAATTAAGAATACAACTTTTAAAAATAAAATTTTAATTTATATAGGTAATTTTATTAATAAAAACAAAGCAGCAATAATTATGTGAAATAATAAATTGAAAAATATCGTTTTCTAAATTAAATCAACTAGATTAAAACGCAGAAAAGCTAATAATTTTTTGTCTATATTATCTATAATTTATTAACAAAAAAAAAATTTTCGAATTAGAATAAATTAAAAGCAAAATAAGTATAAAAAATGATAATTGTTCATTCGGTTCATTCTCATGTAATAAAGAATTAATTCAATAATTTGGAGCTTTAAATAAAATAAAAATTTTACTGCCAGAAAAAGTTTATATATTTTTATATAATGAAAAAAGATAAAAATTCATTCTTAATTCGTCATGAAATAAAATTAATAACCGCAAATATTACTTGAAAGTAAACTGAAGCAGGTGCTACCCCTGCAACGAGAATTGAATTTAAATATTTGAATGAACATCAACAAAAGATATTTTATTCAATAAAGAAACATTACAAAAACAAATTCTAAAAAGTTAATAGCATTTATGGAAAAAAATATTTTTAACTTTACTTGATAAAAAATGACTTTGGATAAAATACGATAATTCTAAAATAAATTAAAAATAAAAGTAAATAAAAATGAGGTAACCTTTTAAAATAATTAATTATAATGGTTATAGATAAAGTGAAGGGATAACAAATCACTAAATTTTATTGGTATTGGGTGTATTCATATTCTTAAAAAAATTAATTCAGTTTTAAAAATACTATAATGAAAAAGATTATTAATATTTAATTTTAAAAAACACATTTATTTAAAATGAAATAAATAGAAATATTTTTATAGCTCAAAGCAAAGATGAACGAAATCGAGGCCCGAATCTTGTTCATGTTGGCTCGTGAATCCAAGTTGAATGCGTTCAACCAGCTGAGTGCCAAAATCGAGCATATTCGTCATAAAATAAAACTGGATGAATGAAATTAAAAGTGAATCAAAATATTTTAAAGAAAGAAAGGTAAAAAATAGTTATAAAAGTAATCATGTTCGCGAGAAGATAGCAAAATGAAACACAATTTTCTAAATAAAAAACATTCAAAAATAAATGTAAAGATTATAAAAAAGATAAATTCATAGCATTTTCTTAAAAAATGAAAAATTAAAATATAAATTATTTCTTGAAATAATCAAAGGAGCTTAGAATTAAAAATCGAACAGATGCACAAAGATATTTTAATAAAAAAAATAATTGTTGATACCCGAGCATCGCCGATATAAAAAAAATAATGAAAAAATTGGATTTAAATATAGAATGTAAAAAAATTTATTTTAATAAAGAGGAAAAATATAAAAAATAATTCTTTAAAGCTTTGAACATTTAAAACAGAAGCATTCGGAGCAGTGAAAGTAGCCATTGAAAACACACTCCCATGGGAGTTGTAAACATCAATGGCATTTTAACAAAAAATAGGATGGCACAAAAAATTGCACCGGTGGAGCCCGATGTTTGGATGGCATAAGCAATTGAACCAAAATCTGTGATTGTTGTCGAATTGGTTGTGCCATCATCATCAATGGCACTGTCTTTGGCACAATTCGTGGCAAAATGCCCAATTTTTAGACGCCCAAAAGTGCCATAATTGTCGTCGTCATCAACAAATTTGGAGACCAAAAAAGATGCTAATAAAAGTATTAAAAATTAATTCTCAAATGGACACCTGTGCCGAGATAAAAAATGCCAAAGTTTTTAATGATTAAATAAAAGGAATACCTATTTCCACCAACGCACACTTTCCTGTGGTGTAGCGGTAGTACGCTAGTCAGCATCTTTAGCCCCGGGGTTCGGATCCCCTTCATGTAAATTTTGTTTTTTATTTTTGTCTTTTATGCCAAGTCAATTATCAAAAATTTATTTTATAAAAAATTTTTATTTTTAATTTTTTAAAATATTATTTAATGCTTAAAATATTCAGCAAAACATTTGGAAATCCCACGGACACTTGGCCACCTCCCTTTGTCAGGGAGGCAAAACAACCACTTCGCCACTAGAGAGGAACTGTGAAAGAATGCGAATGGGTCTTCAACACGGCCGGCCGCATAAATTGTCATTTTTAAACCCAAAAAATAAAATCAACAAATAAATAGGTTATAACAAAATAAACTATTGTCAAGAAAGCAACAGCCCTTTAATTAAATTTATATTTAAATTAGTTCACAATTAAAACAAAAAAACAGACTATTTAAGTGGAGATTGCGAGACTATTACAAAAATTATTTAATAAAATCTCTATAATTTTGTAATACAAATAAAAGCTTTATTAAATAACAGAAAAAATGAAAATTATACCATTATTAACGAACTTTAAATGTTCAATTTTGCTTTAAAATTTTACATTTATCTTTATCAAAATGAAAGAAATGCAAATAAGTAAAACAGTACCAAAATACCAATCTTAATAAGAAAACATTGTAATAAAATTATAAAAAATGAAACTCAATAAATTTAAAATGTGAATAATTTTAAATAAATAAATACCGTAACTATTAAATTCCATTAAATAAATTCGTCGCGATCTTCGCGATCATATAACTTTATTAAACAAATAATATTAAAAAAAGAACTTCTTTATAAGCTAAAAAACATTTTGCATTTTTTGAATTAATAAAATTGAAAAAGTTAAAGTTAAAATTTCAAGAAAATATAAATCAGAAAATTAACTTAAAAAACCCCATCATAACATCTTGAATCTATTCAGGTCGACTGTCAAGCAAAGAAAATAATTTAAATTAATATTTTTATCTAAATTTGTGAAAGGGTTATTTATTAAAATAAAGTTTCTAGCAAATAGTTATTCTGAAATTGCAGCCTTCATAAAACTTTTTACAGTAATTAAAAAACTAGTATAAAATTTCGAAAAAAGGCAATTAAATTTTTAAAAAATGCAAATAAATAAAGATATCGTAATAATAAAAATTATGTAATTACCAGTCAACTTTCATATAATAACATCTATATACTGCTGGTTCATAAAATACATACTATTGCAAGGCAATCTGCAGAATGAATTGCTGAAAAAATCTAACAAAAAGTAAAATTGAATAACAACATTTTATACATTTTTAATTCACAAAAAAACAACTCAGTGAAGACTCATCAAAAAACATTGGCATATTTTGCTTCCTCTACGTGAATTTATTAATTTTGAAAATGTTTGAAGATACATTAATCATAATATATAAATAAATAATTAACCAATAACCTTGTCAACTTTCCTTTCATATAATAACACTTAAATTGAAAGAGTCAAAATATCATTTAATTCTTTATCAAATATAAATTAAATAAAACAAGTTAACGAATAAATTAATGTCAAAATATTATTATTATGAATAAAAAATGAGCGAAAGTTTACTAAACATTTTGGCCAGAATGAAACAACTTTAAAAAAACAATACATTGAATGAATGAATGGATATTAGATTCTAGCAAATAAAAAATAATAGAAAAAAATTTCAAATTTGAAAAAATCATAAAAATTTTATTCATATTTTATGCAAAAACAAAAATACAATAATTCCATAAATGTTAGTAGTTTTTGGTTTAAATAAAAATTGCATTAATGAAATTGTGAATAAAATTAAAAATTTTAAAACGAATTTCAAATTGTTGAATGAAAATAAAAGGAATATTATTTATTAAAAAAATTAATTTCTTTTAAACTACTAATTAATATATAATAAAAACAATAAAAACAGTAACAAAATTAAACTTGTTGATGAAGATCTTGAAAATAAAATATCATTTAATAAATTAAATGCATAATTTTGTAGTAATACCAAATCTCTAGGCTCAATAAATACAAAAAGATATCAAACGATTCTGCACCTCAAAACCATCAAACTTATGCATTTGTGCGAGGGTGGATACCCTCGGAGCGATTTCAAAAAACTAAAAAAATAATTAAAAAACTCATCAGTTTTGAAATAATATAATGAAATTTTATTATTCATATTTAATTTCTAAAACGCAATTTAAAAATGAAAAAAATATAATAATTATTTTACATTTTTTAATTTACAAAAAAAGCAACTCATTGAACACGCACACCACAAAACATCTGGATTATTGTGCTTATCATTTTTGTGTTTTTCTATTAATTTTGAAAATGTTATTGAAGATGCATTAATCATAAATTATAAAATAAATAATTAACCAGTTACCAGTCAACTTTCATATAATAACTTTTATCTCCAGCCGGAATCAGAAAATAAATACTATATTTCAAGGTAATATGAATGATTTTTAATAGAAAATTCTAATAAAGATATAAACTAGATAGTAATAAAATAAAATAAAAATAAAAATATTTAGCAATATTAACGAATATTAGTTAAAATATAAAAAATTAGATTAAATGTAACTGACAGCTCAAGAAAGCAACTTCTACGGAGATGCGAGAAACTACGACGAGAATAAAGTTAAAAAGTTAGCTTTAACTTTCCTTATTTTATATTTTAAAACGAATTTCAAATTGTTGAATGAAAATAAAAGGAATATTATTTATTAAAAAATTAATTTCTTTTAAACTACTAATTAATATATAATAAAATTAATAAAAACAGTAAGAAAATTAAACTTGTTGATTAGATATTGAAAATAAAATATCATTTTAATAAATTAATTTTACGAAAGTTTACAAATTTTCAACTTAAAATCCATTTAGATTCCTTTTATTTTTGTTAAAATATTAAAGTTGCACGCGATGGGAACATTTATATGATTGATTTCCCACTGGGACTCAGAGCATCGTGAAAAATAATCAATTAAAAAGCGAAAAAGTTTATGTAACTACGATAGAATACCTTAAAATTTGATAGAATGTCAAAAAAAAATATATATATAATTAAAATACAGCAAATAATTTAATGAGCAATTTTATATAAAATTTTGCATCATAATTCAATTTAGCTCATGGAATTTACGATCATATGTAATTGTGCCGGCTGCAAGTAACAAATTCGTATTAAAAAAAGATTAATATTGCAAAGGACCAATTGGTATTACAACAATTTAATTCAAAATAAAATTCAAAAAACGCAAATAACAAAAATAGTCAAATTTAAACATAAGAGGAAAGCATATAGCTACGCAAACAACACAGAAGAAGAATAGATTTTGTAAAGCAAAAAAGTATAAATTTTAATTTTAAATAATAAAACTTATCTATTTGTCGAACATGACTAGGGATCATTTATTTATGTAAGAAAAATCGCGAAATATGTAAATAAAATATGTATAAAAAACACTGAAATATGTATGAAATATGTACAAAAATCCAGAAATATGTACTAAAGTATGTAAATAAATTTTTTTTAATGGTGATTTTTGGAAAAGAGAAAATTCATTCTAAAGGGTGAAATAGGCACAAATTGCCATAAAAATGACCTAAATAGGCTTAGAATTATCTTTTAATAATTTAAAAATAATTTATTTATATCCCATTTTTGAAAAAAAAACTATTTTTTTGGGCACATTTAAAAAAAAAATTTTTTTACTTAGCGAAAAATTTCTATAAATTCTCAAAATTTTTGAAAAAAATTCAGGAATTTTGGTGGGGGTATTTCATAAAAAAATTCCCTAAAAATTCCCAAAAAATGCAAAATATGTACGAAAAATGCGAAAAAGTTCAAATATGTATAAAAATATGTACATATGTAATATGTAGAAAAATCCGAAAATATGTAAAAATATGTAAATAAAAGTCCCAACTTTTGTTCGCAAACACAAAAAAGAAAGGGTTTTTCCTACTAATTAGAGCATGGAGAATCCAGGAAAAAAACACGTATTTACATAAAAAAATGATCCCTAATCATGACTCATGAGTAATACAATTAATAAAATTGAAAATTGAAAAGTTACATTGTTTATGATTTATAAGTGGTTCATTTAAATGAACACTTAAATTAAATATTGTAATAGTTTTAACATATTGCAAAACTTAAAAAAAACAAAAAAAAAATTTCAGAAAAAATAAAATTATAACTTTAACTTCTGATGCAAAAATTTTATATCATTTTTGTAATAACAATTAACAATTCAACATATTTAAAAAAAGTTATAAATTCTATGACTCACCATGATAGAACAACCATCAATTGGACAAGTCGAGAAAAGAATAAATTAAAATAACAAAAAATATTAATAATTTGAGAAATTTTTTAAACCAAATAATATAATAAATGAATAATAATAAAACTTATTCTGTTAAGATTATTAATTTTTTCTTATAAAGAAAGTCCCATTCATTAAACATGTCATGGCGAAAAAAATATAAAAAAGCCGAAGAATTTATGTATAAAATAAAATATGATAAAACATTTTTTTCTAATTAAATTTAACACATTTCGTTTGAAGAGATAATTATTAAAATTGGAGTAAATTAAATGTAAAAATATTTATTTTAATAAAGATGAAAAATATAACAAATAATTTTTTTATATTTGAAAATTTGATACAAGCATTCGGAACAATGAAAGAAACCACCGAGGGCGCTTATTACTCTCATGGGAGTTTCTAAACGTTTATTAATAAATAATAATAAAATTTATTTGTAATAATTTATTTATTTATTAAATCTTACGAATATACAAATGCATAATGGCCTTAGAATGAGTTCATAACGCTGTATAAGATAAAACAATTATGCACAATACAATTTACAAAATAATATATGATATTGATATAAAAAATTAAACAAAAACTAAAAACATTAAATTATGCATAAGCCAAAACACCGCAAAATCGAGACGGATGGATTCTGCTAGACATCGAGTTTTTCCTCACATTAATGCATAAAACAATAAAATCAAAACAATTTTATATCAAATTATAACAAAAAGCTATGAAAAAGAAAATAATATGCTGCGTTGTTAGAATATTGCTACTGCCTATAGACATAATGGAGTTGAAAAAATAAATAATATTTTTCTGATAAATAGATAATATAAATTATATAATCGAATTACGATCAATTTGATCAGGATTTTTCAAAATTTTATACAAAAATATCTATTATTAGGTCATATTTAATAATCATTTACTATATTAAAATATAATATAAAAATGAAAGGAATAATTATAAATAAAAAAATAATATTTTTTGTAATCTTACAATTAATTATTGATTGAAAATAAAGAGTTCTAAATCACTCTAATCAATATGAACTATTAAGAAATAAATGGGTAAAAGATAGTTTAACTTCAGCTGGAATAAAGAGACAATATAAATAAGCATTTTCATAATGAAAATATTTATTAAAATATTACTCAAAATAATTTCTCGAGATTTTAAGAAAAAATTATATAATATGAAGTGAAATATGAAACATTCTGCAAACTAGCAAAATAGTATTCAAAAGAAAATCGAATAATAGATTAATGAAAAAAGAACAAAATGTAATAAACAGATATAATAATTAATTTAAATATTATAATAAAAAACACACACATAATAATACGTTTTTATAAATATAATGATTAAATATTATTGTATTTTTGTACGTCGTTAATTGGGCTAAATTTTTTTACCAAATGTTTGTTAAAAGCTTAGATTAATTTTTTATTTAATAACATTGTAAAGACATGCTTACTAACTAACCATAATATAAATTGATAATTTAAAGATTATTTAAACAAAATTTTATTAAAAGTGGCAATATTTTGTTCAAAAGGAAAAAATTAAAATTAAAATGATAAGAATACGTAATAAAAATTAAATTGTTTATTAAAAAAAAATAAAAAATATTATTATTTTTAAGGTAATCATTTTTCTGATGAAATGAAATAAAAAAAAAAGTGTTTTTGCTATTATTCTAAAAATTAGTAGCATTTATGAAAATAAATATTTTAAAAAATAATCATTGTGAATTTTATTTTGTTTGTTTTTCGACGCCCATAAATGAGCATTTAAAAATAAAAATAAAACCAATAATTTTTATAAATGATAACATTAGTAAAAATTATTTTTTAATAGCTTTACAATTAAAAACAAAAGTAAAAGTGCTTGGCACTAATGTATAGAGCTCGAAACCTGGACCTGGCTGGATCCAGGCCTGGATTTTTCCTGGATTCCAGGTCCAGGTCAATTTGAAAATCCAGGTCCAGGTCCAGGCACAAAAAACTTGGATTTCCTGGATAAATTTTTTTCGTTTTTTATGGCGAAATGTATTAAAATTGGTATAAAAGGTGCCAAAATTTTCACTCCGCCCCCTAAAAATTCTTATCCTCTTAAAAAATTGGCTCAAAATCGAAAAAATTTGTCATTTTTTGAACAAACTCGTTAAGAAATCGCACTTTAAAAGCAAAAAAAAGTCGTCGCTTTGCTTTTAATTGCAAATATTTGGTAAATTTTTGGACAAAATTTGTAAACAATTCATATAAATTAGAAAAAAATTTTTCAGCGGCGCCTATCGGCACCGCCGGGCTCTCTTCCCTCACACATCCTAAAAATTTTTTGAAAAATGTGCCGAAAAATTGTTAGAAATCTGGTTTTTTGATTCTGAATGCACTGAATTTTCAAATTGCTTATGTTTTCCACAAATTTTTTAAATCGAGGGGCCTATAAACTTAGAAAAAAAAAACAGAAAATTTTTTATGAAAAAATTCCAAGATTATATGTTGTAAAAATTTTCGAAAAACTTATTAATTCAAATAAAAAAAAATTAAAACCCCTTTCAAAATTTTTTGGACTTTTTTCCAAATGTTATGTTTTTTGGAACGATTAATTTTATTATTTCAATTGACTGATTTTTTTTTCAAGTTTATCAAAAAATGATAAATAGATTTAAAATATTAAGAAATAGATATTTTTAGACATTCTCAAGCAATTAATTGATTTTTTCAAAGATTTTTTTGCTTTTTTAAAACAAATTTCAAAAAATCCAGGTCCAGGCCTGGAACATTTAAAAACAAATATAATTTTCATATATTTAAAAATGTACAATTAATTTATTCACGTAAACAGCATTTATATAATAAAATGAAAATTTTGATCAGCAAATGTTGACCCAATGGCTTTACACTTTTGTGCCATGTGAAAATGTAGGCTTTTTCTAAAAAAAAACAATTATTATTCCCGACATTATTAATTTTATTGAAAACAAGCATTTAGAAGATAAAAATTATTTATATAAACAAAATAAAACTAAATGGTAAAGTTGACTGAAAAAATCTGAACATGACCAGAACAAGAAAGAAATGGTGAAAAATAAAATAAGAGCCTGTTATTTAATTGTTGAAAAGAAATTAAATGAAAATTTTTTATAAAATAATACTAAGATCAAAAATATAAATCTATTTAAAGAGAAAAGTGGTATCACTTAACAAGCTACACGGCATGAGTAATAATATTTATTGTTATAAATAATATATATAAGTTAAATAAATAACGACGCATATAAAAGAATATAAAAAATAATACTTCGAATTTAAAATTATGCTACTTCAGAGTTAATAATTAAAAATATTCTATGGAGAAAGTTAATAAATACTGGAAAATTTAAATAAATTCAATTCATTGAAGAATTCAAACTATTTTAAAATAGATAAAACAAAAATAAATCATATTTGGAGTTACTCGCAAGCATTTCAATTTATATTAGAGCTAAAAGTAAATTATTAAAATTCTATCCTTTTTAAGTAGTAAATATATAAGTGATTTATTATTACATAAACAAAATAAAAATGGAAAATAATGACAAATCTTTTGTTGCATTTTCAAATATTTTTAATAAATGACAATTATAAAGTATAAAAAAAAGCTAAATTAATTTAATGGATTTTTCGTGAAAGGTAGAGCGTTACAAAAGGCTTATACAAGAAATTTACTCTCGACTAAACATATTTTTACCCAAATGATTAAATTTAAAATCGATTATAATTTTGCAAAAAAATATAAATTTAAAATACCCAAATGACAAAGATATACTATTCCAATGACAAACATTTTTAAGACTTCTGCAAAAATTAAGAAGATTGTCCAGAGAACATGTGATGAATTATTTAAAAAGAATTTTTAATTTACTGATTTTAAAAATCATTTATTTTCAATTTGAATAAAAAAAAACACACGTCAAGAAGCTGATAATAATCAGAACAAGAATGAATTATTTAAACAAATTTTTATTATACAGCTTTAGAATTAATTATTTTAGAAATTTTTAAATAAATTTATATAAGATTAGAAATAATATTTTATATAAATTCACCTAAAAACCACCCACAACAACGGACTGAATGGTTGCCAAGAATCAAGAAAATTAAGAATTAATTAATAATTATAGAAAAATAAAAATAAATAAAACATAAGACAGAAAAATTCTGATAATTAATCTCAACAGTAAGAAAAGATTACAAAAAGAGAAGGTACGAAATAACATATAAACATTACTCATTATTTTAATGCAAAATATAATTGAAAATAAAAATAAAAGTTTGTTCATTTTTCAGTCGGAAAATGAAATAAATAGAACGCATATAAAAATAGAAATAAATAAACTTATAGTTAGTTCAGCAAGGTTAAATATAGTGATAATAATATAAATTTGATTAATAGATATTTGTATTTTAGAAGTTTACATGCATAATTGAGGTTCCAAGCAAGTGGTATTAAATAAACAGACAACAAATAAATAAATAAATAAGAAAATAAACAAAAACTAATAAAATTAAAAAATAATTAAATAACAGCATCAACTAAGCCTAATCAACGCAATAATCATTTTGCGTTCTCAATATTATGAAGAGCGGGATATCGAACGATACAAACTTATTGATTCAAAATAAACGAGTGAATAAACTTATTTGATTTGGATGAAAATTTTTAAGTAATTTTAAAACTAATAAACTCAGAAATAAAAAAAAATACACAGAAATAAAAAGGTTAATTTAGATAAATGAATAAACTCAATAAATAATATAAAACGACCCAGATTGATGGAACAAACAAACGCCGAACTGTCCGGAGGTTTGGAATCCGTCTCTACAAAAAGAATATAAAAAAAATCGAAAAGTGTCAAAAATATTTCACCAAAAGGGTATTCTTTAAATGCAGCCTTCCACCAATTCCACACCAAAATCGATTAGAATACCTGCAACTGCCAACACTTGAGAATAGGCGAAAGCTCTTTGATCTGTTTATGGCACATAAAATTGTTTATGGCCGAACATAAGTACATTTTTAAAACTCTGTTTAAGGCATAAAACTGCATTGCGCAGTCCAGGCCACGAAATGTCCAAGTCTCGAATTTTTCATGTCATTTTACATTGTTTTTTTTTTTTTGCGGTGCGTTTTTTCAAAGAATTTTGGCGAACCGGGGGAGGCAGGGCATCCGGCGGTGCCGATAGGCTACGCCGGTAAAAATTTTCCAATTTTTAATGCGATTTGTTAAGAGATTTTATCCAAAAATAACCAAATTTAGCGATTTTGAGCAATATTACAAGAAATTAAGGATTTTTAAGGTCCGCCGATAGGCGCCGACGGAGAAAAATTGAAAATTTTAGTTTTCTATTTATTAACAGAATTGTACAAAAATTGCTAATTTTTGAAAAAAATTTTTTTTTTAATTTACCGAAAATTTCCGACTTTTAATCAAAAATTTCGGAAATCGGAAGTCGGAATTTCGACAACCAAAAATTTTTCGGGTATCGTAATTCCGACCCCAAAAATGTCGGAAATCGGAGGATAAATAAATGTGATGATAAAACATATTCAATTTGCATTAATATTATATGTTACATTTACATTAAGACAAAAAAAATTAAAAAAAAATCAAACATAATTAATTATATAATTGAATTTTATAAAATAGCAATTTTTCAAATTTAAGCAATTTATTGAACAACAATTAATAATTACATTCATCATTTCTGCAAATATTCATCCAAAAATAAAAAGTTGTATAATAAATAAAAATTTAATAACATAAATATTTAAAAAATAAAATAAAATTTACAAATTATATTTTAAATTCGAAGGCCAGTGTGCGTCGCAATGTACATTGGATATTGTACAAGATTTTTAGGGCAATGCAAAAAATTGACCTAAAATAATACTAAATAAAAAAACTATAACCTAAAACAAATAAAAATTAATTATGAAACATTGTTATAATAAAAAAAAACATTTTTAAGCAGATCAAATAAATTTTTTGGTTATATTGAGAATAAATATATGAAAAAAATAAATTAACATAATTTTTAAATTTTACTCTCGAAATAAATTGCTTAAACACAAATTCTTAAAATGTAACAACACTAAAAATTAATTAATAATAAAATTATTAATTTTTAATGCATTTTGATATAAACTAATTCAATGAACAAAAAAAATTTATATAATAAATAAAGAAAAAATAATAACATAAATATTTTTTTTTAATAAAATAACTCCAAGGCATAAAAAATGAGGCAAACAATTTTCTTGGCGCAAGATAAATTAATTAAATTAAAATAAAAAATTTAAATAGTAACTAAACCGGCCAGAACAATTCACCAGAAATTGAGTTGCTGGACAATTAATTAGTGGACAATTAAAAAGTAATAAATAATTTATAATTTATCTTTTTAAATCAAAAATGTATAAGAGAAATTAAAATCATTCCGCAAAATTAATATTTAGAATCAGATTTAAACATAAATAAAAGAAAAAATTCAATGTAAAAATGTTTAAATAAAAATGAGAGCATAAACAAATTTGGAGACTTTGAAAAGGGTTTAAAACAAAATTAAAATAAAATGAAAAACCTATATATTATAAAGTATATTTTTTATAAAACCATTTTTAATTTAAAAAGATGTACTTATACGAATATGTAAATTTTTTTTTAATGTCTTGTCAAAATTTCAATTAAATATCTTTTATAAGAAAAGGCCTATTATGGTCATTAACGAATCAATTGTCGGACGCTTACGGCGGCGGAACTATACAAAGACGATTCATTTTTTCGAGAATATACTTCATACGGAAAAAGCGTATGGATTGTGTTTTGATGAACCATTTCTAGTTTTTAAAAATAATATTCAGAATTTATCATTTAATATTATTGAAAAAATAAAATTTCAAGAAATAAAAAATCAAAATTTATACTTAAACAATGCTTTCCAAGCTTAGAATAAATGTAAATTATCTTCTATTTCATACTGGTGAGAATTGTTAATTTATTTATTCATATTTTTTAAAGATAAATTAAATAATACATATGTTAATGAAACAAAGAAAAAAAGATATAATTTTTGATTTCGACTAAATTTGTAAATTTTATTAAATTTTTAAAATGTATTAAAATAAAAATACAGAATTTAATGAATATAAGAATAAATATTATTATGAATGTTGCTCAACATGAGTTATATATGTTTTAATTATTATAATTAAAGTAAATTTTTATATTTACGCATATAAATAAATAGCTAATAATATAAAAAAATTTCTTAAATTCCTCAAATCTTAATAAAATTCAATTATATTTGTAAAAAAATTAAATTTTGTGAAAAAGAATTTTATTAATTCAAAGAAACGTTAAATTGTTTCATTATTAATTTTTTAGCATTAAGAATAATCTGTTTAATTAAACCAAATGATTTTTGTTTTAATTACAAAAAACTTATTTTTAAAAGTTTTGAAATTAAATATAATAATAAATTATTATTTTAAATTTATTAATAAAAATTAATTGAAATGACAGAATAAAGTTATTATTAAAAATATAGTCACAAAGTTCAAATAAAAATAAAGTGGTCACTTCTGACCGGCAAAAAATATAATAAAAAGAAAGTCAAAAAATTTCATTTTCAAATATAATAAAATTTTAAATTAATCTTTTATATGATTACGCCCACCTAAAGAATGCGAAAAAATTATGCTCAATGATTAATATATTAATTATAAAAGAAAAAATGTTGTACTTTCATAGTATTCATCATTTTTTATCTCTTACAAAAAAAGAATTAAACAAATAAAATTAAAATTAAGTGGTAAATAATGATATTATTACGAAAATATGCTGAATGCAAGTCGACAGACAGCATGATGTACTTCATTCTCCAAGAAGAAAAAAAAACAAAAAATAAATCATTGCAGCTGAAAAGCTTGAAAAATTAATATGATACCTTAATTAAAAGTAGTGATAAAATTAATTTCTTTTTAATATTTTACCTTAAAAATATTATAAAATTTCTTGATATAAAAATTATATTTTTCTCAGCTTAAATTTGAGATGACATTTAATTTATGATCAATTACAGAAGTAAGTAACTTTTAAATAAAATATCTAAATATTTATTAAGTGTGATTTCAAAACTATGCAATTATACTAATGAACATTTCTCAAGTAATAAATCATTATTGGTTTACAAATTGATTGAAAGCACTGCATGGTATCATATTTATTGGCAAAAATTGGAAAATCACCGCAAAAAACAAAATACGATAAAATGTCCGTGTTATCTGTAAAGAAAACCAAGAATAGACTCCTTAATACTTTCCTTTCAAATTTCAAAAATGCATATCCGAAAAATTAAATTTTCATAAAAATTGTTAAAATATGAATTTTAAAATTTGAATTTAAAATAAATTTATTAAGAGAAAAGCACTCAGTAATAAAATTCATTTAACAGAATTTTATTTATAGAAAAATCAAATAAACTACCCTTAACAAGCGCCTTTTGTTTTTTGCCGAATGGCCATGAGAAAGAAATTTAAATAGAAACAATAAATAACTAAAAAATAAAGCATTAATAATTGCAAGTAAAAATAAAAAATGAAAGTAAACAATTATTTTCAAATAAAAATTTAATTTGTTTTATAAAATAATTGCAGTTTTGAAATAAATTATGAAAAAATGTAGTACAAATTTAAAGGAAAACATTCATTAGAAAACAATAATAAATTTTTGAAAATATAACATAAGTTTCTTAAAAGAAGCATTAATAATACAATTTAATAATATGAAAAAATTTAAATGAAAAATATTTAAAGTGCAAAAACACAACAAAATAAATGACTCATAAACTAAAATAATAGACATCCATAAATAACCAATAATAATTTAATAGAATTTAATTAATAATTTTGAACTTTTTACTGACAATTTAAATAATGTTCTTCTGAGTTCTATGCCAACTTGAACAAAGTCCTGAGACCAAGTAATTTAACAATTAAATTATTTTAATTAATAACAGCAGCGGAATTAAAAATAAAAAAATAAAAGAAATAGCAAAAATAATTAAATAAATAATTATTGGAACTGAGAAAATTAGTAAATTCTTCAAAAATATTTTCTAAAATTTCAATTTGTACCTAACCTGAGTTCTTCTTCAAAAGGTGGTGCAAAAACAAGAAAATATGCTTGAATGCACTACTGTTCACTGCATACCCATGAGCAAAAAGTTAAAATGCAACAAAATAAAATGATTTGCTATAAAATAAGTCAAATAAAAATAAACTAAAATTTTTTATTACTTCATAAAAATTTCATTAAAAAAAAACTGAAGGCATAGGATAGGCTGTAAAGATAAATCTGAAAAGATCAATTCTTGATATGCAAATAATCATTACTAAAATACTGAAATATATTATTTTCCAATTAATTATTTTTTTAAAAAGTAAAAAAATATTCCAAATGAAGTTTTAAAATATAAAAGAATGAATTTAAAAAAATCAAAAAACAATGTAACAATATCAAGAGAATCTACTGTTCGACATTGTACGAGTATATCAATTAATTGCTTTTAATAATGCAGTTTTCCAAAAGATATTCTAAATTAATAATGAACTATGAATAATTTATCTGATTATATATTTATTTTACCCTTGCAAATAGCACAATGATTGATTCCGAGAAATTTATGCAAAACTAATAACATTAAATAAGATATAAAAAGAATACAAAAAATAAAACGAAAATTGTGCAGCTAATAAAAATGGTTCGATTGCAATTTTAAAAAAACCATCTTGAATGAATGGTATAAACTTTCGAAATAGTGTAAAAAATATAATCATTATAATGATTATTAATGAAAAAGAATGTCCATCTGACGTTTGAGATGGAAGAATACACAAAAAATATCATATGCTTTACAACAGATTAAACATGTTATTCAATTAAAACCAAAGCAACTAAAGAATAAAATTTTTTAGTATTGTAGAAAATATATTTACCCAATTAAGGTGAATTCCGCATAAAAACATAGAAACCATACGAAATAAAATAGCAACTAATAATTTAATTTAATTTAAAATTACTCAAAAATTTCCATTTGTTTGAATTAACAAAATTAGCGAATTTTCTAATAAATCTATGAATATATTTTTTATAATATTTATTTTCTAAAAATTCTAAACTTTTTTATTTAAACTAAATTAATTTTGAAAAAACTGATAAAGTAATTAATTCGGAAGACAACAAATAACACCTTTATATTCTTTGCGGAAAAAACATGGAATAGTGTTAAACAATGCGCGATTGTTTTTGACGGAACTTTAATTCACTCGAAATATTATTATGAGTAAAGACCATACAATAATGATTTATTATTGTAAAAATATAAATAATAAAAAAATCTTTGAATCGCAATGAAAATAATTATATCATTTTTATTAGATTTTTTACAAAAATTTTATTAAGCATATCATAAAATAGAGATATTTAAAAGCAATACCAAACAAAAAATCTATCATCTAAAATAAATTAAAATAAAAACCTCAAACTAACAAAATCAAATGATTGAACAAAAAATCACTAACAAATACATGATTTCATACAATATTATGTACGATTTTTAAGCAAAAAAAAAATATTATTAAATAAATTGAGTTAAATAATTTAATCGGGCTAACATAAAATTAACATTGTGCATAGCGAGCAAATCAACATTTATAAAAATAATAATTGTTATTCCATTTGATCATTGCGACATCAATTGCACACGAAAAATATGCCACCTAAAAATAGTACGAAGATTTTTCATAAAATATACTACTACAAAAATTAACAGAATATAAAAAATATATAATAAACTGGTACGGAAAATGCGCATTTTCCGGTTGTGCTTTGCAATTGAAATTTATTTACTTCAAACACAATTTTTCCGGATAAAGAAAGTAAATAATTTTGATTTAAAAATACGAATAATGCAATAAATAAATAAATAAATAAACAATTTTTTGTTTTATTTTTAATAAAAATCATTTTCAAAAAAGAAATTCAATCCATTTTTTTTATTGTTTATTGTACTTTTTAAGTTTATTTTAGCAAATATTGAATATATACACCTTTTTTTGGACTTTTTGAGGGTTTAAAACATACATTTTGGCTGTTTTTAGTCCATATTTGGGTTCATATTTGGCCATTTTTGAAATCGCGAAAAAGACACTATAAAAGGCACAAAAAAAATTGAAAAAAAGGCATGAAAATCCCGAAAAAGGCATGAAAAAAGGCATTAAAAAATTTTTCTAAGGTTTTTTAGAGTGCAAAACACGTAAATTTACCAAAAAATTAATTTTGGTCATTTAAATGATTATTAATATGTTATAATGTTTTTCATTTAAACCTAAAATTTTTTATCAAGAAAAAAATGAAATTTTGGCGATCAATTTTTTAGGAAAATTTTTCAATTCTTAGGTGTTATTTTCTAAAAATTTTTCAATTCTTAGGGGTGTTTTTTTTCCCGATTTTATTGCATTTTTTATGGAATTTTTCAGAAAAAAAATGCCAAAAAAAGGCACGAAAAGTGAAAAACGCCAAAAAGGCATTTAAGGCACGAAAATCCCGAAAAAGGCAAAAAAGGCATAATAAAAGTTAACGTAGAAGCCTCAAACCAAGTGGAAAAGGTGTTATTTATGCTTAATATACCGAAAGTAGTGCGCAGAAAAAAAAGGCATCTGCCTCAAAAGTCGGTCTCTATAAATTATATACTTTAAAATTTATAAATTTGTTAATTAATTAGGATTATTAAGTCAAAAAACTAAATATATAAGATTTTTAAAAATTTGAAGAATTCAAGAAGCAGAAAGATCACGAAAAAATTTTTTCAGAAAAGAATTATTAAAATATAAAGAGAAAAATAGAATATTATTGAAGGACTTTTTTTAATAATGTTAAAATTAAAATGTAAATAAAATTATATTTCAAAAACATATAACTCTATAATTATTTATTAATATACTTAGCGATTAATGACTGGAATGATAACAGCATTAAATCATATTTTGCTATAAAATTAAATCGACTAAGTGAGGACTTCAGCAACGATGCCAAGATTAAAAGGAAAAAATAAAATAATTTATTGAAAGATAAAGAGAAAAATAAATATTAATAAATTTTCAAAACTAAATATGGAGGACTTTTTGTATATAGTAAAAAATTAAAAAAATGTAAATAAAATATAAATAAATAATTTTTTAATTTTGGTGGAATTTGGATGCGAAAATATCATGAAAAATAAATTTTTACAAATACATATTAAAACGAGAACTTCCGAAAGCGAGAATAGAAAATTTCATGGCCTCATCAGCGAATGTAGATGTCAAGATTGAAAGAAAAAAATAGAAAACGTTTATTAAAAATATAGAGAAAAATTATATATTCAAAAAAATGCAACAAAGTAATGAGGACTTTTTTTTGTTACTCATCTAAACCATTTTTATTTTGAGAAATATTAATTAATCAACAAAAAAAATTTTACTAACGGAGATGAGCTTCTCACACGAGCATTGCCGCCGCAGAATGGCAGAGATTTTTTAAAAATTTAAAATAATAAACTATTTTTTATTGTTGAAATCTCCGAATCAAATATAGAAAGGATTAATAAATTAGAAAATTTAAATAATATTTTAATATGTAAAAAATTAATCGGGTCATTGAATAAATTGTAAATAACCAGCTGGTAAATAATCCGGAGGCAATTGAGAACTGAAGAAGTGAAGAAATCAAGATTAAAAGGAAAAGATAGAAAATATTTAAAAATTTAAATTAAAATTAAAAATTATTTAAGTCTTGGACTTAAATTGGAAAAATAAGAGGCAAAAAAAAATTTTTTTTTACAAGGTAAAAACAAAATTAAAATATTAAGTTAAAAAATTTGTAACACAATGGTTATCTTTTCATTTTGCTTAACTTTGCTCATCTTAGATTTCATCAATTAGTTGTTTTTATAAATGACGCTAGGAAAACAAATAAATTTAATCGAATTAGAAATAACAATAAAACAACTAAAAACACAGTCAAAAATAACATATTAACATCAAATTTTATTAATAAAAAGAAACGATTGAAAAATATTTATTTATTTTATATATAAAAAAAATAAATCAAAATATTTTTGAAAATACAAATTCCTTGACTTTGATCAAAAATGAAGTAAATTTTTATTAAAAGATTTTTACTCGAAATTATATAATTCTGTATTCATTAATTAATTTTATTTCTTTTTTAAAGAAACTTATGAACCGGAATTTACGAAACATGTTTTTAAATTATGTAAAAATTCATTTAAATTTATATTTTCCAAAAAAGAATATTGCTCTAAATAAATTATTTTTTAACCGAAATTTGTGGAACATAAATTTACAAATTATAAGCTGTCATTATTCTATTTAATCTTTTATTAAAAATTAAAAGTGTAAATTTTGTTTTTAAGTTATATTGTTACTTTAATTGAACAGAAACAATATAAAACGATATAATAAATAGAAGCACATGGAGGCAGCAATTTACAACATTATTAATTTCCAATTTATATATAATTCTTTTTTATTCTTTATAACTTTATAATTTTTTTATATTAAATTTAATTATGAAATAAATAAAATCTTAAAATTAAAATATAAATAAAACAAAAATAAATATTTAATAAACAATCGACAGGCATTCAAAATAATCATTTTTGAGATCCGGCGGCATGGTCTAAAAAAATTTTAATGATTGACGACCTAAAGAAACATCAATCCAAATATACAAATAAAATTCAACACATAGAAAAAAATAAACAATAAACAAATTTATAAAAAAAGAAATGGAAAAGTATTGCAAATGTTATTAAATTAAGAAATTTCAAAATTTTATAATTATATTAGAAAATAGACATCAGTCGACAAAGATTTGATATATACAACAAATATAATAAATATATTGAAAAATACAATAAAGATAATATTTAACTGTTAAAAACCATAGAATAAAATTTGATATAAATAACCGAGTGAATAATTAATACAAATTAATTACAGGGCGGCCAAGTGTGCTTATTTCTAAGATTTGTGCTTATTTTGAGGGGTCGGATCTTAGAAAGCTAAAATGTGCTTATTTCTAAGATTTGTGTTTATTTTAGCGTTACGTGCTTATTTTGTGCTTATTTTTGGATTTGAAAATAAAAATGTAAAATTTGAATGACTGTTTTGACATATTATTCCTCCTATCGGCACCGCCGGGTCCCCAAAACTTTTTTTTTCATAAAAATCGGCTCAAATTCTCAAAAATTGGTCGTTTTTTGGTGGAAATCTGTTAACAAATTGCAGTGAAATTTTCAAAAATTTTCCTGGCGGCGCCTACCGGCACCACCGGACACCCCCCGATCCCCAAAAAGTTTTTTTGGAAAAAGCGCGCCACGAAAAAAAACATTTTTATTGATTTTTTCATTTTGAATAAAATTTTCCAAAATGTTATTTTTGACACCAAATGGTGATTTTTTGTCGACCAAATACAGAATTTGAAAATTTTCAGTTGCAAGCCCTGGTTTTTTACACTAAACAATGTTTTAAGTCGATTTTTCATGTTTTTATTGCGTTTCCTTTACGCTACAATTAGTTTTAGAAAAAATCTTATTTTGGGGGTCTGAATCTTAGTTTTTGAGCCATTTTGTCTTATTTTGAAAAAAAAAAACTTGGCCGCCCTGATTAATTAAGAAGTGAAACTTGAAAATAATGAAAAAATACTATAAAAACCGTAAAGAATAGCAGTAACGCCTGCAATGGAATTATTGATGCAGAATCATTTATTTTTTTTTTTTTTATAAATCTTTTTTTAAAATTATTTTCAACAATAAAATTGCAGAAAAATATTTTTAATAATTAGTTTTATCTTATAATAAAAAATATTACTGCACATAATAATAAATTTTTAAAAACCAATTTTATGGTCTATAAAATAAGTAATTTTATATATTTTTAAACGATTGAAAAAAGTAAAAACTCAATCGGAGCACTAAGAAGCAGTTAACTCGATGCAATCATCATGTAGTTGAAGTAGAAATTCTATAAGTGAATAATAATACCCCAAGATATATACATAAAATGGTTATTAAAAAAGAAAAAATAAATTTCATAAATGAAGTTTCAAAAAATTATATAATGATAAAATAAATGTAACAAAATTAATTATTATAACTTATGAAATAAAGAAATACAGTAAAATTAATATATTCTTACCTTTTTGGGAATTTTTCTACCTATTACCTAGGTACCACTTTTTATACCTATTTGGAATTTTTAAATCGTTTGCAAAACTTAGTTTTTAATTTTTTAAAAAATCTAAAATTCCTGTAATGAAAAATAAACATCATATTCGTGCAGAGCACCTCAAAATACCCCGAAAAAATATTTTTCACCCCCCTTTTAGACCAAAAAAAAATTCTTGAAAATTTCTAGGGGGCCTAGCTAGGAATTTTTTGAAAATTTCAAAAGGTATAGTAAGCCGTTTGGTAGAGCTTAAAAAAGCTCTAGAATTTTGCTCTAAGGCAATTTCTGGATAAAACAGACCCCTGAACAGTTATGGGCCCAGGACTCAAATGTCCCGCTGAGGCCAAAAAATTATTTAGAATTTTAGAGCAAAATAAAGGTTTTAAAAAGTCAACAATTTAATTGTTGAAAATCAATTTATTATAAATAATAAATAAAATTTGGAAAATAAAGAGTATAAATATTTTGTGGGGTTGTAGTTGTATTTTAAAAATAAATGACATAATTAAACCACAGACAGTTCAAGTAATTTATACAAAAACTTCAATTGGCTAATAAACTTATGTTTTCAAAGATTACATTTACGGATTTCCGCTTATAACTTTTGAATTATGGAAATTTAAAAAACTTTATGACTGAAATGAATTATAATAATTTATTGAGAAATGACTGAAATGAATCATAAACAAAAATGACCAAAATGCAAAATTTTACTTGCACTAAATCTGTAATCTAAAAAATATTTATAAAACAAGAAATATAATCAGCAAAAATATAATGTATGTAAAGTCAACCATTGTTTCTTTAATTAATTATTATAAAGTTTCTTCCGTCGTCAGATTTGAGTGACAATTTCTCATGAAATTATTAATAAAAAGTAATTACTCTTAAAAAATTAGAAATCCATAAAAAATTATGAATATAAATTATTAACTAGCGGGTGCGTGAACCGTCGGATCTGGGCCTGGGAAAAAGCGCTTCGCGCTTCTTGAGCTTCGCTACCTAGGCTTTGAAACGATTCAAATTGATCGAATTTGTTGGAGAGATTTTTTTGTTGTGAAAAATTTGGATTAAAAAAATTCAGTGATTTTTAGGCCGCTTCGCGGCCTCGAATGGGCGCTTCGCGCCCGTTTTAAATTTAGTTGGACTCAGACGGGCACTTCGTACAACCATGGCGGAAGGGGTACAACCACAGGGGAAGTGGTACAACCACGGGGGAAGAGGTACAACCACAGTGATTAAAAGAGGTACAACTAATTAGAAGAGGTACAAAAGTGATGAGAAGAGGTACAAAAGTGATTAGAAGAGGTACAAAAGTGATGAGAAGAGGTACAACAGTGTTAAGAAGAGGTACAACAGTAATGAGAAGTGGTATAATGGTGATAAGAAGAGGTGAAACAGTGATTAGAAGAGGTACAAAAGTGATTAGAAGAGGTACAACAGTAATTAGAAGAGAAGAGGTACAAAAGTGATTAGAAGAGGTGAAACAGTGATTAGAAGAGGTACAAAAGTGATGAAAAGAGGTACAAAAGTGATGAAAAGAGGTACAACAGTGTTAAGAAGAGGTACAACAGTAATGAGAAGAGGTACAAGTGATTAGAAGATGTACAACAGTGATTAAAAGAGGTACAAAAGTGATTAGAAGAGGTACAAAAGTGATGAAAAGAGGTACAAAAGTGATTAGAAGAGGTACAACAGTAATTAGAAGAGGTACAAAAGTGATGAAAAGAGGTACAAAAGTGATTAGAAGAGGTACAAAAGTGATGAAAAGAGGTACAAAAGTGATTAGAAGAGGTACAACAGTAATGAGAAGAGGTACAAAAGTGATTAGAAGAGGTGAAACAGTGATTAGAAGAGGTACAAAAATGCATTAATTATTTTTGAAAATTGTAAAATAAATTCCTTTTTTTATTCCTTTTTTATTAATTAAAAATAATCTTTAAAGCTTACAATAATTTAAATTTATTTAAATTGAAATTAAATTAATTTCTGACTAACACAAATAAAAAAATATATGTAATGCTTTAATTAAAAAAATATTAATTAATTTTAATAAAATTTTTCACAAAAAAAAAATAATTTAAAATTAAAAAATTTTATTTTTTATTAAAACAACAAACACTCTTTTAAATGAATTAAAAGCATTGAAAATAAACTCAAAAAAATAAATAGAAAATAATGTACACCGCCCGGATTCGAACTCCCCCCCCCCCCCCCTCAAAATGATGCCTCAGAATCCCCAATCACACAGGGATTCTGAGGTTTTAACGATGCCTAAACTAAAATCTGATTTCATATTCGTGGTCAGCGACCTAAAATAGCCTTAAAGACATGTTTTTAGATGATTTTTGGTGAAAAAAATTTTCAACTCAAAAATCCTGGTACCCCCCTTTGGTCCAGAATCCCAAAATCACTTTTATTTTTATAACAATTTTTAAAAAAGTGATAAAAATTTAAAAGAAATTTTATCTTCTAGCGCAAAAAATTGCGGATTTTTGTAGTATTTTAATTTTCCAGAATGACTTTTCAGAACTGAGTTATAAAAAATTTTCTGAAAAATCGAATTTTTCCAGAAATTCTGGAATAACTTTTTTCTTTTTAGAGATAGAAATACCAAATAAATCCCATAAAATTCTCCTTATTTTTTGCTATTTTTAATGCTTTATTGAATGAAAATCGTCCCACAATGAAATGAGCTATGAATTTTCAAAATAAAACCCAAAATCCTGAGGGCCAAAAATTTCCCAAAAAATAAAGTATTTTTAATAAATTCCAAAAATTCTGAAACGTGAAACAAAGGTCATATTCGTGCTCAGCACCTCAAAATGCCCCAGAAAAATATTTTTTACTCCATTCATCAACCAAAAAAAAATTTTTGAAAATTTCTAGGGGGCCTAGCTTGAAAAATTTTGAAAATTTTCGAACATCTAGGGCACCATTCGATAGAGCTTCGAAAGCGCTACAATTTTGCCCTAAGATCTTTTTTGGCTAAAACCGACCCCTGAAGAGTTATGCGCCCGGGACTCAAATGTCCCGCTCAGGCCAAAAATTTTTTCTATTTCCGGGAAAAATCCAAAATTTTTTCGAAAAAAATACCAGTCGATAGAGCTCGAAAAACTATGTTTTGGAAGTGGTCTCAGTTTTCCCGGGAAAAATCGGCAAAAAATCCTAAAATTCAAAAACCCAAAAACAGTTTTTTAGGCCTAGCTCGAAAAATTTTGAAAATTTTCGAAAATTTAAAATCGGGAAAAATCGAGCTTTTCAAGCTCTACAATAGTCCCGCTGGCGACCCCCCGCTCAGATCAAACCCTAATGAGTTATTCACCCGGGACTGAACTGGACAAAGTTGGTACTGAAAAAGTCTACGCACCTACATCCTTCCCTATTAAAGGTAGAGGCCTGGAATTTTTTTTGAATTTTAGTCAACACTTCAACTTAGGTCCCTACCAGCAGACTTTTTGAGCTGCATGTTTTAGAAAAAAAGTTACGGGCCCTCAAACGCACGAAAAAGTAAGAAATCCGTCCTTGGTACTCAGTTGGGCGTCGAGAATTTTTTTCTATAGTTTTCCCGGATGCCCCGTCCCAGGGTGCATATGTATGCAAAATTTCAGATTCCTACCTATTCCCGATCCCGAGAAATCGGTTTTAGCAACGAAACCCCTTGTCGATATAACATATATTGAAAAATTTTGCTCAAGAAAGAAATATCACTGAGGCCACATTACTAGGGAAAAATAAATTAAACTTAAAGATTTCTGCGTAAGTGTTGTTGACATTGGACGAGGCCAAATAATGAAAAACTTATATACATAAATTCAAATAATACCCAAATATTTATGAATATTTTGAATTTACAAAATTGTTATTATAATGTAATATTAAAAACTATGTTATTAAAAGAAAAAATTTTAATAGAAATTGTCAGAAAATATAATTTATAAATTATATGAAAAAGATAAATCATGCAAAATTTAAACAGAGCTTTGATCGAAATTTCCAAACATAATTTTTTTTAATCTAATAGCAATTATCAAAAATATAATTTTTATTTAAGAAAAAACGGCATTCAAAATTTTCGGCAAATAATTCCTCTTTTTTGATGATTTCATGCACTTTGGCATAACAACCAATTTTTTGGTCAGATTAAGTGAAGAACTGATTATTTATAAAAATTTTAATAACATCTTAATAATAAATTGATTTTTCAAAAATGAAAATCCGATACGAAAAATGAATGTGAAGCTCTACAACATATGTGTATCAGTTTCTGCAAGAGTCTAGCAGTACAAAAACATACAAAAGACATAAATTCATAATGAATTGCTCGAGTTAAAATTAACAGGAATTTTATGGTCTATAAAAAAATTATAAAAACTTAAAAAAATAAATTTTTTAATTACTAAGGAAAATCAAGCAGAATGAAATACAAATTAAAAGAAACTGAATCTAAAACCCAAGTTCTTATTTAAAATTAATATGAAATTTTATTCGATAAAAACAATCATAATTGAAAAACTTGAAGATTAAATTTTAATTATATATTTGGAAATATAGAAAAAATTCAATAAAAGAAACAGACTTAATGCCTATCAAGAAATATCGTAATAATAAAAATGATAATACAAAGAAAAGTTAATAAATATAATTATAATAAATTTAATAAATATACTTAATTAATAAAATTTTAAATAATAACTAAAACGACTGCATAGTGCTGATTCAAATAATTTAATAAATGAAATCTTTAAAAATTAGTAGAAAATTAAAATAAATTAAATAATTTTATAAATAATTATCAGAGAATTACTAAAACATAATTTTTCATTAAATAATTTTATTAAAATACTAAGGAGGATTCTGGCCGACGCATTACGTATACGAAAATTGACGAGGACGAACGCTCGGCCTCAAAAAAACGTCAACGAAGAAATAGTATTATAATTTTAAATTTTAAAATATTTTATGGTTCAGAACAAGCCGAGGCGAAACGCAAAAAAAAAATGTGATTTAATATGAAGTAACAAATAAATTTTATATTTACGTTAAATAATTTAAATTAATTACATTATTAATTAAATTAATTTTAATGGAAAACAGTTCTTTGTTCCAACTAACAAAAATTAACTACAATAGCCAATATTTAAAAAAATTAATAATGAAATAAACTTCATAATTCAAACATCCAGCATATCCGACTCACAACACTTTCGTAAAACCTGCAAATTTGGGGTATGACTGCCAATTGGTAAAGAAAATAAATTAATACAAATAATTTTTTTAGAAAAAAGCTTGCAAAAAAAAGTCCGTGACTTGATGCGTTTGGATCGCAAGATGGGAGAAGAACCTTTAAGCTTATTGAAAATTGCTAAATCATTTTCAGTTTGATAATGACATTTTTTATTGTTTAAAGATTTAAACTAATGAATAAACACAAAAGCTATTAAAATAAATTTAAAAATGTAGTCACACAAATATATAGTTTTCGTTGAGTTTCAAAGAAGTTGTGGTCAAGAGCTCAAGAGGTTTACCAAATCAATTTGTGAAATTTACAAGCCACAACTTTTTTGAAACATAGCCAAATTTTTTGAAATCTTAAAAGCAAATTGAGGACACTAGGGCTATCAAAAAGAAAATTCAAAAAAGCATTAAAATTTTTCCATAAAGAGATATGATTGAAAAATTTTAAATAAATTATCGCAAAGTTTTTCAAAAATTTATTTCTTTAAAAAATTATAATTTTTTTTTGAAAATTTTTAAAATTTATAATTCAAGAGGTCATTTTGATGCCTGAAGTTAAATAGAGTCGAAATAACAATTGGCACGATTTTTGTCGATTTTAAAAAATACCTTGCGGATAAATCAACAATTAAAGCAGGAAGGAAGTGTCTTGTCGAGTTGGAGCAAAAATTGTTAAGGGCAATAATCTGCAAGAGTCTAACAGTACAAAATACATACAAAAGACATAAATTCATAATGAATTGCTCGAGTTAAAATTAACAGGAATTTTATGGTCTATAAAAAAAATTATAAAAACTTAAAAAAATAAATTTTTTAATTACTAAGGAAAATCAAGCAGAATGAAATACAAATTAAAAGAAACTGAATCTAAAAACCAAGTTTTTATTTAAAATTAATATGAAATTTTATTCGATAAAAATCAATCATAATTGAAAACTAGTGATTAAAGATTAAATTTTAGTTAAATATTTGGAAATATAGAAAAAATTCAATAAAAGAAACAGACTTAATGCTGATCAAGAATATCGTAATAATAAAAATGATAATATAAAGAAAAGTTAATAAATATAATTATAATAAATTTAATAAATATACTTAATTAATAAATTTTAAAAGATAAATAAAATGACTGCATAGTGGTAATTCAAATAATTTAATAAATGAATTCTTTAAAAATTTGTAGACAATTAAAATAAATTAAATAATTTAATAAATAATTATCAGAGAATTACTAATATATTTGGAAATATAGAAAAAATTCAATAAAAGAAACAGACTTAATGCCGATCAAGAAATATCGTAATAATAAAAATGATAATACAAAGAAAAGTTAATAAATATAATTATAATAAATTTAATAAATATACTTAATTAATAAAATTTTAAATGATAATTAAAACGACTGCATAGTGCTGAATCAAATAATTTAATAAATGAAATCTTTAAAAATTAGTAGAAAATTAAAATAAATTAAATAATTTTATAAATAATTATCAGAGAATTACTAAAACATAATTTTTCATTAAATAATTTTATTAAAATACTAAGGAGGATTCTGGCCGACGCATTACGTATACAAAATTGACAAGGACGAACGCTCGGCCTCAAAAAAGCGTCAACGAAGAAATAGTATTATAATTTTAACTTTTAAAATATTTTTAAGCCGAGGCGAAACGCAAAAAAAAAGAAATGTAATTTAATATGAAGTAGCAAATAAATTTTATATTCCGGGCCCGGCAATTTGAAAATCCGGTTTCACCCTTTTTTGAGAGGCCGGGCCCGGAAACCGGTTGCTTCTGAAAATATCAAACCGGTCCGGTCCGGCACTTTTGGAAATCTCGGTCTCTATTGGAAACCAATAAAACTCAGAATAACGAAAATTTTATAAACTTAAAATAATACTAAGCAAGTAATAAAGTTATTCCAAGAATATAATAAAATTGAAATAAGGAAGCATAAAAATTAGGAAAACCCAATTCGAAATTCTTTACCACTTAATTGATGCACGAAGATAAATCAAAAACAGTTGAAAATATAAAATTGACAAAAAGAATTGATAAAATAACCAAGAATAATATATTTAAGTAATATTGTTTAACTATAAATAAACGCACAAGAAAAATAAATTAAAAATTCATAAATCAAAAATTCAAATAATAAATTAATAAAAAGAAATATAAATACTTTAAAATAAAACTTTTAATTTTTCAAATCATAAATGAAAAAAATTGAAATTCGCTGAGTTCAAAAATTCTTCCTAATCAAGATAATGATTATTAATATTTATCATTTTGTATATTTAATTTTTTTACAAATTTATAAATAAACTGGTTTATTTTAATGCTAAAATTAAATTCAAATGATCTAGGCAAGAAGTTTTTTGGTAATTTTCATGTTTTCAAAATTATTAGTTTATTTTTTTATCATAGTATATTTTGCTATTAACTACTTATTTAGTCGATCGCTTTTAACTCCTTGTCAAGTATTGATGACAGTAGTTTTTTTGTCGATTTTAATTTTTCGTTAATTTTTTTCACTAAAATAACGCATAATCTATGTATTTGGCATTTTAACAATTTATGTCATTTTATCAAAAACCAACATTAATTATTTAAAAATTTATGTTTATTCCTCTTAGGAATTCAGCATTTTTAGTAATTTAATATAAATCAAAACCACTTTTATCCATATTTTTTGGTTTTTATATTCTTGCATAATTTCTCGTATTTTTTCGTAATCACTTCCAACCGTAAATTTATTTAACAAATAAATCCAAAGTGTTTTTATGGGTTATTTTTAATTTATATACGTATTTAAAAGTACTATAAGTTTATTTTATGCTGTTATTTCGTATTTATTTTCACTGTTTTTTAATTTATAATTCAGAATTTTAACAAAATTAAATCATGTTAGTTATATAAAGAATACATTTTTATTCTCTTGTTCATCCTTTTTTGCAATGGAACTCACAATCAGTCCAGTCTTCAATTCAGTTACATTTTTGAAACCTGAATTAAATAAAATTTTATTTAAAAATACCAAGTGAGAGGAACATCTAATCTTTCTTGACTTTCAGTTTCCTTTCAAATAAAAACAGTTGCTCTTTGATTTAAAATTGTTTTTTTTTAAAGAATTGCAGAATTGCACCTTTTTAAACCTTACTTAATTCTTTGAATGCTTTCATAATGGAATATTGTATATTCGACTACAAAATAAAGTATTTAGTTATTTAATTGCCAATTCATTACTTGGCCACAACAAGATGTGACTTTGACCACATATACAATGCGACAAGAGAAAAATGTTTTTCACATAAATTAATTCAGTTTATGAATATGTGTTTTCTTTGCAATTTATTAAATAGTTTTTAATTTCTAATATATTTTTATATTGAGTCCTTATTTAATATCGTTACATATTTGACATTAATAATCTTCTTTGAATATTTATATTATAACATTTAGTTTTTAATATAAATAAAATTTTGAAATTAAAAAAATAAATGATTCATTTAATTTTCTTGTAAAAATAAAATTAGTGGTTACTTTGTCGGTGGTAATATTATTTAATTATACATTTGCTAACTGTGAAAATAAAAATCTCTTCATTTATAAATTTTCATAATTGTGTTAATTGGATTATTTAGTTATTCAAATTTTTATATATCTCTTTGATATTGTGTTAATATTGATAGAAGAAAATATAATTTATTTATAAATTTTTAAAATATTTATATATTAATTTAATTTGCGACTCATCGCCATGAGAAATAGCAATATTTTAAAATAAAATTCCGCGTAATGTTGCTCAAAAGTGTTATAAAAAAATGTTACATTTTTTTAACTTCTCAACCTTATGTTATAAAAAATTGTTGTGTATAGATATAGTCGTTAATTCTATTATATGGCTGTATTATTTTTGTGATTTTTATTTATTAATTTTTATAATTGTTACATATAATAATAATACCTAATAATTTTTCTAAGTTAAATCTCAACAAATTATTGTAGGTAAATATAATTTTGTTTTCATTTAGTTGAACAATTTTTTGTTTACAGTTCGTACATTATTGGCTTTTTTGGGGGGTTTTAAAAAATATTTTTGAGATTTTTTTTGATAATGTTATTTCCGAATAATTAAGTTGGCCATTCTCGCCAATTAATAAAGTAGGAAACATGGCTTAGATTAAAATATTTTACTTTTAAATAACATAATGCCTTTTCTATTTATTACTAAATTTATATAATTTTTCAGCTTCTTATTAACTCTCTTGACACTGGCTTACCAAACCTTGACATTTTTCGAAACGAAATGAAGTTAACTGTTCATATCTTGTCAATAAATTCGATTTTTGAAAGAAATGGTTGTTATATTTAAATTCTATTTATATAAATTTTATCCATTATATTGATTGTTTGATGAAAATTATTATTTCTGTGTTATTTGTTTAATTGACGTCATTTGGCGCAGAAGACCCCAATTACGCATATTTTTCAGAATGTGTATTTTTTAATTTTTAATCGTTTTTTCTATTATTTTTTGTATTTAAAAAATTATCGCTTTTATAAAATATTTTTTCATTAGACCTTTAATATACTTTCTATTTTTTCCATTTAATCTTAACGTGTTCGGAATAATCAAAGAGCCTCCCAAATTTATAAAAAAAAATAATAAATTTTGTATGATTTTAGATTGACGGGTTTTATCTTAAATATTAAAATATTTTCCATTTTGGTAATAATTTTAATTCATTTAAGGTATTAAATTAAATAATTTTACCATATTAATGCATTTTCATTAACAATTTTATTGGTCATTTCTTTTATTTAATACTTACTAATTTAAATCATGTCCCTTGCATGGATTATGATGTTTTTCTCTGACAAATGAGTCGTGCAAATTTTCAATGTGTAGACAGGTTAAATTAAAATAAATTAATTTTGGCGCAAATTTGAAAATTTTAATGTAAATCAATAGGATTTTGAATTATCCGAAAACTCTTCATTTACGAATGGGGTACGGTTTCTTATTAAATTATTTTAAGGTTACATTGCTGAAATTTACTTTAGTTATCTTTTCTAAATTCAATTTTTTAATTCAGTGGACTTTATTATTTTTAAAAAAATTAAATCTCCTTTTTAATCATATTTTTTTATTTAAAGTAATCTCGAAGGCTTGAAATAAGCTATATAATAATATATATAATAAAAAAATCAATTAGACAATAAAAGATTTTTTAAATTTGAAAAATTAAATGTTTACAAATGTTTAATTTAATGCAGAATAATGCGTAAAATTTAAATAATATTTTATAAAAATTGGAAAAGTGTATAAAATTGAAAAATTCAAAAAATTTTTTAGGAACCCTATGGGATGGAAAATAATTATAAATAAGTATTGTTCTCAGTTGTTACCCTACAAAATCCCGTGCGCTTTTACGTTGTACTGTGCCTGGGAGCATGCTTTAAAATTTTGTGCAATTTTATTAAAGATAGTAAAAAAAATTCAATTAAACTTTTAAAGTGTAAGCCTAAAAGTAGGCATAATTAAAAATTTAATAAAATTTTTAAAATAAAATTCAAGAGCCATTTTTAATATATGTGCAATCAGATTGCTATTAACGTGTAAATAAAATTTTAATTCTAATTCTTTATTAATAAAAAAAATATCTAATGAAGGGGTGACCACTTACACTTTAGATTTAAATAGTTGATAAAATGATTAAAGACGAATACATTAGGAAAAGATTAAATGAGGTAAATGGGTAAAAGTGATAGACGACAATTGATTGATATAGACGATAATTGATTTGATTGGAAAAGCTGAAAAATAGAAAAGTCAAACCTCCAGCAAAGGGAAACCAGAGAAAATTTGGTTTTTGAGAAATTTTAAAGAAATAGCTGGAGGTATGCAGAATATTTTCTTTTGTCAAGATGGGTGAGTTCTTTTTGAAAGGATTGAATTTGGAGGAGAGCTCTGTCAATTTCGTTTTGGATTGCTTTGTCAACCTGCGATGGTTTTGAAGTGTCTTCACTGGCCTCCTTCGGTTCTGGCCCACGTCCATGCCTGGCTTCCTTCGGTTCTGGTCCATTTTCGTTGACGGAAGTCGGGTTTTTGTCTGTGCGGGTTGCGTCGTACTTTCCACTCTTTATTATCACATTTTCTCATCTCAGTTATTCCGTTCATCCCCGCCCCTTTTACGTTCCCTTGACACTTTTCCTTCCCCCAGCGATCAGTTAGTCAGTCATCAGTCAGTCGAGTCGTTAAACCTATTCGATCAGTCGTTCGTCATGGAATATTTCAATCACCATTTTATCCGGAGAGAGTAAAATTCTAATAACATCGAGGCTTTTTGGGGAATTTCACCACCAATCCTGGGCCCGGGATTCCTTCTCCAAATCGTCCTCCCATTTATTCTTTAAGCGATGTGTCGACTGGGGGACCAACACGCCTTCCTCACTTTGAGTTGTTCTTTGGTGTTGTTCGCTGAGAGTCGAACCAGCCAACACGAAAAATGGCGGTGGTTCAGCCTCAACTTCGAGATGTCCAAGATTTTTGCGGTGGCTTCCCTGTCATCCTGAACAAGCTCCTATGGGCGAATGGCATTGCTTTCTGGGAGGCCGATGAACACCAATGTGCGTTGGCGTTCTTGCTCTGCGAGTGCGGCAGTGATTGGATCCAGGTCCAGCGCAGGTGCCATTGAACGTTTGGCGGGAGGCGGAGTGATGTTTGTTGCGTTGGTTCGCTTCATGTCGAAAAATTAGAAAATAATATTTTTTGCGTTCTCAAACTTAATTGGACAATTACTTGTCAATCATCTACGCTCATTTGTTTTTGATCAGAAGCTCAGAACACTACAAATAATTTATAAATTTTCTTAGAATTTTGGGCCTTGAAGAACATACTGATTGATTCACATTTATCATTTGCATTAATTTTTTCAGAAATTCGAAAAGGATTTTTTAAAGGTTCGAGTCCCGTCGCGGATTAACGTTTTACACTTCGCCATCCAACAAAATCACCACAAGAAACCTATGGGATATGGGATGCAAAATTACTGTTCCTCATCGCCATTTTTATACTTTTGAATTAAAATTTTTTTAATTTTATTATAATATTATGATTCGGATTGCGAGTAGAAATATTATACACTTATTTTTATCATACATAATTATGATATCAAAATAATTTTACGATATAACCATATTTACATTCGACAATTAATATTAATTTGTTTATTTTTAAAATTAAGTCAAAGAGTTTTTGGTTAAAATATTAAAAAAATTTTGAGGATATTTTCTATTAATTACTTCTTTATTTAAGCCATTTGCATCATTTTAATACATTAAGTGTATTATTTATGTAAAATTAGGCCTAAAATAACAAAATTTACTCAAATTTATGTGTTTATATGTTTTTCTCAATTTATGGTCTTAGATGGTAATTAAAGAATTTTAAATTAATTCAAAAATTGATATATGTATTATTAAAACAATATTTTTATCAATCTTATTTTGATTAGAAACGGAAATCCTTGGAATTAAAGCGGAATTTAAAAAGATTAGACATGCTAAAATGAGCTTTATTTAATAAGTGAACGCATTTTTGTTTGAATTATGCATTTATTTTGCTATTATATTTTTTTATAAAATTAAAATTAAGCTCAAATAATCTTTGCAAGAAGATTGTTTTATCTCTTTGATGCATTTAGTTTTTAATGAAAATTTTTGATAAAAGCTAACAATAAATTATGTTTTAATTAATACTAAATTAAGTTTTCCCGGTATCATATCCGTGTACAATTCGCTGAGTTCTTCATAGATTCTCCCTAGATCAAAAGAATTTTATTAATAATTATCATTTTGTATACAAAAAGTAATTTTTACTTCTTTTTTTAAATTAAATTTTTGTTAAACCTTTGAATATTTCTTTAAAAATATGAAACAACTTTAAAATAATAAAATAAAAATCTTTCAAGGTATAAATTGTTTAATTTATATTTTTTACATACCATTTTATTACATATATGTAAATTTGTTTTAAATTAATCATTTTTATGTCGAAATTTATTGTCTTTAAAATTTATGTTTAATTTATTTGGTAATAATCAGTTGTTGTCCAAATAGTTAAAAAACTTTTATGTTTTACCCAATCATGAAAATGACAGCTGATCGCATTTATCTTCAATTTTTATATTGCGAAGGTGCTGCTGATTCTTCTTGTATTGAATTGTTCAATTTTTTTTAATGTGACACTAAATATTTTTGTTTTCAATTTTCATTTTGATAATTTCGTAATAATATTATTAGTGTAACTTTTAACTCTAATCGATAGGGCGGGATTTGGAAACATGTTCCATTAATTTTTAGTACGAAGACAAATTACTGCACAAGGTTACGAAAATCGCATGCTTGAGCAGTTCGGCTCAGTGCCGTGGGTACACATCAACTGCTACAAATTCGTACATTTATAGATAATTTTCCATTTGTATTCAATAATCATTTAATATGCAATTTTTTTTACAGCTAATCACTTAATCACGATGAAAAATATGTTAATTTTATATTATGTAGGATTTGGGGAGGATAAAAAGACTGATCACCCAGGAACCCCTCATAATGTTTGGAATTTCTGAAGGATTTGTTTCCCAAATTCCCCAATAGTGTAGGAAGTCGTTAGGCCTACTTCAGCGTATTCCCCCTGCCACAGTGTTACAATATTTTGAGAGATATACAAATTATATTAAGTAAAAAATAGTTTCTTATTCTATTTATGATCTATCCCGTTTTTTATATATTACATCATTAATTAATAGGATAATCCTACTTACGATCTTTCCATTTTTTAATTATTGCATCATTATTTATATAAAAATAGAAAATTCTATTTATGATCATTATTATAATCAAATTTTTACTTAATCAAATTTTTACTCTGTTTATAAAGATGCGTGATTAGAAAATTCTACTTATGATCATTAATATAATCAAATTTTTACTTAATCAAATTTTTACACTGTTTATAAGGATGCGTGATTTTCCATTTTTTATTTAATAATTACTTTTAGGTTGTGAAAAATAGAATTAAATTATTTTACATAAATTATATTTATATATATATATATATATAAATTTCTTAAACAGAGTTGTATAGGTTTTTTAATAAGCAAATATTTTTTTCCACTTTTATTTAAGTAATTGAAAGAAGAATTTTTTACCAATTTATTTAATTTTTTTCTATTAATATTTTAAAAAAATTGAATTGGGAAGTTGTGATTGTCCATTGATTCACCTGCTGACTGGGCTCTTGTATTTTTTTTTCTTGCCGCGGCGATTTCTTTTTCAATATTATTTATTTTGAATCATTAATTCATATATCAATGGTGTTAAAACAATAATTTTGTATATATATATATATGTATTTTTTTAAAATATTGAGAAGAGTGCATAGTCACTATATTTTTAATAATCTAATTTTTAATTTTTTTGTAAAATTTTTATCAGGTTTAAATATATGAAAAGATTTCTAAACATTTATTTTTCAATCTGGTTTTTTTTATTTCGAGTTTAAATATTTATATTGAGTATTCGTGATTCATCAATTTTAACAGCAAAAAAATTAGAATGTTGTTTGGTTCTATAATGTTACTTTTCAATAGGAATATATACTGAATAGCCGTATTTTGGGTTTTAATATTTACATTTACATAAGCAAATTTTCACTTTTTTTCGCTAACATGCCATGTGTTACTTAGCAATTGAATTGTGTAAATATTTAATCGATTTTTCGCATAAAAAACTTAATTTTTGTTATTATATGTAAAATTTAGTTTTTTTAATCATTTTTGCATTTTAATATTAAATCAGTTTTTCTATTTTTCTTTTGAAAATTTTCAATTGTTTTATAAAAATATTTAAATTTATTATAATGATTCTTTTTACTTTTTTTTCATACATTGTATTTGTATTTAGGTTTACATTTCTTTTCATAATTTCACATTTTTCAGTCTTGTATTATAAATTTTTTTTATTATCATAAATTTTTTTATGTTCTAAATTGTTTTTTACATTTATTTTGTGTAAATATAAATAAACGAACAATATGTTTAATTGGAGTTGTTAAAATCGATTATAAATCGGAAAAATATAAATAAATCAACAATATAATCTGCTAATTTAGCCGCAAATACTAATGAATTAAACTTAAATAATTAATTAAGTAGCTGATTAGATGCAATATATTTATTTCAAGATACAACAATATTATGAATTATCCTTAAGAGAAATGTTGTAATAAACTAATGAATATTTTGAAAAAATGGTTATGAAAATAAAAACCGTTATTTATGTAACATAATAACTAGAAACACAATAAACAAATCCATACATATAATATTCAAGGGTATTAAATTATTTTTAGGTCAAAAAAATAAAGAGAAAATTAATTATCTTTAATTTGGATCCAAACAAAACTGGATCATACCGTGGGAGTTTTATTTAATTATTTATAAAAATTAAAATTCTTTTTTACTTTATTAATAAATTTTTAAAACTTATAACTAAGTGATAATTTCAGCGATAAAGAGATTAATATTATTATAAAATAAATTATGATCCTTGAAACACTGGACTGATATCACGCTGAAAACTAAGTAAAAACAATTAATATAAAAATCAAGTAGCATAAAATCTAATATTTATTTTTTTTAAGCAATAAAATCGAATGTACAAAAGAGATATGAAAAATATTCAAAAAAACTAATAGATTTAAAAAGCATTGTTTATTGTGCCTTTCAAGTGACAACGCTCTTAATATTATTGTTATTTATTGCTGGTCTTTATGTCTTGGATAATTTTATTATATAAAAGATTCAAGCATAAAATAAAAGAGCAAACAATTACTAAATTGCAATCGAATTAAAAAAAAAAAAATTAATTATTGGTAAAATGAAATTAATGAAATATTAGAAAAAATTAATGAAAAAGAATAAATTTATAAAGGAAAATCTATAATAGTAGCTATATTTATTTATTTTAATTTATTCATTATTTTTTTCTTCTTACCTAGATTTTTTATTTTCGGATTTGCATATTTCTGAGTATATTGATTGGACTTTATTATGAATGCAACAATTTGCATTATTTTGTTTTTGTTTTTTTGATGAAAATTTTTATTTTCTCGCTGAGATGTTCTACGTTATATTATATGTTATTATATTTTATTTTTTATTGTTTTTTTGTACTATTATAATAAAAATTAGATTTTTTAATTTTCCTATTTATAGCTTTTACTATTTTTACTTCAAAAAATCTGAAGGAATTATTGAAAAACTTATTTCCTTTTTTTATTTTAATTCAAAGTCAGAACTTGGAAATTCTTTTTTTATGTATTTTTATTAATAGGTTATTGCTTTTTTTAAATCACATTAACTAGGCGTCACGGTAGATGGCTGCGCTGTTTAAATGTCGGGTAGGTAGGCCACAAACGGCGTAGATGCGTCAGGTTGTTCGAGCAGCAGCCGGGTTGGTAGTGCAGTAGCAGCTCATGCGCAGATGCATGACTGGTTGTTCGTGCAGCAGCAGCTACCTGTAACTGCTGAGCTAGCCGTTAATTTGGCACGGGGGCTTCGCAACGGTATATGCATGTCCTCCGGATAAATGGATCTGCTGGCTGGGCAGTAGCAGTTACCGGAAAATTTATGGGATTTTATAACGCGCAGTTGACCGGTAGGCTTCGCGAGGGCGCATTTAAAAAAAATATTAGCAAAAGGAAATTGATAATTTATAGTAATTTAAAATATTATTTTTTAAATATGAGTGTTTTCCTGGGGGGGGGGGGCTGCCGCCCCCCCCCAACCCCCCCCCCCCCCCCCCGCTACGCCCCCCCCCCCCCCCCCGGTGCGCCGCCCGTACGGCTCGTGGTAAAAGGCCAGGTTCGTATTGACTCGGTACACTCGCTCGTCGCTACGCTTCGCTCCGCTCCTCACTCGCGCACTTCGAGGGGCAGGGCGCTTCGCGCCCGCCCCTTGTCGTGCAGTAATAAGAACGAAATATGGTTCCCCGTCCCTATTTTATAGAGGACGCTTCGCACCCCCCCCCCCCCCAATTTTACGGAGGGCGCTTCGCGCCACCCCCACCCCCCCCCCCCCCGCCCCCGCTTTACGGAGGGCGTTTCGCGCCACCCACCCCCCCCCCCCGCTTTACGGAGGGCGCTTTGCGCCACCCCCCCCCCCCCCCCGCCCCCCCCCCCGCTTTACGGAGGGCGCTTCGCGCCACCCCCGCCCCCCACCCCCCCCCCGCCCCCCCCCCCGCTTTACGGAGGGCGCTTCGCGCCACCCCCCCCCCCCCCCGCCCCCCCCCCGCTTTACGGAGGGCGCTTCGCGCCACCCCCCCCCCCCCCCCCCCCCCCCCCCGCTTTCCGCGCGCCGCAATCCCGCACTTTGAAATAAATTGTGTTAATATGCCCCCGCCCTCTACTCTCATAAACTGTAATGCGAATGGATGCGCCTCAACGCTGAGCGGGCCGAATCCCGGATTTGGGCCAAAACAAACCGAAATTTGGCCATAACTTCTGAAGCACTTGACCAAAAAAAAAAATTCGGCCACCATTGTGATCGGCGCCCCCTCCTACCCCTGAATCGACTATGCAAACGCCGCAAAAAACAAATTTTTATTTTTTTAAATTTAAATTTCTTAGGCTTAAAATCCGTTCAATCCCGATTTTCTCGAAAAAATGCCTTGTCACAATTTATTTCACACGAGCCATTCTGTGACAAATTTTGCGGGCTTTCAAACGCGCCCGGTCTCGCGGCGAGCAGTTGCGATTTCAGTGGGTGCCAGACGGGGAACGGAAATTCCCCCCGGTCGCATTATTTAAATCACATTAATTTTAGAAGTTATTTTGTTTTACTAAAAAAATTATTATTATAGGTGCCTTCAAATTTATAATTTTTCGTTACTATATTTTTTAAATATTCATTTGAATTGCTTTTATGTTCTACTTTTTAAATTGTTATAACTTTTATTTTAATATTGATTTGAAGAAGTTTATGACTTCTTACAATTATAATCTTTTTTTATCGTGCATCTATCCATTATTTTCATACAGGGGTAATTCATTTTTAATATAAATATATTCCCGTGTTAAATGTTTTTGTCTGTCTTTGAGAAATTGTGCAGATTTTTTTAATATGTACTTGTTATAGCTTAACGTATTATGCCTTTCTAGCTTTTATTGAAATTATAAATACAAAGTCTTTTTTATTTAAATTTTTTTTAAAGAATAATAATGAATTTTCTGGAATATAGTTATATTATATTGAATTTTGCCAAATGAAAAATCTTATTTTGGCATATTTCTTGGCTAGGTGGATTCGTGTAGTCAACTTCATCAGTGATTATTTCTCTTCATAATGCCAGTACTCTGCCAGAATAAAAATTAAATCAAAATCTTTGCTTATTTGACTTTTGATAAAAAGAATTTCAGAATTATAAAATAGGCTTATATTTTTATTTTGCCTTATTTATTAGTGAGAAATCTACAACATACATAAATTGAAATAATTTTTATTTAAATATTATTTTTAAAAAATAAATACATTACAAATTATTTGAGTGAAATAAAAAAATATAATTTATTCGCAAACTTAAATGATTCATCAATATATCATAGTTTTTATGAGTTAATTTCTTTAATTTTATATGCTGTGTTTTTTGATGCAATTGTTAATCGTACTTTTAATTTAATTTTAATATTAGCTCCTTTTGTATCCATGCCTTTTATTTTTCTTATCAAATTCGAACTGTAATGCTGAAAACGAAACTGATATTGTCTTGTTTAAACTTTTTAATATACGCAGCATTTCTCGTTTAATTATTATTCTATGAATAAGAAAGCGTTATAAAAATGAACATTTACTTTGTGATGATATTCTGTATATTTGAAATTTTGTTTATTTAAAAAATAATTTTAAATTTTTCTAATTTTTTCTATCAATTTAAAAATTCGAATGATACCATTTTCTCGTTGCCATACACTATATTCTCGTAGATTACGCCGGCTAGAAATTTTCTTGTTTGTATATATATATTTAGTATGCATTTTTGATTTTGTTTGAAATATTAATAATATTCGTGCTTAACCATACTTTCTACTTGCTTCGATAATATAAGAAAAAATAAAAATAATCCTTTCAATTGGTTAATATTTTTTTATGATTAATAGATCATCTTTATTCAAAGCATATATTAGCTCCTTTTGTATCCATGTCTTTTATTTTTCTCATCAAATTCTAACTGTAATGCTGAAAACGAAATTGATATTGTTTTGTTCACTAAATATATCAGTAGTTTACAATGTTTTGTTAATTTTTCTGTATTTTATTCTTAATAATTCATTTGGTTTTTTTTGTTCATTAATATTTTTATTGAAATTTATCAATTAATCTGTTTTCATATTGTAAGTGGATTTTTTTGTTTAAAATTAACTTTTTACAAACTTTAAAAAAATTCATTTTTTAGCTGAGCAATATTTATTCTTACATTCTTTAATATTTTTTATATTTTTTACTTTTAAATTGATGATTTTTATCCTGTATTCACTTTGGTAATTACAGTTATTTATTATTTACTTCCTAATTAATGAATCAGCTTCTTTTGTATTTCGAATATAATTCTCTCTACATTATATTATTTTTTATATTGCAATTGCAATTGATTCTTTTTTATTTAGTTTTTGCCTTTATGTTTTTTAATTCTTTGTTATTAGATTATCATTTAGCATTTTAATAGAGTAATTACTGTTCAGGTCTTATTTGGCATGTTTTCTCCTTTTTAGTAATCTTTTATTTTTAATTTCTACTCATTCAATGTACTTGTTAACTTTTAAATGATCAAATTTGAAGTCAATTTGTTTTATTTCTTGACCAGCTTTTCTCTTCAAATCGATAATTTATGTAACATTGGTTAAAAAAATTCATTGTTTTTAATTTTGTAATCAGTTTTGATCAATTAAATTTTTAATTTTTAGAGAAATTTTTTGGGTTTTTATAATATTTTTGGTACATTTGTTGCTGTAAATAAATTCGAATTAAATTTTTATTTAGATTGGGTTTTCCGTCACTTAAATTATATCGAAATTAAACAACGAAAACACTTAGTTTTACATTCATTAACTATTCTTTGTATTCTAAATTTTTGTTTTTTAATTAATTTTAGAATTTTTTATAATTTACTACCAATTGTAGTCAAAGATCAAAGGAAATGAGTGAGGGGTAAATAAAAATAAATTCCGGAAAAGCATTATAAAATTATATAATGATTAAAATTGGTAATTTTTTTCAGAATTCTAATAATAGTCTATATTTATTTATTTATTACGCTATTATGCTTGAATTGTAATCTTTTTAAAATTTTATAGTTAATTTTTCTTTTAATTATAAATTACTGTGATTTTATATTCAATTCAGTTGTTCGTTCTTCAGATATTCACAGTTTAATTCGTTAATTACTCATTTATTATCTCATGCTTAATTTGGACAATATCCGAGTTCATTCAAGTTACAAAAACAATATGAAACGCTGTAAATGTTATTAAATGCTCAATATAATAAAATCAACATGAAGCAGTAATTGCGTAATATAAGTGATGAGTTTGTGGTCACTTAAAAGCGCATTAATTATAACAACATTTGTTTATGCTAAAAAATTTTAATTTTAAACATGTGAATTTTGGTTTTGTCGAGCAGAACAAACATCGATATTTTATTTTTTTAAATAATTTTTACTGTCAATTATTTTTTTATTCAATGTTTCTATGTTTTTGTAAACTCTACAAATTTGTTGTTGCTGTTTGTTTTAGCTGAATCTAAAACAAGTTTTTTGTATTAAAAGTATGCTTTTCCATATTAGATAAACATAAATTGAATATTTTTGTTTAATTTTGTGAAAGATTATATTAATAAGAAAATTAAAACGGAATCCTAACATTTATTAAATTTTTATGGGTCTAATACAATGCATATATTTTAATTATTCATGATATTTTAGCTCACATATTCATCCAACGCGAACGGTTCGTTACCGTATTTTACCACGGAAAAGGGCGAGAGCATATTCCATAATAAAAAGCATAATTTATTTCTTGTAGAATAGATTAATATATTCTAATAGTTCATCAACTTTTACAATAGTGGAAATCTACATCTTTCGTTATCTTTGCATCCTTTCTATTAGACCAATTCATTAATAAATATTAATTAACTAGGTGAAATTTGAGTCATCTTAATATTTATAATTTTTCTGTAAATAACTATACCTAAATAAAAAAACCTTCAAAGTTCGCATTATTCAATTCTTTTTCACTCGAATTGCTTATCATATAAAATTAATTTTTTCTCCTAAATTTAAGTTTTTAATTTTTCTTCTTTTGTTTATTATTAATAAATTATCATTTATATTTAGATATTATATAATTTAAAAAATCAGAAACTCCATTCAATCGATACTTTCATTTTTCTCATATTTTTAGTGAATACTATACTTTTATTTTATTCTGTAATCATTTTTAATTCAACTCATTTTGCAAAAATTTATGATTTCTCGGATAAATTTTGGAGGTTTTTGTGGCCGCTGGACAAATTTAATAATTTATAGCAGATCACTTTTTTATTACATTATTAATTTTGTTATTATTTCATTTTTTAAATAACTTCATTTAAATATAATTTTTTTTTTAATATTTGGTTTTATTATGCTTTTGTTTTTATTTATTTATTATAATTTCGTTTTCTTCAAAAGCAAAAAATTTAAAATTTAAAAAATATTAAATAAAAATAATGCACAAATTATTTTCGTGTAAATGAAAAATAAGCGGTTTGCATCACACTTTTTTTAACTAAGTCAGATATTTTTTATTTTCCAAAAATTTTTATGTTTTTTTTTATTTTTTAAAAATGGTTTTATCAATAGCATTGTTTATATGTGAGCAGCTTTCATTAATGACTTATGTGTCAGCAGTGCTCGAACCTATCATTGGTAAGTGTGATTTCTTCTTTCCGTTGAATGGTTTTGATGATAAAGTTTTTTTCTATATTTCATTCCATTTTTTGAATATTATTTATTCTTGCTAAAACGCAATTCCCTCTCCCGGGATTTAGTTTAGCTTATTTTATTTATTTTTGCATTTTCAGTATTTTAATTTTATTGTTAATAATAAACGATAATAATATATTATTTATTTGCATTTTTCGTCAAATTTGTTTTCTCAAGTTTTTGAATTATGCATTCTATTTTCTAATTATTCTCGCCATCATCAAATAACCTTTTCTATTTTTTTTATTTTGCTTTGCATTTTAAATTCTCTATTTAATTATTTTTGATTTGAAAATTTAAATTAGAATTAATTGTTATTATTTCGCCATTTATTGTCCTCGCTGTGGTTTTCTTAAAGTTTTTTTTTCGCGGAAAAATTATTCGTCAAAGAATATTTAATTATATTTATTTTTGATATTTCTTTCATTTAACATCATTTCATCTAAATGACTAATCTTTCATACAATTTTTAAATTTTTCTATCGGTAATAACCGAAAAGTTGAATACATATTTTAGTATATTTTATGATTATAGTTTGATTTAATTTTTCCGATTAAGTTTATTTTTTGCGCATAAATTTTAATGAAATTTATAATTTTTACAGTTTTGCAGTTGTTAGTTTTATTTAATTGATTATTTTTATTTAATTTTAGTATATTTCTAATATCATTTTTTTTAAATTTTAACAATTTGTTAAAATTAAAGAATGGAATGCAATTGCTCACATTTATTTTATATTATTTATTTATTGTTGTAGTTTTCATTTTATTAATATATTATTATTTTCTTAACATTTTTCTAAGTCTAGCAACTTAAAAATGGTTTGGAGGAATTCTCACTTGTTGAAATAACTGAAGGAATAAGTTTCAAATGAGAAAAGACCCTAACATTTTGACAGCTTAAAGTTGATTAATTGAAAAATTGAAAGTATTAAAAAATTTATTTAATTTTTTGCATTTTTATTCGGTAATATAATTTTTAATTCTTTTTAATTTTTTTTGTAGTAGGTTTCTTATTTTTCAAAACTTATTATATTAAATTTAATTTTAGGTTCCAATTGCTAATTTCTTTATTATATTTTCATATTTTCTGAGTTCTTTATTTAAATTATCCAAACTTTGGCTACCTATTTAATTTTAATAATTTACTTTATTAAATACTTTATTAATAATTTTTAAACTGAATAATAAGTTTTCAATTAATCATCTGTTTCATATTTTAAATTATTTCAGTTAACAAATTTAAATAAATTTAATTTTTTTAGCTTCATATTAAATCATCGCCTTATTTAAGAATAATTTTATCTTTTATTAACTCATTAGAATTAATTTAATATTTGTAGTTGCAATTATTTTCAAATAACAAAAGTAAATATAAAAATTAAAATTTATTATATATTCTTATTAGATCTTCGTTTTCTTTAAGCATAATTTTTTTACCAATTTTTTATTTTTTAGTCAATGCAAGGTCTTTTCTCGCCACGTGTATTGGTTTTCGCTTATAAAGTAGTCAACATTTTTTTAATTTTGCTAATTTTTTTGTAGTTTAATTATTCTTAATATAATTATTAGTCCTAATAATGAATAATTTGAATGGCGTCTTTTTGTATATTTTTCATATAGTGTAGATTTTATTAATTATTGCGATTAATTCTTAATCTTATTTATGTTTCTTCTTCGAGATTTTTTTGAATATTGATTTGTAATAAAATAACATTTTAAACATAGAATTTTTAATTTCATATTAAAAGGAAAAAAAATTGAACTTTTGCTTGGGTTTTTATTTTATTTAAAAATTTTGTCTTTTTTTTAAACGATGAAAAAATCTTGCGCCTAAATCAAAAATATGAGGTTATATTTTTTAATAAAAATGAATTAAATGTTTATTTATTTTTAAATTTTCGCTATTTGAGGCATTTTGATTGTTTGATGTATCATTTTGTGTTTCTCAAAAATTCAAATTTACCATGTTTGTATTTCGAAAAGAGAAGACTGGAATGTTGTTACCTGTCTCCTAAATTCATTTTTTATTTAATTCAGTAAATTTTTTAAAACAATTTCTTTTTTATTAATAATTTTTTTTTGATTTATTTATTATATTCAGTAATTCTTCATTTGACAATTTACTTTATCTTAGGAATTTAAATATATAAAAAATGTATTTACTTAAAAATTACCGAAAACTATAATATTTTGAATCGGTTGTGTAAAAATAAAATTGAACTATTTTTGCTAAATCTTTTTACTCATAAATAAAGTTTTTATTCATTTGATTAAAGTTTTATCTTAATATTAACTGTTTATTGTAAAAAAAATTGAGCCTCCATCCCATTAAGGATTAATGTTTGGATTTATTACCATTATTATATTTTTGTTTAAAATCGTTGTCGAAGACTGCTTCCCCTAGGGCCTTGAGCGTCTGAGGCTGATTTAAGTGATATTTTATTTTAATTTTTGATAATATCTAACCTTACTTGAGTTAGTTTTAATAATTTTTATTGAATTTTATTATTTTTCAACATAAAAATATTTCGAATTAAGAAAAATACAGATATATTATTCTCACAAATATCATTCATCAAGTATTATTTTTTACTTTAATTTATTTTAGTGTTATATATTTTATTTTGCTTATTTTATTATGATAAAAACATACTACAAATTCTATCATTTAATTGCTCATGATTCAAACTCGCATATTTTTGGGTGTTTTCTCATCAATATTGAATCTTATTAAATGATTTTACATTATTTTTTTAATAATAATGAATTTGCTAATTTGTTGATCATTATATCAAACAAAATATTTAGGTTAATTAATGTATTATTTATCTTATATGATATTGACAAGATATATTATAAAAACAATAATAAAAATTTTTTTATCGCATTGTTGGTTTTTTTTGAATTTATATATAATTAATTCCATTTTAATTTTTATTGAAGATAATGTTTTATTTTCAATATCAAATTAACATGTTTAATTTTGGTACTGTTTTTATTAAATTTAACATACATATGTTTATTAAAAGTCTTAAAAGAAAATAATTTTTTTAATAAATAAAAAAATTTCCTTTAATTTTTTTCAACAATGAGAAATTCGTTTTAAAATTCTTTTTTAACTAATTTATTCGTTAATATTGCTTAATATATTTGTTTTTTGTCGTTTTATTTAATTTATTACTATCTAATTTGCATGTTTATTAGAAATTTCTATTAAAATTCTTTTATATTATCTTGAAATATTGTATTTTAAAATTTTTGTAATATCTTAATTTAATAAATATTTGCATTACATTTCCATTACATTTTTATAAACTGTTTATGTTTATGCCTTTCTATGTTTCAAATTTTATTTGTATAATTAGATTAATGTTTCATAGAGTAGTGAAATATTAATAAATTATTTATACATTTGATTTTATATCTGTTTACCTTCCGAGTTACGAATTAATTATATCAATATTAATTATTTGTTCTTTTCCTTAATTATTCTGAAGCGATTATTATATGTAAAAAAATGATATTAAATGCTTGGTTTCAATAAAATAAATACTGTCGAGAATAATAATTGTTTTTCAAAATAGCCTCATATTTTGCTATTTTAATATTTTCTTGGGTTTTGGATTTTTTTGTACAGATGAGAATTACAAAAGATATTATATATTAAATGAAAAATTACATTGTTATATAAATTGCTGCAATATGGGGTTTTATTTGTTATATTTTTTATATTGATTCTATTAATTAAAGTTAATTGACAAAGTAACTTTAAAATTTAAAACAAAATTTGCTCTTCGAATTTTTATTAAAATTAAATTTGTTAATTTATTTTATAATTCATTGATCGTGGTGAACTTCAATGGTGCTTTTTTGTTTATGTAATTTTTAGTTGTTTCTTTATTTAATTATTTTTGTTTGTTTTTTGTAATTTCAATACTATTTTATTAAAAACATAGTTTATAAATTAAAAAGATTTGAAAACTGAATTTTTAAATTTACCTGATGAATAATTTTTTTCGAATTTAATATTTTAAATATTAAAGTAAATTTTGATCTGTATATTTCTATTAAATAATCAATTTTTTCAATTATTAAATAAATTTTTTCGTAACATTTTTTATCAAAATGTTTATTTGATGGGCTTAAATTGAATATAAGTTGTTTTCATCAATTATTTTTTTGTTTTGTGAAATTGCGATCACAGCTGTTCTTGAGACGCTAACGATTTAATAAAATCTTGCACACAATGCGGTGTAGGTAGCAACGCAAATGGGCCTTCAAATTTAAAATACATTTGTAAATTTAATTTAATTATATTTTTATTTTTAACCGGGATTTTTATTTATTCCACTTTTTCTGATTTGGCCCTTTGCATGTAGTTTATTAATTTATTTTTTAAATCTATTAATTATCCCATTTTGGATAATTTTGATTGACATATTGCCTTTATATTTAAATTTGATTTTATTATTAATCCTACTTTTAGGGGATGAACCGTTGATCCATTGTCTGTAATTTATTTATAATGTATTTTTTAATAATTATTATTATTTCATTTTGAATTTTTGGTTTAATTATTATTTTCTTTTATTTTTTTCTATTTTCATTTTTGTAGTCTTGAAGGTGTTTTTTTATTTTATTTTATTTCACTATTTGTTAGTTTCATTTTTGAACTCCTCTAAAGCACTTTGGCTCCCTCAAGTATTCTGTAAGCTCCCAAGTGGACTTTTCGCGATGGAATCCTTTCTATAATACCTTTATTTTATTAATAATATTTTTGATTTATTAGACACCTAAATAGAAAAAAATTAGTTTTCTTAGGTTATGATCCGTTTATGTTTCTGTTTTTGTAAAGTCTACAAGTTTATTGTTTTTTGACCGAAATTTAAAATAATTTTTTGTATTACAATATAAACTTTTCCTTATGCGATAAATTTCAAATTGTTTTTGTTCGGTAGACACCATTTGAATATGTGTGGCATTATGTTTATGTAATTTCCCCCTCCACACATTCACTGTTGACCCCTCATTTATTTTTGCATAAATACCCCTCCTCCATCCTCCTTCGTTCACTTCTTCTGTTCACTTTGTCATCTTCTCCTCTTTCCTCTGTGACCCCATTTCCAATCAATATTTTAATTTATTGTTCGCCTTGTCCCCTTTTTGTTTTGTTTGAATAAACTTTTGGTTTATTCACTTTGGACATAGCGGCGTAACAAATTGGCGACGCCCGTTGCTGATTGGACTCTACATTTGGCTTCAAAATTTGTAAGTTTGAAAGCCATCGGCTATTCATCTTTCAGGACCAAGTCTTTGGACGTATCTTCTGAAAAGCCGAGCCGGCATTCATTCTTTATAAAAGCCAGTCGGCTAAAGATTCGTCAAATAAGCCAAGTCTGGCAAATCTTCGACAAAGCCGAGACGGCACAGCTTCAAATTCGTTAAGCCGAGTCGGCAAAGAAAACGAATTCAAAACCGAGTCGGTTCTCCATTCTTCAAAAAGCCTCACAGCTAGGCGCTGCTGATATATTTGCTAGGCGCAAATCAGGCTTAATTTGAACAATGCCAGCGCAGCAGGACCCAGCCATTGACCAGTTGGTCAGGTTGCTTGGAGAACAGCAGCAAATTGCGAGACAGCAAGCGGACCAAATCGCACAGCTTCTCGCAAACAATGCGGTTGCCGTTGCACCTGCTGCCGTTCAACCTCAACAAGTTCACGACACAATTCCATCGCTTCCGGACGTCATTCCATTCGAGTGCTGCGATGAAAAGAGCAGAGTCACCGAATGGCTCGAGCGTTTCCAATTCGCTCTCGACTGCACCGCACCGAACGCGAAGGACTTGACGAAAGTCAAATGTCTGATGAACAAATTGAGTGAAGGTGCATTCTCGGAGTACAGCCGCTCTGTATTGCCGTCTGTGGTCACCGATTTTGGATTCGACGACACCATCAAAAAGCTCCAAAAGCTTTTCAGTCGTCCCCAATCAATTTTTGTGGACCGCTATGAATGCTTGAAAGCCGAAAGAGGGCATGGTGAAGATTTTCGACAATTTGTGAACAGACACAGAAAATTGCTCCAGGAGTTCAAATTTGACATTTTGAACAAGGAACAATTCAACTGCCTCATGCTACTGACAGCACTGAAGTCCCACAGCGATTCTGCCTTGCGCCAACGGATTTTGGCCAAGCTTACAGCAGACGGGGACAATGTCAAATATGACAATATTGTGGAAGATTTGCAGGTTTATCTGTCCACAATCGCCGAGGCTAAAGTCATCGAACAGCCAACCGGCACGAAGAATGTCTTCGCAGTCAAAAAGTGGCATGGACGCAGCAAACCGCCGGAAAAATGCCACGATCAACCGAAATATTCGAGCGATCAATTATGTTGGCGTTGCGGTAAGACCCATTCTCCCAAATCGTGTCCGCACAGCAGTGTTGTCTGCAAAAAGTGCAACAAATCTGGACATTTGGAGAAGATGTGCGAGAAGCACCAGGCTTGGGTCAAGCGAAATTTGGCAAAGAATGCCATCAATCGAAAACAAGCCAATTCTGTAAGGCTTGGAGGGTTGAAGATTAACTTGGTTAATCAACCCAAACGCCTGATCGAAGCGCCCGTCAACGTAGATGGGACCGCAATTGAATTCGTGATGGACCCGGGTGCCGAAATCACGGTGCTAAACAAGGAATCGCATCAATTGATTGGCACTCGGCTGAGCCCCTGCAGTGAGCAGGCATTTTATCACGATGGATCCCAATGCCGCTTGTTTGGCAAGGGAACAGCAACATTTTCGATCGGAGGGCGTAAGACAAAAGGAACATTTTATGTATCCGACGAAGGATCATTAAACCTTTTGGGGATCGATATGCTCGATGCTTTGGGTCTTATGGACTCATTTCGGACGAATCTGACAGATGTTTTGAAGCTCAACAATGTCCAATTTTCGGAACAGGATTCGATTTTGGAAATTTTGAAAGAAAAATTTTCTCGACTGTTTGCCGATGGACTTGGCCGATGCACGAAGGCAAAGGCCCGATTGGAGCTGAAACACGACGCCGTTCCTGTGTATTGCCGACCTCGTCCTGTGCCATACAACACCAAATTGGTGGTTGAGGCCGAATTGGACCGGCTAACGGAACTTGGAGTCATTCGTCCGGTGGAACATACTCGTTGGGCCGCACCCATTGTTGTGGTCAAGAAGGCCAACGGTTCCACGCGCGTATGCGCCGACTTTTCAACTGGGTTGAATAGTGCGCTTCTGCTGCATCAGCACCCATTACCAGTGCCCGAGGACATTTTCGCGACACTGAATGGGGGACAAATCTTCTCCCAAATCGATCTCAAAGATGCGTATTTGCAGATTGAATTGGATGACAATTCAAAGGAATTGTGCACCATCGCAACGCATCGTGGTAACTTTGAGTACCAACGGCTTCCATTTGGGGTAAAGTCCGCCCCAGGAATATTCCAATCCATCATGGATTCGATGTTGGCTGGCTGTAATTGCGCAATCGCATATTTGGACGATGTCATCGTGGTGAGCAGATCCGCCGATGAACATCAACAGCATTTGGCAAATGTTTTCCAACGAATGGAAAACTTCGGATTTCGGATCCGGCCAGAAAAATGCTCCTTCTTCAAAAGCCAAATCAAATATTTGGGCTTCATTGTCGACAAAGACGGAAGAAGGCCAGATCCGGCGAAAATCCAAGCCATTGCTCAAATGCCAGTGCCAACAAATGTTTCGGAATTGCGTTCGTTCCTCGGAATGATCAATCATTATCAGCAATTCGTCCGAAACATGCGATTCATCAGACAACCAATGGATGAGTTGCTGAAGCAGGACGTGGCATGGAATTGGTCAAATGAGTGCCAGCAGGCCTTCAATAAGGTCATCGAAATCCTGCAGTCAGACAGACTGCTGACACATTACGACCCGGCTCGCGAAATCGTCGTTTCTGCCGATGCTTCTGAGCATGGCATTGGAGCCGTCATTTGTCATCGTTTCCCGGAAGGCAATTTGAAGGCCATCGCGCATGCCTCATGCTCGCTTACGCCCGCTGAAAAGAACTATTCCCAGATTGAAAAGGAGGGATTAGCTCTGATCTTCGCAGTGAAAAAGTTCCACAAATATCTGTTTGGACGTCATTTTACACTGCAGACAGATCACAAACCATTGTTGGCCATTTTTGGCAACAAAAAGGGAATTAAAGCATGCACAGCAAATCGATTGCAGCGTTGGGCCATCACACTTTTAGGCTACGACTTCGACATTGAGTACAAAAGCACGTCAGAGTTTGGACATGCCGATGTTTTGTCGAGACTAATCGCGAAAACGCCACTGCCGGACGATGAAAGAATTGTGGCAAGTATTAGCACTGCTGGAAATTTAGTGCTGAACGCCATCGAAAAAGGACTTCCGATTGTCAATGCAGATCTGATCAGAGCCGCTGATCAGGATCAGACAATTCAGAAGGTCAAAAAGTTCGTCAAAACTCAATGGCCCAACAAAAAGGCAATTTCGGACGAACTTCTGCCGTTCCACCGCAGGCGCGAGGCATTGACAATCGAAAATGATTGTTTGCTTTTTTCCGATCGAGTCGTGGTCCCTGCCTCTCTGCAAAAGGAGGTGCTGCAACTTTTGCACAAAGGGCACCCCGGGATTAAGCGAATGAAAAGCCTCGCGCGCCAATACGTTTATTGGCCTGGAATGGACGAGCACATCGAAAACATGGTAAAGTCTTTCCAACCGTGCGCTGCCGAAGCAAAAGCACCAGTGAAGACCGAACTTCACTCTTGGCCAAAAACGGACGGCCCATGGAAACCAATTCACATGGACTATGCCGGACCGTTCTTCGGAAAGATGTTCCTCATTATTGTAGACTCCTTCTCGAAGTGGCCAGAAGTTTTTGAGATGCGCTCGTCAGGAACAGCGGCAACAATTGAAAAGTTGCGCGGCCTTTGCACAACTTTTGGCTTGCCGGAGACATTGGTCACCGACAACGGCACCCAATTTACGTCCAACGAATTTAAGCAATTCGTCACCCAAAACGGCATTACCCACCTATTTTCGGCGCCTTATAATCCCATGTCAAATGGGCAGGCTGAACGCTTCGTCGACACGTTCAAACGAACGTCCCGAAAATTAAAAGGGGAGGGAATCGCCAATGCTTTAGAAACGTTTTTGGTCACGTACAGGACTACGCCAAGCGAGTCGCTGAATGGCAAAAGTCCGGCCGAAATGTTCCTCCAGCGCAAAGTTCGGACAACATTGGACCTGCTCATGCCAAAACCGAAACAGCCGATCGTCCGTGACGAAGCCATGGAAAAGACATTCAACCGACGCTTCGGAGCAAAACCGAGATTTTTCTCAGTCGGAGATAAAGTCTATGCTCGTCACCGGCTGTCCCAACAATGGAAAGCTGGGCACGTCACGACTTCGAAAGGAGTGATGTACGACGTGGAATTTCCAAACGGATCAACATCCCGTTTTCATGCAAATCAGTTGATCAAGAGGGACACCAACCAAATGGGCATTGATCCATTGACGATTTTGAATGAAGAATTTGGTTTGCCAAACGTGGCACAGCAACCAAACCAGCGCCCAATCGAGGCCGTGGTTGAACCAAACATTGTGATCAATGCTGAGCCAGCAAATGATCCAGTACCTGCCGAACATCAGCAAATTTCACCGAATCTTCCTCGACGACAGTACCCGAAGCGGAACCGCCGTCCGCCCGATCGCTACTCACCGAAGTGATCTGAGGACCGATGCACGCTGATCAGAAGGATGGAAGACTCTTTTAAAAGGGGAGGTGTTCGGTAGACACCATTTGAATATGTGTGGCATTATGTTTATGTAATTTCCCCCTCCACACATTCACTGTTGACCCCTCATTTATTTTTGCATAAATACCCCTCCTCCATCCTCCTTCGTTCACTTCTTCTGTTCACTTTGTCATCTTCTCCTCTTTCCTCTGTGACCCCATTTCCAATCAATATTTTAATTTATTGTTCGCCTTGTCCCCTTTTTGTTTTGTTTGAATAAACTTTTGGTTTATTCACTTTGGACATAGCGGCGTAACAGTTTTTTTTTTGTTTTTTGTGAGGATTATATTAAAAAAAATATGGAAACAACGAGCCATGTCTGAGGTTCTCCAAATTCTTCCATGAATAAAGCGGATTTTTTTATTTATTATTTATAAATTCATTATGATAATTGCATTTTTAAAATATTTTTACATGCTTTATTTAAATGTTATTTAATTGAGTAATTTAAGAATTATTTAAGTGAAATCTTAAAGTTCAAGATAAGAGAATAAATTTTTTATATCTATCTAAAAATTAGAAATTTTTTTTAGTAAAACTATTAATTATCCTTTTTCAATTAGAGCATGCATTTAATTTTCAAGCTTCCAGGCTGTCAAGGCTTATTTTTAAATTTTTATTCTAATTTTATAATATTCTTTTTCGAATTCACCAACGATTAATTTTTAGTGTTTAAACTTTTTAGTTTTGCTTTACATCTGATTTATCTGGCCAAAACCTCTCCTGTTTTCTTTATTTTTTATTTTTACTTTACATTTATTAATGTTTTGTCTTTAATTATATTTTTTCTACTGTTTTTTCTCATGCCCATTCAACCAGTTTATAAGCTTTGCTTGCTTTCTGAAATTGTTTCATTTTTCGCAAATATTTATTGAGTGTAGCATGATTTAAATTTGAGGAAATAATGTTCAAAATTAGCAACTGGCTAATTCTCGCATTAAATTTACCTAATTATTATTTTTATATAATTAGTAAATAATTAATGATAACTAAGCTTAAAATTAGTCAAATTACTGAAAACTACAGCTCAAATCCAAGGTCGTTTAAATGCATGAAAATTGTTCAAACATCAATTAATTCACATCGCATTTGAAATGAAGATTTACCAACAATTTAACTTTTGTCAATTCGGCTCACCACGAATTTGCATTGCTTCATCTTTTTTTATTTATCCTAAAATACAATAACTAATTTTTGAGTTATTTTTAACGACATATAATTTCTATTTTTTTAAAATAAATTTTGTTTACTCTTGCGTTAAACCGTCAATCAGATAATAAACAAGGTTATTTTTAATTTGATTTAAAAAATTTTTGTAATATCTTAATCTAATACATATTTGCATTACATTTACAATTTCTTTTTTTATAAACTTGATTATGTTATGCCTTTCTCTGTATCAAATTTTATACCTGAATTGAATAATTTTTTCCGAATTTAATTTTTTAATTATTAATAAAAATTTTGATCTGAATATTTTTTATTAATTATCAATTTTTTCAATTATTAATATTTTTTCTTATTATTTTTATCATAATGTATATTTGATGGGCTTTTCCATTTGTTTTTAATCATTTATTTCATCATTCAAGTCATGTATAATTCAAAACATTTTCACATGGCAAAAAAGTGAAAATCCTTTTGGTCAGCATCTGCTGCCTCCAAAATTTTCATTTTTATTATATAATTGCTGTTTACGTGAATAATTAAATTGAACATTTTTGATTTTAGTCAATATATGAAAATTATATTTTTTAAATATTAGGTTACGATTTCATCAACTTTTTGAAAAAAACAAATGTAAAATTTTTTGAATTTTACGAATATTTTTTATTCAATGCTTTTTCCTTTGAGCATCACCGTACTTTTAGTTCTAAATAAGCTTTAAATTTATTTTTAATTGAGTCCTCGTGTTCCAGCTTAGTCAGTCTTTTCCAAATCTTCTTTTTTGAGTGTAGATGATATTAGCAAACATATAAAATCTGTATTCTTTATTTAAGTTGAGATTAATTAAGCAAAATCCTTTATTTTTTATTTGATTTGATCAAGAAAATGGTTATTTAAAAAATAATATTATTCTGTTATACAATTTTCTTGAGTACTATTTTGCTAGTTTGCAGAATCTTTCATATTTCACCTATTAACACTTTTTTTCTTTAAAATCTCGAGAAATTATTTTAAGTATTATTTTAATTAATTTTAATTATGATAATAATTATTTTATTTTCTCTTTGTTTCAGTTGAAATCAAACTTTTAAACGCTTGTTATTCCATCAACAATTATATATTTATTTTATTTATTTATTTATTTTTTGTATATAATTTATTCATTTCATTTTTCTATTATTTTTTAATATAGTAAAACTTTATAAACTAAGACCTAATAATAAACATTTTGTATAAATTTTGAAAACTCCTATTCAAAATGATCGTAATTCTATTATATAAATAATATTATTTATTTATCAAAAAATATTATTTATTTTTAAAGTTACTTCATTATGTCAATAGGCAGAAGCAAGGTTCTAACAACACAGCATATTATTTTCTTTTTCATAGCTTTTTGTTATAATTTAATATGACATTGTTTTGGTTTTATTGTTTTATGCATTATGTGCGGAAAAACTTGACCTCTATAAGAATCCAGCCTTTTTTTTGTCTCTTATGCACAATTTAATGTTTTTTGTTTTTATTTAGAATTTTTTTATCAATATCATATGATTTTGTAAATTATATTGTTCATAATTGTTTTTTTCTTATAAAGAGTTTATTCTAAGGTTATTATGCATTTGTATGTTCGTAAAATTTTAATAAAATAAATAAATTATTACAAATAAATTTATTATTATTTATTAATTGTTATTAACTTTCACGTTTAGAAACTCACATGAAAGTAAAAGCGTCCTCGTTGGCATCTTTCATTTCTTTGAATGTTTGAATTAATTTAAAAAATTGATAGTCTTAACAATGCACTTAATTCGTTTATGTATATTTATAAAAAAACTTTTTCTAGAATTCAATTATTTATTTATTGTATCATTCGTTTATTTATTAATTTTAAATAGATGATGCTATTTATTATTGTAATTTCTCTATATCTTTAAATAAATTATTTCTATTTTTGGTTTTAATCTTCACTATTCTAGGTGTTAATTTAATTTTTCTATTTTAAATCAAGTTTCGAACACCAGGTTTATTCGAACATGTTATCAGAAAACTATTTTACAAGGAAACTCTGTTATATTATATAATTTAGTTAAATTTTTTATAATTTTTAATTCATATGTGCTCGAGCTGTATTCTTTGTTTGCTTAGTGTATCCTCTTTTCTAGTTAAGTTTATTTTTTCATAGACTAAATTTATTTAGATTATCTTTAGAAGAATTTAAATAATACCTAAATAATTAATAAAGCAATGATAATATGAGGTTTTGTAAAGGCTTTTTTCAATACCATTTCTTATTAGCAAATAAATGTAAAATTTTTAAATGAAAAACAAAGTTTTTTATTTTGACAATAATCATGCGTTGCTTCGAACTTAAAGTATTTTGAATCGGAATTTAATTTAACAGTGGATTTGAAGTTAATTACGAAAATATTTAATCTCTTTATCTTTTAAATAGTCGTCACTTCTAAAATTATTTTTTATAATTGTAAAAGTAAAGTAATCATTTGATTTCACTACTTATTTTTTTGATCTAATTAAAAAATAAGAAATAAGTTTTTTTTTAATATTTTATCAAATTTATGCAAATTTTAAAGGACTTTCGAATGTGACGAAGTATTTTGTTTGAAAATTCAAAATTTTACTAATAATTTATTTTTTTTGAAAATATGAAAAGAAAGAAGTTTTGTAGTCGCACTTTAATTATAAAATTGTCTTGTTACTACCTTTTCATGTAATATATCATTTAATAATTTATCTTGGCAGAAATTCTTTTAAATTTTGATGTTATAAATGGTCGACAAAAAGTTTTTACTTTTTGAGAATTTAAATTTTAATAGGTTTATTTATTAATGACAAAAGCATACTTTTAATTTATTATTTATTTCTATTTATTTTGCTTCGACATAATAATAATTCATAATTATAATTAATTGCTTATCTATAAAAACACCAAATTAAAAATTTATTTTTATACATGAAGAATTTGAGCACATTATTTTGTGTATTTTTTGGTTATATGCACAATCTTTATTTTTACTTAATTTTTGACAATTTAAGGAAAAAAATATTATTTTTATTTCCATTTTAAAAATGTGTTCACAACTTATTAGCTCATATCAAGGAAAGTTAAAATAGTAAATTAATTTACTAATTTAATAATAAAAGAATTAAGCATTTTATATAAAAAATTAAACATTAAGTTAATTTACGAATTATTTGAAAATATATTTTTTGAATTCTAATATAGACATTTTGGAATATTTAATTAAAATAATTTTCATGGTATGGTGTCATTGCGATTTTTTGTTCCTTCTCTCGTGCTTTCATCTACTACCTAATCAAGATAATTTATTAATATAATTCGTCGTTTTGTATACAAATAGATTGGTCTTTACTATGTAATCCAATATAATTTATCTGTTGTGTACCTTGAGTACAAGCATGAAAAATATCAAATTTTTATGGAATCCATTTTTGCAATTAAATATTTTCTTATATTACTTGGTATTTTCAATGCAAATTAAAGGTTCTTAGTATATGTAACTTTTACAGAAGAATATTTATCTTAATGTATATAAAAATGATTTTTTAAATTTTAATTAATTTTTTGTTAATTGCATGATTTTGATATGCTCATAAAGACATTGAGTAAGCTGTTTTATTAAAATATTTTAAACAATAATTGTTTTTAGTTTATAATTTTATTTAGTTTGAAATTTTTGTTGAGTTGTTCTTGAAAATATTAATTTTTCTTCTATAATGCATATGAATGTAAAAGGAACCTTTAAAAATGCAGCATAACCTGGAAAATACCACCCCTAAGAAATGAATCAGAAAATACACCCGTTTTTACGTGTTTTGCCCCTAAAAATCATTAATAAAAAATTTTAAATTCCTTTTTTCATGCCTTTTTCGGTTTTTGGTGCCTTTTTAGTCGGGCTCTATTTATACATCGATTTGTTTATTTGTTATTCTTTTTAATTTGTTTTTGAAAAGATTTTTTCAATAATGTTCAAAAAGTTAATGCATAATAATATATATTTTTATTAATGAGAAAGTGTTGATCACTTTATTGAAACCTAAAGTCTCTTTAATTAATAAATGCTTTTTATTAATCCAAATAATTTGATGCTTTAAATTTCCCACCCTACCACCATCGAATTTTTTCTTGCATTTGTTCATTTGCTGCATAAATTTTTAATAAATTAATTTTTGACTTTTGGTTCGAATTCAGGTCCCGGGTTCGAAATAAGGCGAAACGATGTCAGATTCGTGTTAATAACTTTGACGCAAAATTTGGACAATATTGGATGTATCCCTCGCTTGTCACGAAATTTTTTTTTTAAAGCGCAGTACAAAAAAATTTCTATCAATAATAGGAGGCGAAAAATATGAGTACTTGATACACTAAGTCCAGATCCCGTTATAATGCAATAAAATATACAATTGGAGGAAACAATTGATTAAAGAGAAAAATATGAAGATGAATGGAATGTGGTAGAGGAGAGAAGGGCCCATTGGATGGGGCAATCAACAATAATTAAGCTTTAAAACTTTAAAATACGTTATGTCTAGGGCTCCAATTTATAGTTGCTAAAAACTGCCAAAATAATTAGTTTTTAGTTTCCAAAAAACCCCCAATAGTTACTAAAAATGGGTAAATAATTGCTAAAAAGTTTCGAATTTAGGGGTGTAAAATCGAAAATTTTTTTCAAAAAACAAAAACATTTTGCCAAAATCATTAAAAATATAAATAATTTTCAAAATAAAAATTATCATCAAGAAAATAAACAAATAAATTTTGGAGCTGAATTTTTTAGAAATTTTTCATTTCTCGAAGTGTATTTTAAAAAAAATTTAGCTGATTCTTAGTGGGTATTTTTGAAAATTTTCAAAAAGTTGATCGTTAAGGGTGTATTTTTCTATTTTATTGCATTTTTGTTAACAAATTTTGGACAAACGCCAAAATAGTTAAAAATAGTTTTTTTCAAAAATTTATAGTTTTTTTAGTTGCTAAAAATAAAAAACTATAAAATAGTTGTTAATAACTCTAAAAGTAGCTTAACAACCCCCCTAAAAACATGTTTTTCTTGCATTTCAGGCTACGGGGAGCTCAGGAAAAAATAGTGAAAAAACTATAAATTGGAGCCCTAGTTTGGTCAAATATTAAATTTTTTAAAATTTTACATTCGCATTAATATTTAATTTAAAGTTCAATGTTTTTCATTTTTTCACATTATCTTGCGGTTAAGTCCTCTATTGAGTTATTTATTCGCATGAGCATTGTTTTATTAGGCGTGCTGGTAATTAATTATTCTTTTAAATTATTCTCATAAAGCTTAATATTGCTTGGTCTTTCTTTATTTACATTGCATTTTAAAAGAATAAGATTATGTTTAACCATTTGTTGACGCCAAAGTTTTGTGCAAATTCTTTGTTATAGTTATTTTTCATTGGTACATACATATTATCTTTTCTTCATTCGTAATATTTTTCATTAATATTTTTCATTTATTTAAGTAAACGCTTTTATTTTCAACCATTCGCGCTCGAAGCATGTGTTGTCGTGTCATGAGAAAGATGGCATTTCCAGATCGCAAATGGAGTCCGTCCAATTTTCAGCTGTTATTGTCTTATTTTTAAAAAAAAGTTAAATAAATACATATTTTAAAATTTCATTTAGTTTACTTTTTTATTTTTAAAGATTAGTTTAACAATTTTTTATATAAATTTTTTTAAGTTTGTCCCTATTTCAAAATTATTTATTTTTGCATTATTTTTCATAAGTTTGTTCAAGACAAATAATTTTTAAAGTTCTTCTTGATTTAGGTCTGATAATAATGTAGATTCTGTTGTTTTATTAGTGGATATGAAGAGACTTAAATGCTTAATAGCTTTTTATTTTTCGTTTTTTTTTTGGTTTTAGTAGATTATTATATACATTCTCTTTCATAAAATAATTAAACACAAATGTTCATAAACTTTCTTTTGAATTTAAAATTATATAAACCTTTATTATCTCATTTTTTAATTTTAATTTTAATTTATTCTGAGCTTTTGTTTAGAATTTTTCATGCTTATTAATAATAAATCTGTTAAAGTCATATTTTTTAATGTAAATGAATTTTGGGAGAAATAACTTTATTAAGCATAATTAAGGCTTTAAAATTTTATAATGCGATTTGAAAAATATTAAAATCTCTTTTTTTCATTTTTACATCCGCATTAAATTTTTGATTTAAAGTTCAATGTTTTTAATTTTTTACATTCTCTTGTCTTTTTGATTGATATCGTCTTACTCCACCAGAGTTCTTTAAAGTGTTTAGCTTTTAATTTTTTCTATTTTCTATGAACTTTTTATTGATAGAAATTTTTATTAATACTTTCGACAATTGATAAGATTTTGTGATTATTTTTAACAAAAAGATTTAGTTCTCTTTTTTCTATTTAATATCAAAATAATTATATATTTTTTCAAAATTTACTGTATCTTTCTGAAGAAATTTTCATAAATTTTGTTAACTTTGAAAAAAGTTAACTCTACAAAAATGAACTTATATTTTTTATATAAATCCTTACACTTAAATTTTTAATATAAGTAGAAGATAATTTATATTTATTCTTAGCATGGAAAACATTGTCCGTTTTTAAGCATGAATTTTGTTATTTATTTCTTGAAATTTTATTTTTTTCAGCAATTACTATTAAATAATTAGGTATTTCTAGAACTATTTTATTAATTTGTAATTAAGTTGTTCTATTCTTGTAAAGAAAATATTATATTTAGTTTTTGTTGTTTTGTGTTTTTATTCTTTTAATTTTAAGTGAAAGAAGGAAAATAAAGTAATTTTGATTTGATTAAAAAATTAAATTAAGTTACAACTTTGAGGTTTTTTGATAATTTTGAAAATTTTTCTATTTTATTTGAACTATATTATTTTTTACTTTTATTGTTGTTTTTTTCTGAGTAAATTTGTTTGCTAAAACTTCTCATACTTCCATTGCTTGACTTTGCACACACCTATCAGTAGTTAATATAATAAAAGTATAAAAGCACATAATTGATAATTATTTCTTTTTATATATATGGCATTTTTATTTAGTATTCAACGCTTGGAACAAATTGTTAGATTTCGTTTCTTTTCGATCGCATTTTTTTATATTTATTTTTATAAAGTTCAAGTAATCATATTTTGATTTTATATTTAAATTTTTGATGAACTAATTTTAATACGAAAGAGTTTATTTAGAGTGTGGTGATTAATTGAAATTTAAAAGAGAAAAACATATTTGATGCCAATTGCTACATGGTTCCATTATCGTTTTCAAATTTTTAGAAGAGAGTAAATATTATAATTTATATAAGAATAATGATTTGTTTTCTTTTTAAAAAAATATTTTTTATATAATTTTATTTTACAGAATTTTTTTAATATATGCAATCTACACAATAATTATTTTGTTCAAAACATAATTTTATGCAAAAAGTATTAATTAAAAAAAATAAATTATTATTTAAATTTAGATTCGCATTTTTATAAGCACTTATTTTTAAAAAAATATTAAATAAAACAAGAAAGATTTATTCAAATTTTATAAGCAAATAAAGATAAAAATTTGTGTTTGTAAATTGTTGTTTATAAATAATAAATTTTTATATAAAAATGAATTTATGTACACATTTTATACTTCTTTTGGACATGTTATTAATTATTTTTTAATTTGTTTTCTTTTGAATTCTTTTCTTTCCTGCACTACAACCTTCGTTCTCTAAAACAAGGTGTGTTGTTTAAGTTAATGAATTCAATTTTCTAGCAAATTATGCAAATGATAAATAAATTATATATTCAAATGTATTTTTTGTTTTTAATAAATTATATATTCAAACGTATTTTTATTTTAATAAATTACATATTCAAACGTATTTTTAATTTTTAACTTTAAAAAAATTAAATTAAATTTTTTATTTTTAAAGCATCGAATGTACAATTTAAATTTATTCAATTTCAACATTTATTCTCTTAAAAAAAGAAAAGGATATATTGATCCACTGTATAAAAAACCAAGTTTTTTCGGAATATGATCAGGTCTAATGCTATTTTATAGAAGTGCCAAAAATATAAAATGAATATAATATAAATTTATGTATTTGTCTTTTTAAAACTTAATTTTATTTACTTTTAAAAATTCAGATTCACATTTTTATAAGCATTAAATAAAAATAAAAAGATTTATAAAAAGTTTAAAGCAAATTGAGGATAAAAATTTATGTTGGTAAATTGTTGTTTATAAATAATAAATTTTTTGTCTTCAAAGTTTTGTAAAAAATTTACACTTTTATACTTCCTTTGGACAAGTTAATTTTTCTTTTGAATTTTTTCTTTCCTGCACTACAATAATTTTATTGGCCACAATGTGATGCGACTTTGGCTACAACACGATGCGCATGTGGAAAAAACAGCCATTTTTTGTTTGAACTATAATAATTTAATATAGGTTTTATTTTTTATTTTTATAGTTGATTTCTGAGTAAATTTGTTTGCTCAAACTTCTCATGCTTCTATTTTTTGACTTTGTCGTTTAAAGTTAATGGGTTTAATTTTTATTTATTGGATTTTACTTTTTATTTTTTCACTTTTCGCAGGTCATAAATTCTAAATATTATTTTTAAGTGGGTAATCGAAAAATTTTAGTTTTATTTTTTTCCCTGAGAGATTCCTCTGTTTATGTTCTGATATTGTATTTGTTTGAGATTTATTCTTTTTTATTTTCTTATAATTAATATATTAATAATTAAATGTTATGTGTTAGAGATTTATTGGAAAAATTTGAAATACATTTTTTTGATACTTTAGGATTTTCCGGAATATTTTATTATTTTTTCATTTTATTTCATATTTTAAGGGTTTATCAATATAAAAGAATGCTATATTAATACCAATTCTTAATATAACAACCAATAATTTGCTTTCAATTTGCCTTTTAGTAAAAATATTTTAATAAATTTTATTTTATTTATTAAGCCTCACGGAAGTAAACGGATGATCTCTTTAGATTTAAATTCATGTGAATTTATAATAATAGTTCAAATTTATTTTTATCTTTCAAATTAACTTTGTTTTTATTTTTAACTGCGTTTTTTTTTCTTTAATCTGGTTGCAAGCAATTGGATGATATTGAATGGGCATTATTAGAATACGAAAAATTTTCTTTATATAGATTACTCACGAAATTAATGTTTTTCTTTCTTTATTTATTTATTTTAATAACCTTTTTTCATTGGATGTGTCAATAACAAAGTCAGTAAAAAATAAAACAATAGTAAATTATTATTAAAATCCTTCAAAAGTTGTTTAATATTATTATTTTTATTTTAATAATTATTTAGTATTACATTTCCGTATTAGTATCTTTAGTTAAAATTTATTTTTATACTGATTTATTAAATAGCTCAATGAATACATTTTTATTATTTTTATAAAATAATATATATATTATTATTCTTTTCATGCAATGCCGCAATGATTTTTTCTTATAAAAAATTTCTTCATTTTTATTTAATCAATTATATAACAAATACTTTATTGTATTTATATTATGCAGAGATCGTACATCTTTGTTTTTGATTTCATTGTAATTATTTTGCATTTGATTATTTCCAATTTAGGTTCATTAATTCTATTAAAAACAATAGCATATGAAAATAAGAAATTAATTATGAATTCAAAAATGTTTTTTCTCAATTTATTTTATATAATTATTAGTTTTCTTCACTTGCTCCCCAGAGTTGTTAGTTTTAACATATCTTTGGAAAATTTCTTATTATCCCTTTTATCTCTTGCTTTATGGTTCTCAATAAATTGTTCATGCTTTTGTTTTTGATGCTGCAATATTTTTTAATTTTATTCAATTGGGCTTTTTTCACGCATATAGTTTTATTTGGATTATTATAAGGAGTTAAAGCGAAGCACTCATTTAAAATTTAATTGATTATCTTACTTATATTTTCTAATTTATTTAAAAAGCAAAGCATGATAAGACAAAGATTAATTTAAAACTTTATTTAAGTCGATATTTCGATCATTAAAAATTTTCTTATTATTTTTTTTGTTTTTTGTGACATTTGTAGCGACAGAATAGGATTTGAATACTTTGCATCATTCTGCATATAGATATAATTAATTAAAAGTTCTCATATTAATGAGTTTATATTGTTGAGATTAAATATAAAAATTTATTTACAATTTCATCGATTATTTTTGAATTATAAAATTTTTATTTTCACTTATGTTATATTTTATATTATTTAATTACTGTTCTGAAACATTAGAAGATACTCTAACTCGATCATATACCACTTTCTCTCTTCTTCGCATTCAATGCATTTCTTATTATCAATTCCTTGAATTTTATATTAAAATATTATGATTTATTTCGCTCATCGAATTTTTTTATTTCTATCATTCCAAAGTTTATTTAAAAGCAAAATTATAAAATTCAAAAAGCTAATATGTTGTTTCTATTTTTTAATATTAATTTTCATAAATTGATTTTTGTAGAAATTACTTGAACTGTCTGTGGTTTAATTTGTCTTTTATTTTTTAAATTACACCCCCACAATCTGGGAGTGGAACCTTGAGCTTTAAAAATATTTGTCACAGATAATAAAATATCAGCCATATAATTAATTAATTAAAATTATATTAATTCTGGATTAAATTAATTTTTTATAAATAGATATATAAATTTTATATTCATTAATTATATAAGATAACATTATTTAAATATTTTTTAAATGAATAGAATTTTTTTGAAGGTAAATCTTTAAATTTTAAATTTGATTGACCAAGCCAAAGTTGGTTACTTGCTTTTTAGTGAAAAAATTATTATACTGTGCTTTAAAAAAATATTTTAATGTTTATAATTTATGTCAAAAAAGATCCTTCTTGAACAAATAAAGTTGTACATTTGCAAATTCTTAGTCATTGTTAATTTTTATTTTTTAAATTTTTATTTTTTGTTTATTATTTTTTCTAATTTTGCTCCATATTTGGCTATTAGACTCACTCGGGTAAAAAATTGTTCCAGATTATATACCCACCCATTCAATCTTATTTATATTGCAGCCCGTTTCTGTGTTAATGTGTATTTAAAAGAAAGATAGGAATTTTCACAGTATCTGAATACAAAAATTTTTAGTTTTGCTGATTTTTCATGAGTTTGTTCATGACAATTTTGGTCTTTTAATATATATTGTAAAAATTTATTTTTCGCAATATTTCTGCATATAAAATCCCTTAAAATTTAAAAAATCTTATATTTTTTGATTTTACATTGTTGGGAAGCCTTGAATTCCTTAATGCAAAATTTTGCACCAAATCGAAATAATTATATTAGCTTGGTTTGCCCAAGATTTTTTAGTGTTCTGAATCAATTACTTTATCGTCATTTTGGAGAAATTATCAATTATCAACATTTACAATAATATTTATTCATAATTATTCTATAAATTATATTTTTGTTTATTTTTATTCAATTTTAGGCTTTTTTCACGCAATTAGTTTTCCATTTTCTATAAATTCTCGACCAAGTGAACCGTAGAGATTTTTCTGGTTGTGACCATGTTTTTGGGATGTCCATGTAAAAAATAAATTTTATTTATATTCAATGAAATTTATTGTTATATATTAATTCACAACTTACATATTGTGTAATTTTATTGTTTAGCTTTTTACTTAAATAATTTGAAATGTATAAAACATTTATTAGAAATATTTTGACAAATTATGTTATTTTGTCAATTAATGTAAGTCCAAAAAAATTTTTGTTATAAATCATCTGTAAAATAAATTTTATGTGGTATTTAACCTATAAAGCATGTCGTTTATACCCTTTATTGTCATAACTTCAAATATGAGATGCTTTGTATTTTGTTGAATTTTACAAATGTAAAAAATTTAATTTAAAAAGTATTTAAGTATTATTTGAATTTTAACATCTTTTATATTATTCAATTTTTAATTTAAATATTTTTCAAATCAAAAAAAACAAAATTAAAATATTAATAATATTTATTGGGATTTTACTTTGTTAGAAAATCCTTGGCTTGTTTTATATATTTGAATACTTGATCTAGTTTTTAGGTGCCAAGATCGTTTATCATGAAGATGACACTAATTTGTTTTCAACACACAACCTATAAAGGGTTTAGCATTTCAATTTTTACCGATTTTTCAATTTTTAAAAGGTATTAAACAAAAATACTGCACAAATCATTTTCATGTAAATGAAAAATTGGCGTTTTGAGTCTCACCTTTTTTATCATTAATTTTATTTTTTATTTTCCAAAAATGCTTTTTATTTTTTTTTATTTTCATGGCGACGAATTTAAAAGAAAATGATATTAGGTTGTAACATAAGTTATGTCATAGAAGTGAATTTATTTATTTGCATATTTTTTTTAATTGTTCAAATAAATCATTGTAGATTAGGAAATTATCATTCGAAAGAGAAACATTTTTTAACTAACTGCCGAATGAATAATTTTTCATTTATTTTAAATTTTCATAATATGCTATATTTGAGCTTGAAAGCAAATTAATTTTAAAATAATTAAAATATTAGTTGTTTGTGCTAAAAAAAAATATTTTTAATTTTAAACTTGTGAATTTTTGTTTTTTTTCTAGCAGAATATTAACATGAATGTATTTTAAAGTTTTGCTAATTTATTATTAATTTATATATTTTAATTATTGTTTCTATTATTAATAAAAAGGGATTCCATTTTTAGGCAAATGCCTAAAATGCTGCGCACTTAATACGCACAGTTAATAAAAAAATATATTTGCCAATTTTAATGCCTATTTTGCGTTTTTTTTTTGCCGAAAAATTATTTCTGCATTTTATTTTCAAGTTTTAAGTGCCAAAATCGTTTATCATGAAGGCAACACTAATTTTAACAAATATCAACCCAAACTCAAATTCAACAAATTAAATTTTACGAATTTTGATTTTCAGGATTGAAAAAGGTGTTCGAATCGTAATCAATGTTCTCAAACTAATTTTTTGGATTCATTATGGTGACATTTTTTTTGAAACAAAGGGTCCCCACTGTTTTCAGCCCACAATCTATAGAGGGTTCTGAATTCAAATTTAATAACCAAGCATTGCGAAAATTTGATTTTAGTGTTTTCAAGTATTTAATAGGTGAAAAATCATATTTTGGCATATTTCTCCTGTTAGAATCACTAAATCTTGTCGAGTTTTTTTTTACCAAGTCTCACTATTTTTATTAATCATAAAATATTTGATTTTAGTAGTTATTTATTCCTTATAATTACTTTTTTTTTTAAAAGTGAAAAAAATTTAGTTTAAAAAGTATTAAATAAAAACACTGCGCAATTGTTTTTTGTTTTCTAAATTTTTTATGGCGAAGAATTGAAAGAAAATAATATCAAAAATTTATTTATCAATAGCTTCTTATTATTAATAAATTTTGTTTTTTTCAAGGCTTTCACAATTCCATTATAACTTTTTCTATTAAAACATTTTCTAATTAACAGCTGAATAAATATTTTTTATTTTTTTAAATTTTTCAAATAAATATTTTAGTTTATATTTGCTTAATTTCATTAATGGCTCATTTATTATCTGTTGCTTCATTGGGTAATATCCGCGTTCATTCCAGTTGCAAATCCATATATAAAGTTTAAATGTTATTAAACGTTCAATATAATAAAATCAACATAAAGCAGTAATTGCGTAATATAATTAAAGAGTTAGCATTTTAAAATTTTGTTGTCGTAATTGCATTTTTTGATGTTTTGGTGCTTTAAACACAAATGGAATGCGTGTTTAATTAGTCAAAAAATATTCACTTGAAAGCGCATTAATTTAAAAGTAATTAAAAATTATTTTTTTGCTAAAAAAAAATTAATTTATTTTTAAACTTGTGAATCTTTTGTTTTGTTTTTACGAGCAGATTTACATCAATGTATTTTTTTTTGTTAAATTATTTTATTGTCAATTATTTTATTCGAAGTTTCTCTGTTTTTGTAAAATTTCTACAAATTATTGTTGTTTATTTTAGCAAAATTAAAAACAAATTTTTTGTATTCAAAATTTATTCTTTTCCTTATTAGATAACATAAATTTAAATATTTTTTCCTTTTGTGAACGATTATATTAATAAGAAAATTAATTATGGAATCATAAAATTATTGTTTATTTATTTTTATTCTTCATATTATGAGTTTTTAAATAAAATATTATTTATATTTAGTATATTATATATTTATAATTTTAAAAAATGATAATTATTTTTAATATTTTAATAATTTATTCACATTTTACGATATAGAGAATCGCCCTTTTTTTTTTATCCTTGCTGAGCCTCTATTAGACCAATTCATTAATAAATATTAATTAACAAGATGAAATTTACAGAGTCATCTTGATATTTTATTTCTGTAATTAATAATAAATATATGAACTTTCAATGTTGATATTATCATTTCTTTATTACTTCAATTGCTTATCATATAAAATTAAATCTTTCTCGCCGAAATATAGTTTTAATTTTCACTTAATCTTCCCGTTAAATTACCTCAATTCAATTTCTCTAATTCAAATATTAATTTAATATTTCTTATTTTTTTTTTATATCACTTCCTTGAAATTAAAAATCTTTTTTTTTATCTATACTATTAATTTTTCAGCACATTAGTAAATCTATATTAATAACTAATGGCATAACAATGATTCTGGTTAAATTCTCGATCAAGGAAGTCAAGAAAGCAATCCGAAGTCTTCATTACTTAAAGTATTTTAAATAAATTTTTTAATTGTCAATATTTTCATTATAATATTTCATGGAAATTTTTTAACTTTATCACATAATTCATTATTTCATAATTTGTTTTGATATTTCTTCAATTTTTAAATCTATTTTATTAAAATAATAATTTGATTTAATTTTTTCCGAAAGAGTTTATTTTTTAATTCTTGTCCATAAATTATAATAAAATTTATAATCTTTACAGTTTTACATTTTTACTTTCATTTAACTAATTATTTTATTTAATTTTAATCAATTTTAAAAACAATTTAAAAGTTTTTTAAAAATAAAGAATGCAATAGTTTTGTTTTTTATTATTTTTTTCTTTATTATTAGTAAATTTTTTATTTTCTAACAATATTTCCAACTCCAAATAATTTATTTTATTTGCCTTTTTATAATAATTTCGTTTTTATAAATTTTATTATTTTTAATAATAAATTAATTTAAATTCTTGCAAAATCTAAATTTTATTGAATTAATTTAATTGAATATCATTTTCTTAAATTGTATTGGCAATTTGAATTTTAAGTTGTTTTTCATTTTTGGCTACTCCATTTTTATATATTTGATTAAATTTCAAGTATATATAATTGTAATTTATAGTTCATTGGGTAATTCGTTTTATGTATTTGGAACTTTTTCGATTCACATTTCGTTTTTTTTAATCAAATTTAAAATCAAAACTTTTTTTTATTTAAAATATTTATAATTTATACAATTCCTTTCTTGATCTGAATGAAAATTTTAACTGAAGTGTTGTTATCGCATGAATTGATCTGCAAAATTGGAATTACGCTGATATCGTTGATGACCTTTTTTATTATAAATAATTTATTTTGAAAAATGATTGAATTCAGATATTTATAATTTAGTTTTATATTGTAATTATGGTTTTTTATATATTTATCATTTGTTTTTTTAAATCAAGAAAGTTTATTAGGTATAAAATTGAAAATTCGGATGATTACTTTAAATATATGAAAAATCTTTTAAATTTATTTTATTTTATTTAAATAAAATAAATCATTTCTCAAGCTCGTGCAAAGTGATAGTTTTGTGAATATCACTAAAAGAAATAATTTATTATTATATTATATTTTTTATAAATATCACTGTAACAATTCTTTTATTTTTATTATTTTCAAAGCGCTTCTTAGTTTGAACTTGAATTCCTCAATTAACTTTTCTTGTTTATTTGTACAGCAATTTAAAGTTTTTTAAGTTTTAATTAGTTGTTTAATTGTTTGTCTTGTCGTATGGGCTCCACTCAAAAGATAATCTTTTTATTCATATTTCCTTCATTTTGTTAGTAAATATTATATTTAACTTTTTAAATTTCACTTTTTTACCTCAAATTCAATGGAAATAAAATTTTAATTTTTTTCTTTCAACGAAACCACAATTCTAGACAATTGCCGAACTGACTGACCATCATCGGTGTTATTGTCGTCAAAAAGGTTGTACGATAGTACCCCCTATTTTGAAATTTTTTTTCAAATAAGTTGATCTATAGGTTTTCAAGGTTTTCAGGGGCGGAGAATTTCGTTTTGGCACTGTTGTTTAAAGTAGTGTACCGGGACTTGTTCGGCTGGGGCCATGGCAAATGGATGCAAATTAATGTAAAATTAGAATTAAAAAATTAAGTGTTAAAATAATTAGATGAAACTGAAAAGAAATAACTTGTGGAGCATGGATACTTATTTATATACAATATGCTGATATTGTTGTTTTGCAATTCAAGGAATTTATGCCGCCGAAACATTTTCAATTAAGGGTTTAAAAGCACATGAGATTCATGACATTGTCTCAAGTAAGTTTTCATTCTAATGGCTTCAAACATTTTTTGAAAAATAATTTATTTACATACATTCTATAATATAATTATTCGTTCGTGTTGTTCTCGAGATTCATGTGTTTATTATTATTCTGCAAATGAACAAAAAATGCCTTAGTGTTCGAGCATGGTTCCACAGATAGATATGCCATTACAAAATTGAAAAATCCGCTTTAATAGAAAATTGATCACAATAATGCCAATTTTTATAGTTTTTAAAAGCTGAGGAAAAATTAATTTGATTACCAAAAAACCAATATACATAATATGATCATTTTTATGATTAATCGAAAAACAAAATTAGGCTCCTATATAGAATTTTTAGTGAGTTATTACTTCAAATCCATTTTTTAATCTGTTAGTCAATTAATTTTAATTTCTTAAATGCGCATTTGTCGCAAAATTAAATACGAGTGGTCCAATTAATGAACAGAAAGAATCTATTTAACTTGCATTTGATGAAGCATTTAAACATTTTATGGGCAATTACAATGTGCTATACGAAAATAAAAAGGAAAGAAAAAATGTGGCATATTTGAAAGAAGCGTTTGCAAATTTTGCGAAGCTGTGGGATTTGGCTCGTAACTTTGGTAAAATTTTAACAAACAAAAAAAAGAATTATCAAAATAGCTTCACAATTTTACTAAGGCTTTTTAAACATGTTTCGCAAATTTCGGTGTATATTTGGGTTAATTTCTATTAGTTACCTGAAAAACTCGTGAAAAAATAAATACAATTTGGGTCGATTGATAGTAACGCGAAACATGACAAATCTGAAAAAAATTTTAGCTTTTTTTTCGGTTTGAGGTTCGCATTGATTTTTCTAAATTGTGCATATTTATTTTTTTTTACTAATTTTTCAAATTTCTCTATTTCTTTGTCCCTTTACTCTCTTTTCTCACTTTTCTCTGAAAATCAATGGAAAACGACGCGGACACATCACTTCACTTGCACTCCTCCAAATTCCCTTTATATTTATTGGTATGGTTATACATATGACCATGACTTTTTATCAAACCACAGCTCAATTCATTTTTTAAAAATTACTTTTTCAAAAAATTTTCACAGCATCGCCTTTTATCCATCGCTGTGTCCAAAAAAGTTTCCAAAAAGTGGAATTAAAATTGGAATCAATTTATCTATTTTTTCTTATCAGAAAAATTGTGATTAAAATTAATTGTTATCAAGCTAATGATAATTTAATGGATAAAAAAGAGAGCAAAATATTTTTTCTGACCCAAATAAAATAATGGTAAATTGAAGAAAATAATTTTTTTTTCTGTCTTAAACAAAAAATGAATTAAAAATTTCGAAGATAGATTATTGAATATTAATTGGTGTTAACTATTATGAAGGAACTTTGATTTATCTAAAAGAAAGGACATGCAATTTTTTCATTTAAATAAATAAGATGAATTTAAATATTTTTATTTGCATTATAATAATTTGGTATTTATAAATTTATAAGACAACTTCAACATACAACCAAACAAATAAAAAGTGTATTAAACACAATGTGTTAACAACATAACAGCTCATGAAACAAATAAAAAATTATTATTAATATAATGAATAAAATTAAAATAATCTATAAAAATCAAAAAAAAAAATATTTATATTATTCTAATTTCAAGAGAAAACTTATTCAATATAAATTAAATATTTTATTTTTTCTTATGTTATTCATAACTCCTTCTATCCAAAAATTAATAAAAATTCAAACCCAATACATATTGTATTGCATGTTTTTTATTTAAAAACATAAATTTTGAAACAAAATTATCTGTATATATTTGTAAAAATTTACGTGAATTCTTGCAAATATGTGAAGAGAATGGGCAAATAAATAAAAAAAAACAATATGATAAATTATATTAAAAATAATTTATTATTTATAGCCTTAAATATTTCAATAAAAACCTGAGATTAAGCGTGTTATATTGCTGAAATTATACTTCGTCTTTTCAATAAATATCATCTAATCAAACATATAATTAAATATAAAAAAGTTTTAAAGTTTAACTTACAACATACATTTAATAACTTAACACCTATTATATAAAGGATTAAATTTAAAAAAAGAATAAATATAATTAAATAGATGCTTTTATATAATTTAAATGACTTAATATAATAAAAATAAAAATATTTAGGCAAAAAATATACATTTTTGATTAAAAGAAATACAGTGAGTTGTGCCATGTCGTAACTTAATGAGCTTGGAGCAAGAAAATACCGAAAAGGCACTATTACCATCAATTTTGACAAAAAAATGAGGAAATAAAAGAAAAAACTCGATTTGAAAATTTCCTAAAAAACAAATCTTGTAATTATGAATCTCTAATTTATTCAAAATTAATTTAAAAATATGATAATAAAATTAGATAAAACAAATTGTCTAAAAAACTTTCAACACTTTTAAAAGCAACCAGCTCTTTAATTTTTAAAGGGTGAAATATTTAAAACATCAACAAAAAGCTGACCCTATCACCTTCATTCTATTTTCGATTCGGAATTTTTTGTGCTGAATATAAAGCCGACCTAATGAGATATTATATCAATAAATATTCACTCTTGAACACTTCATTTAATTAGAATTTATAAGCACTGAGCAAATTTGGCAGTCTTGTTCAAAGACTTTTTTGGGTCAGTGTATTCTAATTTAACGATTAATATTTAGAAAACCTATTAACAAATTATCTCTTGAACATTTATTATGCAAAAAATCTCGTATAAAAATATTCTTTTATAAAGAAAATAGCATAATATATGAAATCAGGCCAATAAAAGCAAAAATAATAATGATAATCCAATCATTAAAAAGAAGAAATAAAATATTATTCCAAAAAAAGAAAGTAATAAATTTAAATTATAAATTTGAAAAATTAGGGGTAAAAATAAAACAACCGCGATGATGGTGCGAAACGAGGGAAAGAGCGAGAGAATGAGTCTAGAAATTAGCAATTCGAATTTATGCTTAAAAATTAAAAAAACATTCGTAAAGTTAGAAATTTTAACATCCACAAAAAACAAACAATAAACATTTTAAAGCTACAGATGAAATGATTTTCTGTTTATTAATAAAGCTTTTTTAAACCAAAAAATAAATTAAATAAAACATTGTTAAAAGATTAATTGATATTTAATTTCTATAATTTTGTTTGAAAATAAAATAAAATATAATCTTTTTATATTTCAATAATAAAGTTTTTTTTAATCAAAAATTTTTATTACAAATAAAAAATAGTCAGATTTATCGCTTTTATTATAGCTTGACTCTGCGGCAAATGCTTCGTCGCTTATATATTTTAAAATATTACAATAATTAAATAAATACTACTCTAATAATAAAGGAAAAATTTAAATGACGAAATAAGAAAATAAGAAAATATATTTCTGTGGGTTTATTGCTGATAATTATGATTGGTTAATAAATGAACATTATTGTAAAATTAAAATACAGAAACCGAGTATATTTATAAGAATTAAAGGCGAAGACACGAAAAAAAAATTAAATATTCGAAAATTTATATAACTAATATTAGACTAAAACTTAAACAAACTCATGAAAAAATACTTAAATTTCTAAAATTTTTACAATAAGACTGTTCAATGATTTGGTTTCGAACAATCTTGTTAAGCCTTTCAATTTCAAAAAATGCAACATTGAGTAAGAGTAATAATAAACAGCTTTTAATTATGGCATTGAAATTTTCCATAAAGGAAATCAACAAATTGAATGATTTTTCTGACATTTTATTCACCAGAAGATCCCAAATGAAACACTTTTGCAGTCTAATGATTCTTTTAAAAATTTTCATCTTCGAGTCCTGGTTTAATATTTTTGTATTTTTATTACACCAGCAATTTCTAAAAATTAGCTTTATAAATAAAAAAATTTTTTTTAATAGGGATAGATTAATTTATATTCGCTCCAATTTTGTACTTTTTACACTTTTCATTCAGAATTACTAATATGAAAAAAAATAAAAACAATATGTTTAATATAATAAATTAATAGATGAAATAAAAAGCATTCTTTTATAAAAGCTATGCTATTTTTTTTTTCTCTTGGATTCAGAACTACTGGCAATTAAAAACATGGTGCAAAACAAAAAGAATATAAAAATAAAAAAATAAAAATAAAAAACCAATTAATTCTTTTTTTGAAATGTTGCTATTGTCACTCAAAGCAATAAACTCGGAAAATGAAATATAACACCATGATTGATGTTAACTAAAAGTTGAACTTTACCGAACAAGAAAAATATAAAAATATGTCCTTGCCAGCCTAAAAGAAGAAAATTTAAATAATTATTATTTATGTATAAAATTTATTTTTTCTTAGCATAATTTTAATACCATTAAATATATTTTGAATGTGATTTTGAAAGGATTAAACAATTTCTAAATTCATTACATAACTATTAATTAAAGTGATTTAAACCTTTTACAATAGACAAAAAAACATATTAAATACTTAACTAATAAAAATATAATTTAGATGTAATAAAGAAAATTACAATAATAATAAGTTATCAACGCCGCAATTTCTTACTTAATAATTTTTAATTAAAAGAAGTAAACAAGCTATATGCTTTGTCAATTAATTCAAAAAAAAAAAATTCATCACCAAATTATAACAATTAAAAATATTTTTGAAAAAACTAAATTTAAAAAAAAACAAAAAAAAAGGTAAAAAAATGCAGAAAAAAAATTAAAAAGAAAAAAAACTTGAATTGAACTAAAATGAGCATAATGAATTAAAAAAGAAAAAATAAAGCCATGAGTTACCTAGTTAAGTAAAGCATAAAAGCATTGATGTAAGAAACTTAAAAACATAATTCAAATTTTTATCATCTATTTTGAAGATAAATTTTTTAATTATAAATAGATTTTATGCATAGAAATATATGTGATTTTTTGTGATATTTATTCTTAAAATATATCTTAAAATATTTTAAAAGAAAATAAATTAATTTAAAATTTTTTGACACCATTTATTTGTAGTTCAACAAGATCTGAATAAAAAATATTCATCAAGCACTCAACACAAACCTGCGTTTCCTATGTGAAAACAGTACATTTGAAACCAACAGAAGAAATGAAACCTTAATATATAAAATTCATATAATTTTGGTTATATATGAGCAGTGCACATAGCTATCATCGAGATCAGACATACTGAGTTTCGATAGACAAGAATATATGCATTTTTCATTACAAAATTTATTTTCGAGCAAAATTATAATTAAAAAGTTAAAGACTTAATCAGTAAAACTATAAGATTTTAAAAAGTCAACCATTGGCTTCTTGTTAATAAATTATAATAAACTTCATAATAAAAATCTAACAACTTCAATTTAAAATAAATTAGTTAATACATTGACAAAGTTAAACTCGTGAAAATATAAATATAAAAAATTATTAGAAATTAAAAATCAATAAACTTGCAATAAAAATTTTAAACAGCCACATTAAATCTTCTTAAATATAAACTAAAAAATCGTTTGGATTTATAAAATTTAAAAAAATATATATATTCATTATTTGAAAAGAAAAAAAAAGTTATAATGTCACTGTAAAGCATTTGAAAATTAAAGAAATTTAAAAGAAACAAAAAAATTTTTGAAAAAGAAAATTTCTGATATGAAAATTAATTAAAAAAACTAAAATGCGCTTCATTACCGCCTGCTACAACCAATTTAAGAAATCAGAGAAGAGACAAGAAATAAATTTTAATTCATGTTGATCATCAAAACATAATCTAAATACGCAGGATAACTAGTGATTTATTCTTTATTTATTTATTATGACGATTGTTTTCGCGTTATTTCACCATTTAAATAATTTGTTGTTGTCATTTATCTTTATTCATGTCCTTTTTCAAAATTCCATTAGCGTCCATGTGAATTAAAAATTTTTAAAAGTAAATATTTTTTAACGGAAGTTTCTCGTAAAATTTTTTTTATGATAAATGTTGTTAATACAATTCAGGTGCTCGAAACTATATTTAAAATAGAAAAAATGAAGCATCAACAATGAAGATTTTCAGAAGACTTTAAGATTACATGAAAAGTGAAATAATTATTAAAAATATTGAGAAAAATAGCATAAAAATAGCATAATATATTAAAAAAACACGAAAATGCAATAAATTAAATAATTGAATTACAGAAAAAAGAATAAAATTTGCTTTATTAAGAATATTAAATTTAAAATTTTCTTATAAAAAAAGCAAGCTCCTCCATTCATTAAACTTCACATAGCAACGAAATACTAAAAAGTTGCTAAAAGAAACAAATAAAAAACATATAAAAAGCATTAAAAATTTATGTAAAAAACAAAAATATGGTAGAAGTAAATATTTTCTTATTAAATTTAAGACTTTTCGATTAAAAATTAATTCTGAAAATTGGAGTAAAATCTCAAATGCAAAAAATTTATTATTTTATATATTATTTAATAAAGATAATAAATATAACAAATAATTTTTTTAAAGCTTTGAAAATTTAAAACAGAATCACAAGGAGAACTGAAAGAAATAATTGTGGACCTCACTCTAATGGGAGTTGTAAACGTCAAAGTTAATATCAATTAATATGAGAGAATATGGCAGCGATAGAAAGATAGGTATAATATAATAAAACTTATATTCATTTTTAATTTTAAAGGTTTCTAGGATAATCGCTCGTTCAGCTTATAATGGTTCAACCAAAAATGATTATGTTAAATGAGTGAAAGATCCTCATCAATTTTCAGCGAATGTTCTTCATAATATCAATCACAATATTATGAGAAAAAACGCGAGTTAAAATAAAATAAAAGTTTTATAATCTATTAAGAAAGAATAAATTAATGTAATAATAAGAAAATGAATCTTAAATAAATTCTAGACAAAAAAGTCATCAATTTAATAATATATTTGTTTATGCCTATTAAAACAGCGAGGTGTTTAAAAATAAAAATTGACTGTCCATCTTAGAGAATTAAATTTATTATAAAATTATTACTAAAGCAACTCGAGCAGAATCAGTTAGAATTATTACAAAAATAAATTAACTAAATCAAAACCGTACCGAAGAGTTTTATATGGAAAAAAATGTAGAGAGTGCGTGACTATTTCTAAAATGGTCTTTTATAATAATCTATTAGTTTTGTAGTGCACATAAAAGGTTCATTAATTAAAAGAAAAATGCAAATTGTTCCATTTTTAACGAAGATTAAATTAAGATTCGATTTACTTAAAAATTTCTTATTTTTCTTTAATTAAAATGAATGAAATAAAAAATAAGTAACAGTACAAATACCGATTTTAATTAAGAAAACGTTCTATATAAAATCATAGAAACATGAAAACCTCAATAAATTTAAAATGTAAAATTTTTTAATAAATAAATACCGTAACTATTACAGTCCATTAAATGATCATATAATTTTATTAAAAAGTTAATATTTAAAAATAAGAACATCTTCATAATCTTTAAAAAAATATTTCAAATTGAAAAAACTAAGTTTAAATTCCAAGAAATATTAAATCAAAAAAATTACTTAAAATCCATCTTCAACAACAGTCATTATGCAGATCGATTATCAAGGAAAGAAAATAACTAAAATTAAATAAATTATTTTTCTCTAAATTTATTTGTCACTATGGGATCATTGGAAAATAAAAACAAAATTTTATTAACAAAAGAAAAGATTAATAAATACCTTTTCAAATTAATATTAAATTAATATTATTTTTGTTCACAGAAGTGCCGTTTTTAATTAAAAAATAATAAAATTTATATTATTTAAACGTTGGCACTTCACAGTCGAGAAAACAACCGAGCTACTACACGAATCTGATCGGTGATCGGTTCATCACCATCACAATAATGTTGGCAGTTTCGATAAAATTATCAACTATAGGACACTTTAAATGTTTATTACTTTTCTCATAGTTAGGGTTGTTCCAAATCTGCCATACATTAAGAAACACTACAATATTTCAAGATAATATGTATGATTTTTAATCATGAGGTACATACTATGTACCAGTCGTTAAATATAAAATTGTAATAAACATAAACTAGAGATATGATCCATACAATTATTACAAATGAAAAATAACAATATAGACTCAAAATTATAATTTAATTCATAATAAAATTTAAATTTGACAGCTGAGGAAACGGTAACGCGGAATAACGGCAAGAAAATAAAGAAAATCAAAAATTCAAATAAAGTTAAATAACTTAGATTTAAAATTTCATTTTTATTTTAAAATGAATTTCTCGTTGTTGAATGAAAATAAATGAAATTTTTCTTTTTTAAAAAAATTAATTTATTTTAAAATTATTAATAATATATTAAAATAACAAAAACAGTAACCAAAGTAAAATATTGATTTAACATTAAAAAATTAAAAAAAAATATTGTATAAGTTCAAATAATTGTTGTACAAGCTTCGGAGGCAGCATAAGTTTCGCCCCTTGGGCGGAGAGGACACGATATTTTAAACAAAAATAATAATATATATAAACACTAACCCTTTTTTAAATTGTAAAAATAAATCTGAAAAAATAATTTAAATGTAGCAACGGAAAGACAAAAATGAAAAACAAAAAAAACCTATTTAAACGATTTAGATAAGGATTATTCTTCAAAAATATTCAAAAATATTTTTATGAAGACAACTTTTCGAAGTAACAAAATTTTGATAATTCCGAGTTAATAAAAAAGCCTAAATGCCAATTTATGTAAATTGTTGTGTATCAACAATTTATTAATAAACACAAATAAAAATAAATCCAAAAATGATGAGGTCGGAGGAGAGCAGTGACGAAGGAGAATAAAATATAAATAAATGTCCAATGCGAATGAATGGAGCGGAGAGCCATGAGTGAGGGAATGGACACACTTATAAAGACGTTGGGTCAGAGAAATGTGGAAGAGATAGGCAGGGAGAGAGACAATGGAAATAGTGTGTGACAGAGAAAGGGGGAGAGAGAACAGTCGATGAAAATGATGAAGAGTGATCTTTGATCCCTATCCAACACCTCCCTCCTTAAGTCGATTGTCCCTCGATTTGGGATTTAAGATCGGATTAAGCCGTATTTAGGCTTTGACGGATCCAGGTCCAGTCGTTGAGGTGCTTGTTTGGCTCTTCCTGATCGGCGCAAATTCACTGGTTGAGCAGGCGTTTGCTGGCGATTCTTCTGCGGTTTTTGCGCGATCGGCGATTGTGGCGGATTTTGTGCCTGGGTTTGATCATTTTCTACAACTTGATCATTGTCCTCCAATTCAATTGGATAACGTCGCCTGATTTGGTTGGCATGACGATGAATGGCTCGGCCAAGCGTCGGTGCCAAAATGCGATACGTCGGAGAGGTGCCCAATTTCTCAATAATTTTTCCCGGAAGCCAAGTGGCTTTATTGTATTTCAAATTCCAAAAGTAAATCGGTTCTTCGTTTTGGAAAATGGATGTTTTGGCTCCGTGTTTTGTGTTGAATTGGTTTTCCATCTTTTTGATGTATTGTCCTTGGAATTGTTTGAAACTTTCCAAATTTGTTGGCTGGAGCTTTTGTTTTTCCGGATGGACAAGTGCGATTCTTGTGCGCATGCGGCGGCCAAGGAAAAGTTCGTCTGGCGAATGGCCGTTGAGTGCCGTGTTTGGTGTCGTGCGATACGCCAAAAGCACTTTTTGAAGCCAATCTTTTCCCTCTTGACGGCACTTTTTCATTGACCGTTTAAAAATATCAACAAACCGTTCGGCTGCCCCATTCGACATTGGGTGGAACGGCGGCGTGAAGGTGTGTTTTATGTCGAATTCTTTGCAGAATTGTGCAAATTCGGCGGATCGAAATTGGCTTCCATTGTCGGAGACAATTTCTTTGGGAATTCCGAGCCGATGCACGAATGATTTTAGCATTGAAATGGTGAGTTGGCTGGAAGTCCTTTCCATTTGCCATACTTCTGGCCATTTTGAGTAAGCGTCGACCAAAACCAGGTATGTTTGGCCGTCAGCGCACGGGCCGGCGAAATCAATGTGAATCCGCTCAAAAACTCCGTTTGCTGCTTTCCATGGCTGAAGGTTCGCCTTTGTAGGATTTTTGGCTGCTGAGTGACATTCCTCGCATTGTTTCACCACTCTTTCGATTTCGGAGTCTATTCCGGGCCAGTAAACGTGGTTCCTGGCGATGGCTTTCATTCGCACAATGCCGGGATGTGCAAAATGCAATGATTTGAGGATGTTGTTCCGGAGTGACGAAGGGATGATTATTCGTTCACCGTAGGCGAGACATCCTTCGATTTCGGATATTTGTCCCTTTTTTGGAAGAAAAGGAGACAATTTAATGTCGTTCAGCTTTTGTGGCCATCCTTGTTTGGTGAAAGCGCTAATTTGTTGCAAAATTTCGTCTTTTGCTGTTTCCTCCGCTATTATTTTTGCGGTGATTGGAAGTTGCTCAATTTTTGCCTCAAAAACAAAATTAACACAGCAATCAGTGTCGTTGCAGATGTTTGCGATGAGTAATATCTTCCGATGGCCTCGGGTAATTAGCGATGAGCCTCGAAAGTACATCGGCATTTCCGAATGCTTTTGTGTTGACGTATTTAATGTCGAATTCATAATTTGACAAAATTAACGCCCAGCGTTGAAGTCGGCTGGCTGAATAAATTGGGATGCCTTTTGTTGACCCGAAGATAGCCAGCAGGGGCTTGTGATCGGTCAGAAGAGTGAATTTCCTGCCGTAGAGCATGCGGTGAAATTTTTGTACCGCAAATACCAATCCCAAAGCCTCCTTTTCGATTTGGCTGTAATTTTGTTGTGCAGCCGAGAAAGTGCATGATGCGTGCTCAATGACACGTTCACTTTTGTCGGGAAATTGATGACTGATCGTTGCACCAATTCCTCCTTTTGATGCATCAGCGGCCACAATGATCGGCAATTTGGGGTCGAAATGCGTCAGCAATAAATCCGAAAGCATAATTTCTTTAGCTTTTTCGAAGGATTTTTGTTGATCACTTTCCCAATTCCACGGTATATCCTTTTTGAGCAATTCATCCAATGGGCTTCTTATTTCGCGCATTTGTTTGATGAATTTGCCGTAGTAAGTGAGCGCTCCTAGGAAAGACCGAAGAGTCGACTTGTCGTGTGGCGCTGGCATTTTTCGAATAGCCTCGGCTCTTGATGGGTCCGGGCGTATGCCATTTTCAGAAATTATGTGGCCAAGGAAAACGGTTTCTTTTTGAAGAAAACTGCACTTTTCCAGTTGAATTCTGAGACCGAACTGTTTGATTTTGTCAAAAACTTTGGTGATTGTTTTGACGTGCTGATCGAGTGTCGTGTTGGCGATTATCACATCATCGAGATAGACGAATGCGCCATTGATGGGTGTGATGATTTTGTCCATCAAACTTTGAAAAATTGCGGGCGCTGATTTTACGCCGAATGGTAAACGCTGGCATTGGAAGAGTCCGCGGTGTGTGTTGATTGTACACAGCTTTTTAGACTCATCAGACAATTCCAATTGCAGATAAGCGTCGCGCAAATCGAGGCGTGAGAAATGCTTTGAGCCTGCGATTGCATTGTAAATGTCCTCTGGACGTGGCAGTGGGTGGCGGTGTAGCTCAAGTGCGTCGTTTAATCCAGTGGAAAAATCGATACACACGCGTGTTTTGCCATTCCTCTTTTTAACTGCCAGAATTGGCGCGGCCCAATGGCTGAATTCAATGGGCTTGATTGCCTCCATTTGCAGTAGACGATCGATTTCGGCATTTACGTCGTCCAAAGCGCCATGTGGAACTGGTCTTGCCTTGCAATAGATAGGCTTTGCACCGTTTTTCAGAATGAGATTGGCCTTGAATTTGGTGCAGTGACCTAATTCTGGGCTGAAGACATCGGAGTGTGTTGACTTGAGCGCCGAAATTAATGTCTCCGTGTCTTTGATTTCGTTGACTTTCGTTGAAATTGTATTGATTTTTGGATGAAGATTTGGATGCATGATCTCTTTTGGGATCACCTCCAAAGCTTCTATCCATGGCATGCCCAATAAATTATGACTGATTTCGGGGCTCACATATGCCAACAATTTCATTGGTGGACGATCCATGTATTGCACTTCGCATATGAATTGTCCTTTAATTGCAAATGTTTGGTCATTGCAATTTTTGACGCGAATATTTGCTGACGTCAAAGGCGGTTTGCCCATTTGAATCCATGTTTGGATTGTGAACAATGTGATTTGTGCGCCGGAATCGACATGCATTGGATAATCTGAGCCGTTCACTGTAATTGGGATTTTCCACCATTTTGGACGGTCGGAGTTAATTTCCATGCAATTTAAGTCGATAATGACGGTGTTGATTTGTGCATTTCGTTCAGTGGTATTCACCGTTTGGATGCGGCGAATTGAAGAACTGCTTAGGCAAACTTTGCCGAGGTGGCCGATTTTTCCACACTTTGGGCATTTGGCATCTTTGTGCCAACAATCAGAGCGCCAGTGATTTTTGTTCCCGCATGATGGGCATGGACGGGTTGGCATTTTGTTGTTGCTCTCATACGGTTTTGGAACCGTTTTGGGTTTGGCATAATGCTTTGTTGCGTCTGCCTTGTCCTTAACTTGTTGTGGTTTGGCACGAATGGCATTGGCGTTGTATTGTTTTGTGCTGAGTGCCAATGTGCTTTCCTTCAAAATTTGGTACTTTTTACATTCTTCGCCCAATTCCTGTAGGGTGATGCTTTTCCCATTGGTTCGGGCTTCTTCCATTCGCTGTAGACATCGCTGTTTCAAATCCGAAAATTCGTCGCGTAAAGAGATGATCAGAATCATGCACTTTAGCTCTTCTTTCTTCAAATCCAATTCGGCGTTTTCACACGATGAATTGATTTGTGCCAAAAGACTCGAAAGGTCTTGGTTTTGGCATTGGCGAATTTGAAAACAGTCGAAACGGCGGAGGAAGAGTGACCTCGTCTCACCGAAAATCTTTTTCAGATTTGTCACGGTTTCGATCCAATTGAATTGTTCTGTTGCCTTTGGGGCAATGCTGTCAACGTACCGTTTATATTCCTCCTCGTCTAATTTTCCGACCAAAAGTTGGACTTTGGACTGCTCTGGGAGCGAAGCGCCGTCTTGTTGAACGATTTTTCCGTATCGATTCAGCCAAGCGTCGTAAGTCTGTCCAACCTCCGGATTATAATTGAATTTTTCGAGGCGGGCATTGATTGATGCCGCTAGTGATGCCGTTGTGGATGACCCTGCATTTGGGTTTTGATTTTGTAGGTTGAGTGCGGCGGCAAAACATTCGGCTGATTTTTTTAGAGCCGCGTCCAAAATCTGCTGAAGTTGTTGCGCGTCCATTTTGAAATTGTTGGTGAAAACCGCACCCAGCGGAAACTTACACCCCCCAGGTGATCAGTTTTTTTGTTGATAAGAAACCGCACCCAGCGGAACTTACACCACCCAGGTGATCAGTTTTTGTTGATGAGAAACCGCACCCAGCGGAACTTACACCACCCAGGTGATCAGTTTTTGTCGATGTCCGATGAAAGCCGCCCAGGCTTTTGAAGTGCCAAAATTAGGCTTGCAGAATTATGCCTTGATTTGGCTTGATGATGTGCAGAATTTATCTGCTGCTGCTGACTGCGCCAAAATTGTTGTGTATCAACAATTTATTAATAAACACAAATAAAAATAAATCCAAAAATGATGAGGTCGGAGGAGAGCAGTGACGAAGGAGAATAAAATATAAATAAATGTCCAATGCGAATGAATGGAGCGGAGAGCCATGAGTGAGGGAATGGACACACTTATAAAGACGTTGGGTCAGAGAAATGTGGAAGAGATAGGCAGGGAGAGAGACAATGGAAATAGTGTGTGACAGAGAAAGGGGGAGAGAGAACAGTCGATGAAAATGATGAAGAGTGATCTTTGATCCGTATCCAACATAAATTAAAAATCCTGCCAACTAATATAATAAAGTAAAACTCATGTGCATCATAACAGCCTAATTATTAGAGCACTTAACGAGATCATATAAGACAACAATCTACATTTTTTAATAACAAAATTTGTTTTTAGAGTAAAATTTTAATTAAAACGATAATAATAAAAATCCAAAATTTTCCTTAAACTGCATGGAGAAAATGTTGCGAGATTATTTTTTTAAAGAAGGATTTAGATAAAATTAATAAATATATAATAAACTTCATAATAAAAAAGTCGCTTATTAATATAAACAAATTTTAATTAATCAAAAGAAACGATTGATAGATACCATTAGAAATTATTAAAAAAAGATATAAGAAATAAAGTGAAAAAACTAAGATCTTTACAAATATAAAAATATTTTAATAAAATGGTAATAAAAATAAATAAATGAAAGAAAATAAATAGTTTTTTAAAGTGATTAACCTAATATCAAACGAAAGAACACAGAGGAGCAATATATTTAACATAATTAATGAATATGACACTAATAATTATAATTACACACAAATTAATTAATAAATGTCAAAAATAATAAATATCAAACATATTTATTGCTATGAGTAAGAAACAAATACTCATGAGTTTTGCATATATTTGAACAAAACGATGCCAGTACTCGAAATATTTTCTAATTAAATTTAATACTTTTGGATTGAAGAATAATTACAAAATAATTCAATAAAGATTTGAATATTTAAAACAGAAGCATTCGCAGCAGTGAAAGGAGCCATTGAACAACTCAATGCCATGAGAGTTATAAAAGAACCAAAAAGAAAAACTAAAAAAACTTTATAAATCTTAATGCAATAAAAAATCCGATATGTAAAATTTAAAAAATGATTATTTATGCATTTTGCAATCACAGCTCACAATTTAAAACGTACAAAACTTTAAGAGAATGTTTAATGATTTTTTAGAGAAAAGACAAAGCTGCTTAAATAAACTAAAAATATTTATTTGGTTAATTTTTAAAACGAGCTAAAATAATTTATTTTGCATATGAAATAGAAAAATATTTTTGTGACATTGCTGAAGCATTGAATATAAAAATAAAAATTTATTATAAAAAGAAACAATTAATAAATACCATTGCTCAATTAGTCAATTTTCAACCAGGTACCTCATGGAGGGCAAAACAACGACTTCATCCACCAGAGAAACTGTGAAAGAATGCGTATGGCCTTCAGCACGCACGCATAAATTTTCATTTTTAAACCATAAAAATTAAATAAATAAATATATAGGGTATAACAAAATATCGATTGTAAAGAAAGCAACAATCTTTATAAAAAAAAATTTTACAACGATTCCAATACTCGAAATTATTTCTTCAGTACCATGCTAAACATGGAGTTTAAATCTAACTTCAAAACATTTTTTAAATAAATTTATTCTCTATGAAAAGCTAAATTTAACAAAAAAGCAAAGGATAAACTGATATTTCAAAGAATGATATTAAAAAAATAATTTAAAAAAGCATAACGAAATTCGATGCAAAAAATATGATCTAATTAAAAACTTTTCAAAAAGTACTAACTATAATTATTAAACTGTAAAAAAAAAGAATAAAAAATTGACTGTCTTATAAAACGATGTAAAATTTTTATAAAATTATAAAAGAACTCTAGAAGAATCAGTTAATAATTATTAAAAAACAAACATTCTTTAAAAAAGCAAATACTGTACCGAAAATTTTTATGCGGAAAGAAATGTGGAGACTCATGAAGCATCCTCATCAATTTTGAGCGAATATTCATTATAATTTCAATCACAACATAATGCAAAAAAAAACGGGTCCAATAAAAATTTTTTTATAATCTGTAAAAAAAAGAATTAATTAATTCAATAATAAGGACATAAACTTTAATTAATATTATACTAAAAAGTCATCAATTTAATATAATAAACCATAAAAATAAAATAAATAAATATATAGTGTATAACAAAATAATCGATTGTAAAGAAAGCTACATACAATCTTTATAAAAATTTTTTGCAACTATTCCAATACTCGACGATAAATAAAAATGATATTCAGTAAAATTACGTAAAAAGTTAAATCTTTGCAAGAATAAAAATAAAGAAAGAGAAGTTGACATAAATGTATAAATGTGAACTAAAAATTTAAATACTATTTCAGAATTATTATGCATTTATTTTTATTTATTTAACAAAACTATAAAATAATAATCATATAAAATAAGCTGAAATTAAATAAAATGAATTGAAAAAGAAAACCGAATATGCATGATTATATATTTCTATTCTTCTTTTAATTCTAATGAATAGAATAGTTGAATATTAGTGCATTTTTATTTATAAAAATAAAAAGTCTTATTTTAATACAATTATTATCAAGAACTAAATTAAAATACATGGTTTCAACGTTTCAATCCAATCTTCCATTTAAAATTACAGTAAAGGTGTTTCATAACGAAAAGCTAAAACATAATAAACCTTCTGATAAATATTGATTATGACAATATTCGTGCATTTTTATTTATAAAAATAAAAAGACTTATTTTAATACAATTATTATCAAGTAAACTAAATTAAAATACATGGTTTCAACCCAACTTAAAAATACAAACGCAAATTAAAAATGCTTTAGTAAAATACTAATTAGTTTAAAATTACTCATATCAATATATTTAAGAAAATCCATTTACGTCGAAGAAAATATAAAAAGATAAATTACAATGACTAATACAGAAAGATATCAAGTATAATATGGATACAATTAAAAGAAGGCTCGGATTCACTGGGCAAGAAGAAAAAATCTAAAAAGATTTGGCAGCTTGTTGGAAGTTTGAAAATTAATATAAAATATATAATTTAAAAAATTATTAATGTTTCATTTTAGAGAAATAATTATAATTTACCATTATTAAATTTTAAAATCAAAATGATAAATAAAGATATAAAGAAAAACCAAACGTAAATTATAAAAAAATTATTCATTAAAATAAAATTTATTACAACAAATAAAAATCAAATTTATTAAGAATACGGAAAAGGAAAATAAACCGAAACATAACAGATAAAATGATAAAATTATAGAGATAAATACATTTTTATGAATAATAAACCAAAGCTAATAATAATAAATAAAACATATATCGCCATGAAATACCCACTAGCTTTGCAATATTATTATATTTTTCTAAATACCTAAAAATAATAATTTGTAAATAAATTAATCTATTGTAAAATTAATAGGCAACAGCCTTTTTTATATTTGAAAAAATGATGCCAGTACTCAGAAATTAACTCTTGACAATGGAGCTAAACAAGGAGTTTAAAAGTGATCGGATAAATTAGTTAATAATTATATAAAAATAACAGAAGATTTAATATAATAAAAAGGGGGAATTAAAATTAGATTTGCACTATTATAAATTCTTCTTTTTTATATTATTGTTGAGACTTTGTTTATTATTTTTAAATTATTCAAAACGTAAGCTAAAATAAATTTAGACTCTATGAAAAGATAATAAAAATATTTTTCGAATAAATTAACTCTTTTCGTTGAAGAGATATTTACGAAAATTGGATATTAAATATAAAATGTAAAAATATTTATTTTAATAAAGGTGAAAAAATAACAAATTTTAAAGTTTAAAATTTAAAACAGAAGCACTCGGAGCAATGAAAGGAGCCATCATTGAATAATTACCATGGGAGTTTTGAAAGGTTCAAACTTAGAGAATTATTGCAAAGAAAAAGTAATTAAATATTTTAAGTAAAGTAAAATTAATAAATTCGAAAATTCTATATAGATCGATGAAATGTAAAAAAGATTGACAAATATAAACAAATAATGAAGGTTTTAATGTAGAACATAAAAGGTAACTCGCCCGATGGGACTCGAACCCACGACTCCAGCAATCCGTGCCGTGCTCTAATCAACTGAGCTACGGGCGCCTTCCCCTTGGTCCAGTGGTCCCAGCAATGTGGAGGGGATGCACCAGGGATGGGCCAAATCGGGAAATAAAACACGAAACGCGAAACGCAAAATTTGCGATAATAAAAAATGCGAAATGAAAATAAATGCGAAACGCGAAATTCCAAAAAACGCGAAATTGCGAAACGCGAAAACGAAAATTTTTCTACAAGTTTTTTAAAAGTCAAAATAATAAAGCAAAAATCAGTTTTGTAAAATTTTATTCGAAATTTTAAAAACAATAAAAAGGTTTTTTGAGGCGCGCTTTTTCCAAAAAACTTTTTGGGAAGAGGAGGCAAGCGGCGCCGGTAGACGCCGCCGGGAAAATTTTTTGAAAATTTGAATAATTTGTTGACCAGATTTTCACTAAAAATTATCAAATTTTGCGATTTTGTATCATTTTTCTAAGGAAAAATAAGAGTTTAGGGGCGCGTCGATGCCGATAGGCGCCGCTGGGAACGAACAAATTTCTTAGTGATGTAAAAGTCGCGTTTCGCGCAAAAATTCGAAACGCGAAAGTTCCAAAAAAGCGAAATATACGAAAGCAAAACGCGAAAGCAAAAGCGAAAGCCCATACCTGGGATCCACCCAGTAGCGCCATGTAGAGCATAAAAGGTAACTCGCCCGGTGGGACCCCAGCAATCCGTGTCGTGTTCTAACCAACTGAGCTCCAGCGCCTCTTTTAAAGGTTCTCTCAGGTCCTTTATCACACTTTCTTTCACACTCCGTTCCTTCTGGCATCACATTAAAAGTTAAAAATTATTTTAATTGCACAAAATATTTATATTGGTTTATGGAAGACATTATAAGAATGGACGGGATCTGTCTGAAGGTCACGTTTTTCTCACATTATTCATAAAACAATAAAATTGAAACAATACCATACCCCATTATAACAAAAGCTATGAAAAGAACAAAAGATAGGAGCATATTTAGTGGACAATATATAATAATAAATTATTAAATTTCCAAATTTAATCATTTAAGCATCTCTAACGAAAATATGCCACCTAAAAATAGTTATAATAAATAAACTGCAGAAAGTCAGAGATTTAGATAAAATATTATTTAAATACAACAAAGAATTCCTATTCAAACTACCGATTTTAAAAAATTATAAAATAATTTTTTAAAGAAATTAATATAATCAGATCTATGTTATCAGAGTATGGCTACTGCCTAAAGACACTCTGAAGTTTAAAAAATAATAATAATTTTCTGATAATAAATAAAATAAAATTTTTGATCAATTTGAATAGAAGTTTTAATAATAATCTATCAATTAATTATTGATTGAAAATCAATAAAAAATAAAATTATAAATAATCACTCAAATCAATATGAAGTTAATTTTTATTCTGAACTTAAATTGTTATTCCAAACTCCAGATGACGGAATAACAGCAGTTAAAAGAATGAAAAGTTAAAATAATGTTAATAAAATTAGCAAATAATTTGGGCATTTTTCGGGTTTTTAGAGCATATTTGCGGAATTTTTAGTGCATATTTTATGCGCATATTTGGCATTTTTTAGTGCATACAACTTCGAACCCTAATAATAATGCTCAATTTAGTGTTAACAAAATTAAAATATTAAATTTCTTGAGAATTAAAATAAAAAATTATACTATGAAGTAAAATATGAAATATTCTGCAAGAAACCTAACAAAATAGTAATCAATAAAGTCGGAGCTTTTTGTTGAAGAAGACACTCCAGCACACAGGACTGAATTAATACAAAAAAGATATTTAAATAATGAAATATTGAAAACAAAAATTCTAAAAATTAGTAGTATTTATGAAAAAAAAATTTAAAAAAGCGGTTCAATAAAATGCTACAATATAATATAGTGCAAATTTTCTATTGTTATCGAAGATCATAAATGCGCATTTAAAAAAAAAGCAAAGCAACTATTTCTTATAAATGATAGTAGTAAAAAATTAAATTTTATTAAAAAATCATTTAATACCTTTAAAATTAAAAACAAATTTTGAAGCTCGACAAGAGCAATGTGTGAAAGAACATTTATGAGGTGGTTATAGATAAAACATACAATTTAGCCACTTGGGGCTTGATACTATTAATTTTAAAAAGGTATTTAAAAAGTATAATCAATTTCTAAAAATAACAAAACCTAAGAAACTCATTCAGAATAATTTGATTTGAAAACAATACTGTCAAAAGCCCAAATATATATTTAATAAGATAAAAACAATTTCGTTTCAGTATTTTTCCTCAAATAAAAACCTAAGCATAATTTTAAAAAATTGGAACACAAGTGATAATTTTAATATAAAATACTACACCCCCTAATCTACATTTCTTATTTTCAAAAACGCATATCCGAAAAATTAACTGTTTTAAAATTTCAAAATATGAGTTTTAAAATAAATTTAATTAAGAGAAACAGCACTTAATAAATAATCATTTAAACGAAATTTTATTTATCGAAAAATGAAAATTCTATCAGAACGCAAGCAAAGCTTATGTATATTGTTGCATGGGCATATGAAAAAAATTAGAAGAAATATAATTAAAAACAAAACTAATAAATATATGTAAAAAAAAAATAATAATAAACCGGAGGTGTTTTGGCGAGAATAAAATCAGATGTACCAAAGAGTTCAATGTCAAAAAAGAAAAAATAAATAAATCCTTGACAGCCTGGAAATGCAAATTTTATCCATGCTCTAATTGAAAAAAGAGTAATTAATAGTTTACCTAAAAAAATTATGAATTTTTATATAGATATAAAAATTATTTTCTCTTAGCATAAATAATTAGACTGCATTTGAATAAATTAAATAATTAAAAAATTCAATAGCATTTATTGAAATTTGTTTATATAAATGCAAATATTATATCACAACACATTTTAAATAATAAATAAAAATAAATTTTCAAAAAATATATAACGACATATTTATCTGAATAATTAAAATTAAAACCTAACTATGATAATTAAAAGAATTATTTCTAATGCCAAAGAGGCAGGCGCATTAAAGTGCATATTTACATAAAGGCAAAGTAATTGAAAATATATATTATTTGGTAATTAATACAAAATTCATATGTATTATGTAATTTAAAAGAATAAATAGATGAAAGATTAAAACCTTATTTTCTTACATTACAAATACAAAATAAATGGAATATAAGAATAATATACGGAAATAAAAAATATATATACATTAATGATTTTAAAAAAATAAAATTTCAATAGAAATATAATTTTATAATACGAAAAAGCAAACGTCATTATTTCTAATCTGTCGCCAAAATTCGCAATGTGAAGGAGAAGGGAAAGGAAGAAGGAGGGAGCGCCGCTCCCCAGCGAGGAGAAGGGAGTTCTGCTTCCATCACGGGAAAAGCTTTTCTTGTGTTCGACACCGACGACGGAACACCGCAGGAGTTGTCCTCAGAAGAGAAGGATAGCGATAAATGATTGGAGTGACAACAGCACTAAATCATATACACAAAAAATCTTTTTTTTACATCATAGAATTTTATTACTGCAAAAGAATGAACATTTATAAAGTTACCACATATAAAGTTTTTTTATTTTGAGGTAATAACTAAAAAAATTTACTTGCGGAGTTGAGCTTCTTTAATCAAACACTGCCAGCGCGGAATGGCGGTGATTTTTTAAATACCTAAATAATAAAGCATGTTTAATTGTAGAAATCTGTTAATTTGAAATAAAGCAAAAAAAAATGCAAAACTGAAATAAGATTCAAAATTTACGTATAAAGATTTAAAGAAAAAATGTAAGTTTACTTTTATGAGATGCTTAAATATATATTTGATGATATCATGTTTAAAGATGTAATAATATTATCCAACTTAAATAGCAATTATTAAATATATATAAAATAGAAAATTTTCAAGGACAAATTCTATAGACTGCTGAAATAATATTTTTCATGTCAAAATGTTGAATTCTCCATTTCCTGAATGATGAAATAAAAATTAAACAAAAATATGAAAACAGAGCACCAAATGCAAATTAAATAAGAATGCAGCAAAAAATTAAATAATATACATATACCGAAATGTTCCCAACTGATTTTTGCGTCGGAAATACAACATTTGAATTAAATAAACAAATTAAATAGAAAATAAATTTAAAAACTTTAAAATTTTTATGACTAGATATGAATTCCATTAAAAAAAGAACTGAAAGCATAGCATTGTTCAGGCGGAGGTTCTTAAAAAACACCTATGATAAAAATTGAAGAAATAACAAAAGTAAATATAAATATTACTTTATTAGTAAAGCTGTTTTTAATTAATAACTTCGAATGTATAAAAAAGAGATATTAGAAAGCTAAAATTGCTAATAAATCGAAACAAAATTTATTTATTTTATTAAAATAAGCTCAAATTTTATGAATTATTAATCAAAATACGAAATAAGAAGCTAATACATTAAAACAGTCTTCAAAATCACTCGCTGCTGAAGATATTTTTTCTCTGAATAAATACATGCATTAATTAGAAATTGGTTTTACATTAACAAGCAAATTACCTCTTTACAAAATTCTACATATAAATTGTGAAAAAATATCCTTATATACATAATCTTTTGAAATTAAGGCATACACTGCAAAAAAAGCAACTTTGAGAATAAGAAAGAAATGGTTAAAAACAAAAATAAAAAAGAAGTTAAAATATGTATAAAATAAATAGGTATGTTAAATAAATTTAATTAAAGCGGCGCCCAACTGCTTCCACTCATCCTCAAGCGATGGACGCGCGTGCTTAACCAGGCCTTCGGACCATTCGCCAGCGCCGCCATTAATCAAAAAACATTATTTAATTCAAGTTCTTAATATGATGTAATTATATCAAAAAGTGATTTAAAAAAAATTCAAAAGAAATAAATTATAAAAATAATATTCTGTGTAAAATAATTTTGTTATGATGATAATAAATCGAAAATGAAAAAATAAAAAATTAAATACACATTCACCTACACCTATTCACTCATTTGAATTGTCTTGATAACCCATGTCTTAAATGATGTTTAAAACTATTTAACAATGTAAAAAAATAGAACACAAAATGAATTTTATAAATTTGTACCGAACGACAATAATTAAATAAATAAAAAATGATAATTAAATATAAAATTAAAGATTTTGAACGAAGAAAAGAATGTTCAACCGACCTGTGAATCGCACAATTAATTATAAATTCTTATATGAAAAATATTAAGAAAAAAACTATCAAAAATGAAATTAAATAGGAAGGAAAAGTGATAAATTAAATGGGCTCATAAAAAGTAAACAGCTTACCAAAAAATAATTAGTTGAAAATGAAACAAAAAAAATGGATTAAACAATCTATAAATATGTAATAATAATATAAAAATTTAAATGTAATTATGCGGTAACGTTTTATAGGCTCATTAAATTTCAGCATTCATATAGAGTAATTACATAAAGATTAATTATTTGATTTTAATTTAAATAAAATAAATGATAACCAACCCATAATAATAAGAAAAATAAGTTCTTTTAATTTAAAAAATGATAACAATATTAAGTATCGTAATAAAAAAATTTACATTATAGAGAAAAGTTAATAGTTTTTTATCAATTTATTAATTTTGTTATATTTACAGTTAATATGCGACCAATTGGACATTATTACAAAAGTTAATAAATATATTTAATAATTTTCAATAAATGAAATATAATGACTACATACATACCGGTTATTACAAGAATTTAATAAATGAAACTTTAAAAATTGAATACTATATAAAACAATTAATAACAGAAATATAATGCTTAATTAAAACAATGAATTTTATTAAAATTCAAATCAATTTTATATTTTTTATTACTAATTAAAAGAATTTACTTAAAACATCAGCATTTTGTTGTTTTTTTGGCTTACCCAATGAAAATTCCATGTTTCGAAATTAAATTTGTTTAAAATTTCCTATTTGTTGAAATATTACACCAAAAAATAACAATTTAACAAAACACGATGCCTTGTCATAATATTGACATTATATTGTGTCATAAAATGAATATTGATTACGATTTGGCTTTATAAGTTTTTTTTGAATACAGTCATGGTCATATGTTTATAATATTTTTCATTCCGAAAATAATTTTTATAAAATTTTAATAAGCTCTTTTATAGTCCTTACAATCTTAACCGTTTTGTAGCATTTTTAATGGGCTTTCAAATGACACCAAACATTAAGCTAAAACCGGTTCATGCCCAAATTACATTTGACTTTGTCTGACATACTCCATTTTTGGGTGGTCATATCTTATAAATTAAAAATTTTCATTTGCTTTAAGAAAAAATTCCTAGTGGATTGGAAAAATTTTTCAGTTTCAAATCTTTATCCTTCTGAAAGAGCACAAAATTCGCTACAATATATACAAAAGACCGCGAGTCTCTACGACATATACCCTTTGAGGTATGGGCACTTCAATTTCGGTGTCTACAAAAGGTACCGCATTTCTTAAGGAAATAGTGCATTGTGAGTAAGAACAAATGGAAATAATGTTTTACTACACAAATAATCAAAATTGTACTAACAAGACATATAATAATTTAAAAAACAAAAAGAAAAATTCAAGGTTATAATTAAATTTCAAATATGCAATATTTTTGGTCAAAACTATTATTTAGAATAATTAAATAAACAATAATTATTCTTAAATCTTTAATAAAATTTAAAAAATTCTCTTTTCAAAATGAAAGTTGGTTGCGAAAAATAAAAATGAATAAAACGGTTCAACTACATGACAAAAATAATTAACAAAACATACTTTATAGAAATGCAACGATCATTTCAAAAGAACATAAAGAGAGAAGACGAAGAAAAATTAATTGTATAATTTAAAACAAAGGGTAATTTAAATAAAAAAACTTTAAATAACGAAGTTCGTTCTACACATAAAAAAATAACAATACTGAAAGAAATTCAAAAATTATTTAAAAATTAATTAAATGAAAGAAATAATTATTAAATCCCGAGAGACAAATTAAATGATGAATTTATTATTTTATGATAATTTACAAATAATTTATATTTTACTTATATTTCTTAATAATCAATCATTAGATTCAAAAAGATAAGCAATTTAAAATCACCAAATAAAATGAAAAATAAATTTATATCTTTCATTTTATTTGACAAATAATATAAACTTATTTAATTTTTAACAGCAGAAATGAATTAGCTTAAAAACATGAACGCATCATGAATAACTAAGAAGAAGAAGAAGATAAATAAAATTTATTACAATAAATAAAGCGAAAATAAACTAGTCACATAAAAATACTCATTTAAAAAAGTGTTCCTATTGATGACAATCGTACAACTAAAAGAAATACGAAGATAAAAAATTTTATTAGTTAAATTTTCTAAACTAGAGATGATTTAATAATAAGAATAATAGAACTTAAATTTAAACATTTATTTTTTTCTAACAATTGTTATTTATTGACTAAGGAGAAAATGAAGAAATTCGCCATCATCCAAAATTGAACCAGAAAATAGAGGCCATTTTCTCGTAAGGCCAAAATAATTAAATAAATTTTTTAATGAAATAAAAAAACAAAAACTAAAAAAGGATAAAAAATATAATTTCTTCAAAGAAAAAAATTGATTCAACACGAAAAAGATTTTCATACCGAACTGAAAAAGATAAATTAAACGTTCAGAAGATAAAAAATAATAATTTTTGCCTAACATTCCGCTCAGAATTTGTTCATTTTGGCTCAGCTTCGAGCGTCGTCACTTGCATTAAAAGTAAAATATAATAATATTTTTTACACAAAAAATTAATAAACATTTAAACTAATCAATTTATATTTGAATAAGACAAAATTTCATATTTTTTGATAAATCAAAATGATCAATATCACAAGTTTCAAGCCTAATTTAACAAAAAGATGAATCACATCATATTAAATATAATTGAAAATCACCAAAGAGGAAGCTAACTAATGAACAAGAAATAATATAATATAATAATTAATTCCAAAGGTATCATTTAACAAAAAAATAATAATATAAAATAAACAGAAATTAAAAGTAAACAAGTATAAAATAAGAAAAACACATATAACCAAAAAAATACATATGAATATGTCTAAATACCATAACTTCTAATAAATAGAGGAAATGAAATAAAACAAAACTCAAATGTAAGACAAAAATTGAAGAAAATATTTTCTATAATTAAGTAAATAAACTTTGTTCTCTGAGTGAAGAAAACCATAGTTTATACTATTAGTTATTAATTTGATAATAAAAAACAAATAAAGTTGACCAATTTTGAGTACTTTTTGAACTAATCTTAAAAAGGAAAGGAGAAAAGAACAGGTAAGCTGTGATGCCAGCCAGTCAACTGATGATTTTGAAAATTATATATTCTATCATGATACTTGACATCAAACTGTTTTTAAGGGATAATAATAAATATATTTTTATATCAACCTTAAAATCAAAAAATCCAACCCAAACCAAATAATTAATTTTCAAAAATAAGGGGCTGAAATAAAGTTTTTTAATTAAAATTACATTGATTTATGTTAAAGCTATAAGACAAACAACAAAAGAAAAATAAAACAAACTTAAAAAAGTAAGCATTTTTACGGTGAAAAATATTTTCACTGCGAACTCTCTTATTAATCTTTTTAAAACCAAAATAAAAATAAATTAAATAAAAAATGCCTAAATTATTTAAATTGAATTAACCTTTTACCCCTAAAAATAACCATTTGCAATTATGAACCTCATGAAGAGAATAAACGAACGAAGCATAAAGCGAATATTATAAACAAAAATTTAAACGATCAAAGAAATTAAAAATATTAAATAATACTATGATTATAGCTAAAATACATAGAAAATAAATCGAATATTATAACCATTTTATTGAAAAAAAAGATAAATAAAGAATGAAGCCAAATTATAACAACAAATAATTACCTAATATGTGATTTTATACGTATTAATATTTTCATAATATCAACTACTGAAAAATTCTTAACATTTATAAAACAATCAATACCTAAATATTAAGTAAGATTATTTTAATTAAAAACAATATATGAGAGCAATAATTCCATCTCCCTTTCAATTGTTCATTAAATAACTTTCATAAATAAATAATATTTAGTTTCTAAAGCCGAGTAAAAAACAACAACGGTATAGATGAACTTGCCGAGAATAATAAAATTTGAAGTATTTTTGTTATAACAAAAAACGTTAATAAATTTTTCATTTAAAAAATAATGAAGAATTTTCCCATAAATTAAGTGATACGAGAAATTAAATCATTAATAAATGAAAAAGGTATTGATAGTTTACTCCTTTAGATAAAGTAAAAATTATTTCATTTAAATAAATAAAAATTATTTAACAAAATTATTAAATAAACACAATGAACTATACCAAATACATTTTTTTCAATGATATAAACTCAAAAGTGCTAAAATATAATTGGTTAAAAAAGTTATAATATAACTTTAAAATTGAATTAATATACAAAATAAAATTTTTTTATTTAATTATTGGAACTCAGCTTTATTTATAAAGAATTAAATCAAAAATTCTCTAATTTTGAAGTTTATACTTATTAAATTAATCCATTTTTTGGATACAGCATGATTTAATAACCAAATAAATTTCAAAAATTCCCATTCCCTTTCCCATTCCAATTCCGATTATCATGCTCAGGTTTCAATATGAATGATCTGTTTGTCTGTCGAAATCGAAAAGGAGAAATTAATCGCGAATTATTTAACAGGACATTGATGAAACCATAATAATTTAAAAATAAAATAAAATTTATTACAATAAATAAAGCGAAAATAAACTAGTCACATAAAAATACTCATTTAAAAAAGTTTTCCTATTGATGACAATCGTACAACTAAAAGAAATACGAAGATAAAAAATTTTATTAGTTAAATTTTCTAAACTAGAGATGATTTAATAATAAGAATAATAGAACTTAAATTTAAACATTTATTTTTTTCTAACAATTGTTATTTATTGACTAAGGAGAAAATGAAGAAATTCGCCATCATCCAAAATTGAACCAGAAAATAGAGGCCATTTTCTCGTAAGGCCAAAATAATTAAATAAATTTTTTAATGAAATAAAAAAACAAAAACTAAAAAAGGATAAAAAATATAATTTCTTCAAAGAAAAAAATTGATTCAACACGAAAAAGATTTTCATACCGAACTGAAAAAGATAAATTAAACGTTCAGAAGATAAAAAATAATAATTTTTGCCTAACATTCCGCTCAGAATTTGTTCATTTTGGCTCAGCTTCGAGCGTCGTCACTTGCATTAAAAGTAAAATATAATAATATTTTTTACACAAAAAATTAATAAACATTTAAACTAATCAATTTATATTTGAATAAGACAAAATTTCATATTTTTTGATAAATCAAAATGATCAATATCACAAGTTTCAAGCTTAATTTAACAAAAAGATGAATCACATCATATTAAATATAATTGAAAATCACCAAAGAGGAAGCTAACTAATGAACAAGAAATAATATAATATAATAATTAATTCCAAAGGTATCATTTAACAACAAAATAATAATATAAAATAAACAGAAATTAAAAGTAAACAAGTATAAAATAAGAAAAACACATATAACCAAAAAAATACATATGAATATGTCTAAATACCATAACTTCTAATAAATAGAGGAAATGAAATAAAACAAAACTCAAATGTAAGACAAAAATTGAAGAAAATATTTTCTATAATTAAGTAAATAAACTTTGTTCTCTGAGTGAAGAAAACCATAGTTTATACTATTAGTTATTAATTTGATAATAAAAAACAAATAAAGTTGACCAATTTTGAGTACTTTTTGAACTAATCTTAAAAAGGAAAGGAGAAAAGAACAGGTAAGCTGTGATGCCAGCCAGTCAACTGATGATTTTGAAAATTATATATTCTATCATGATACTTGACATCAAACTGTTTTTAAGGGATAATAATAAATATATTTTTATATCAACCTTAAAATCAAAAAATCCAACCCAAACCAAATAATTAATTTTCAAAAATAAGGGGCTGAAATAAAGTTTTTTAATTAAAATTACATTGATTTATGTTAAAGCTATAAGACAAACAACAAAAGAAAAATAAAACAAACTTAAAAAAGTAAGCATTTTTACGGTGAAAAATATTTTCACTGCGAACTCTCTTATTAATCTTTTTAAAACCAAAATAAAAATAAATTAAATAAAAAATGCCTAAATTATTTAAATTGAATTAACCTTTTACCCCTAAAAATAACCATTTGCAATTATGAACCTCATGAAGAGAATAAACGAACGAAGCATAAAGCGAATATTATAAACAAAAATTTAAACGATCAAAGAAATTAAAAATATTAAATAATACTATGATTATAGCTAAAATACATAGAAAATAAATCGAATATTATAACCATTTTATTGAAAAAAAAGATAAATAAAGAATGAAGCCAAATTATAACAACAAATAATTACCTAATATGTGATTTTATACGTATTAATATTTTCATAATATCAACTACTGAAAAATTCTTAACATTTATAAAACAATCAATACCTAAATATTAAGTAAGATTATTTTAATTAAAAACAATATATGAGAGCAATAATTCCATCTCCCTTTCAATTGTTCATTAAATAACTTTCATAAATAAATAATATTTAGTTTCTAAAGCCGAGTAAAAAACAACAACGGTATAGATGAACTTGCCGAGAATAATAAAATTTGAAGTATTTTTGTTATAACAAAAAACGTTAATAAATTTTTCATTTAAAAAATAATGAAGAATTTTCCCATAAATTAAGTGATACGAGAAATTAAATCATTAATAAATGAAAAAGGTATTGATAGTTTACTCCTTTAGATAAAGTAAAAATTATTTCATTTAAATAAATAAAAATTATTTAACAAAATTATTAAATAAACACAATGAACTATACCAAATACATTTTTTTCAATGATATAAACTCAAAAGTGCTAAAATATAATTGGTTAAAAAAGTTATAATATAACTTTAAAATTGAATTAATATACAAAATAAAATTTTTTTATTTAATTATTGGAACTCAGCTTTATTTATAAAGAATTAAATCAAAAATTCTCTAATTTTGAAGTTTATACTTATTAAATTAATCCATTTTTTGGATACAGCATGATTTAATAACCAAATAAATTTCAAAAATTCCCATTCCCTTTCCCATTCCAATTCCGATTATCATGCTCAGGTTTCAATATGAATGATCTGTTTGTCTGTCGAAATCGAAAAGGAGAAATTAATCGCGAATTATTTAACAGGACATTGATGAAACCATAATAATTTAAAAATAAAATAAAATTTATTACAATAAATAAAGCGAAAATAAACTAGTCACATAAAAATACTCATTTAAAAAAGTGTTCCTATTGATGACAATCGTACAACTAAAAGAAATACGAAGATAAAAAATTTTATTAGTTAAATTTTCTAAACTAGAGATGATTTAATAATAAGAATAATAGAACTTAAATTTAAACATTTATTTTTTTCTAACAATTGTTATTTATTGACTAAGGAGAAAATGAAGAAATTCGCCATCATCCAAAATTGAACCAGAAAATAGAGGCCATTTTCTCGTAAGGCCAAAATAATTAAATAAATTTTTTAATGAAATAAAAAAACAAAAACTAAAAAAGGATAAAAAATATAATTTCTTCAAAGAAAAAAATTGATTCAACACGAAAAAGATTTTCATACCGAACTGAAAAAGATAAATTAAACGTTCAGAAGATAAAAAATAATAATTTTTGCCTAACATTCCGCTCAGAATTTGTTCATTTTGGCTCAGCTTCGAGCGTCGTCACTTGCATTAAAAGTAAAATATAATAATATTTTTTACACAAAAAATTAATAAACATTTAAACTAATCAATTTATATTTGAATAAGACAAAATTTCATATTTTTTGATAAATCAAAATGATCAATATCACAAGTTTCAAGCTTAATTTAACAAAAAGATGAATCACATCATATTAAATATAATTGAAAATCACCAAAGAGGAAGCTAACTAATGAACAAGAAATAATATAATATAATAATTAATTCCAAAGGTATCATTTAACAAAAAAATAATAATATAAAATAAACAGAAATTAAAAGTAAACAAGTATAAAATAAGAAAAACACATATAACCAAAAAAATACATATGAATATGTCTAAATACCATAACTTCTAATAAATAGAGGAAATGAAATAAAACAAAACTCAAATGTAAGACAAAAATTGAAGAAAATATTTTCTATAATTAAGTAAATAAACTTTGTTCTCTGAGTGAAGAAAACCATAGTTTATACTATTAGTTATTAATTTGATAATAAAAAACAAATAAAGTTGACCAATTTTGAGTACTTTTTGAACTAATCTTAAAAAGGAAAGGAGAAAAGAACAGGTAAGCTGTGATGCCAGCCAGTCAACTGATGATTTTGAAAATTATATATTCGACCATGATATTAACAAAAAATAAATAAATTTTGACATCAAACTGTTTTTAAGGGATATCACAAGTTTATTAAAATCAACGGCTTAAAGAAATAAACACGAAGTATTCAAGAAGGTCTATCGTTAGATTTATCGAATTCGGGAATCAATGATTTTTAAATCAATACAAATCGAACAGAAATACTTTCTTTTAATTTGACAAAAAACACCTTTATTTAGATATATGTTTAAGAGAATTTTGGTATTTAACCAGGACGGTACAGCAGAGCTTTGGACAAGTTTTTGTTATTGAGGCAACTATTAACTTTTAATAGCAATATTAAGTTATTAATTGTTTCTTTTTCTTATAATTAATTTGGTCTTATTACTTATAAGGAAATGTCGTAGAAAAGCTTTACTAAAATTAAGATTTATTCATTATATCAATTTTTTTTAATTTGTTATGATTCAATCATTCTTTTCTGGCATTTAAATTGGAAGTTTATTCTAACTTCGTTTCATTGGTTCATTATTGTCATTGGTTTTTAAAAATCAGAATAATCAGGCCAAAAATCAGATTTTCAAAATGAGTTATTTTACAATTTTCGACAAAATGTAACATATACATTTTTGCCTCCCTTTCGTGTTTAATAATTTACGCGAAAAAGTAATTGATGCAAGACAAATTAACGAATTCTTGAATGTTTTTGTGCGAGAATAATTGAGAACTATAAAAATGTCTCAAATTTAATTCGATAGAGATAATTACAAAAAATAATCATAGATTTGTATACATTTACATAAATTTCGGCATACCGTTTGATTCGAAAGAATCAAAAAAAAACAGGTAACAATACTTGATGAAATGGAGGAAATTCAAAAAATTGGTAAGAGGCCAATTGGTTCGAAAGAAGCTAAAGAAAATTTGAATTCAAACACCATAATTAGTGATTGTCATAAAAATCATAATTTATACCTGATTATAAAAACTAAATAAAAATTAATTAATTATTAAAACATCAAATTAAAAAAAAGTCTTTTTTGGTAATAAAAAAATATTCTGATTAGGGGTCAGACGGAATTTTTACATTGATATCAAAAAACAATTCAAAAAAAACGGTCTTCACCTGTAAGAGTTTATACAAAATGAAAAAGAAGCGTGAAAAGAAGCACAATTCGGAAAGTTAAAACAAATAAGATATATGAATTAACTTATAAATATTTTCGGTTCTAAAATAATGCCTATCCATACTGCCTATTTATATCACACAGTTAATTGAAATAAAGGAATCATTTGTCTTAAATAAAATGAAAAATTCAAAAAGCTTTAAATATAATCCCTATAAATAAACATGAGATCACAAACATGAAAAATTAAATTTTATAGCGCTCTTTTTAGCTCATTTATAGCTACAATTAAGATGATAATAATGCAAAAGCAATGATAAAAGATATTTTAAAGCTGAAAAAAATGAGATGAGCGCATTCAAAATAAATTATTATAATTTAATATAAAAATTCAAGAAATTGATAATATGAAATGTTCTATTTTATATAAAAATAATAGCTAAATAAAAATGTGCTAAATAATAAATGTGCGTAAATCATAATTTCTAAAGTCAATGCTAAGAAAAGCGAAAGTGGTATTTGATCGACTTCGAGTATTTTCCAATGCGCAATGTCAAAAAAATAAATTTCTAAAAATTAAAAGCACCTGTGAAAATAAAAATCTAATAAAAAATCAGATAAAACAACTTTTTTTAGATTTACAATTAACTGTAATATTATTTTTTTTTCAATAATTATTAAATAGATTAAATGAAGAAAATAATGAGATGAAAAAACATAAATTTTAAGATAAACAAAAATGACCACGAATTAAAATTCAATTTGTGTTAAATCTGTCACCTAAAAAATATTATAAAAAGAAATAGAATCAGTAAAAATACAATATTTTAAAGTCAACCTTGGTTCTTTAAATAAATTCTTATTAACATTTCTTACGTCGTCCGATTGAGCTGACAATTTATTTTTAAATTACATTATATAACTTTGTTGATAGTAAATTCTTGAAAACGCATAAATAAATACCAAATTTTAAAATCATGTTTTATGCCTTTTACAACATTTTCAATAAGTACCATATGGGAAAGTCTTATATAAATAAAAATTGCACCATATTAATAAATTAGTGCAAAATAATTAAATAAATATCTCTTATCTATACTCTATGAAATTATGACTCAATCCCGGTAATGTACTTGTTCGGAGGAGTTACACCCAAGCCACGTGAAGAAAATTTAAATTTCAAATTTTATTCAAATATTCTAAAAGAGAAAAATTAAAGGTATAAAAACTTGTAAATTGCTATTTTAATATGCCCAAAAATAGAATTAAATTAACATTTATTGCAAATAAATATTAGGCCCAAATAATCAAGGTAACAGGTGGTTTTTTACAAGATGAAACCAAATTAAAGTAAAACTCAAAAATTTAAAGTTGAAAAATTATGGCTACTATTGGCATAGCTGTGGGCGATGTTTTGACCCAGAGGACCAGCTTGAGGATGGAAAAATATGGCATTAAATATTTTTATGATCAAAGTTACGATTTTTAATTGCTAAAAATTGATAAATAGGTTCCTATATTGTGCTAAGAATGATGAAATAAACGCAAAAAACTGGAAAATGTCAAAAAGTGGTGAAATATGTAATTACCTAAAACTAAAACTTCCGTTTCAATATTAAAAAAACTTTTCAATTAAATAATAGACAAAAGCTGAGAAATAAATTAGAAAGTTAATAATGTGAATCGTAACAGTTCCAAATACATAAAACGAATTACCCAATGAACTATAAATTACAATTACATATACTTGAAATTTAATCAAATATATAAAGATGGAGTAGCCAAAAATGAAGAAACAACTTAAAATTCAAATTGCCAATACAATTAAGAAAATGATATTCAGTTAAATTAATTCAATAAAATTTAGACTTTGCAAGAATGTAAATTAACATTTATTATTAAAAATAATAAAATTTAAAAAAATGGTAATAATATGAAATGGCAAAAAATAAATTATTCGGAGGATAAGTAAATCACAATAGAAAATTAGTAGTGACATAAAATTTTTTTTATTAATCATAATAAAAAAAAAGAAAACTATTGCAAATAAAGAAATTTTATTAAATTTCAATTTAAAGGATAACAAATAAATTAATATTTATTTAGATTAAATTATAGCAAAATTTAAATTATATAAAGTCACGAATGTGGAGACAGACAACAAATTTGCATTATAACAATAGTAATAATAATATACTGAATTTATTTTTTACGCCTCAATCTTTTGGGGTTAAAAACATCAGACATTGAGGAAAAAGTTGATTATAAATTTAAGTCATGATTTTGTCAAGAAGCATAAAAAAGGTTTTATGCTTCTTGACAAAATTATTTTTTTATTCATTTTATTTTATGGAGTGCAAAATTTCATTTTTGATCAGTACAAGCAAAGCTTTTTAATGCAAAATTAAAACATAAACTCTCGATAAGGCCATAAATTTTCAAGCTTTAATCAATAGGAATTTTTGTGAAAGTAGGCATGACTTAAATTAAGGCATTTCTCTGAAAAAATTCAAATGATTATGACAACTACAAACTGAATAAAAATTTGAACGAAAATTGATCATTTTCTGTCTTAAATTCCAATTTCAGTTTGGAGTACCGGTTTTTTTTTATTGAGATCAACGTAGAATTTGTTTGTATTTAATTTGTGATTAAAATATAGTTTACTAATATTTCCTTGTATAATAAATAATTGGCATAATTTACAATTTTAAATGCATCGGAATTTGAATAAAATAGCTTCTTCATTTTGCGGTTTTTCTCAAAAAACCACAAAAAGCCTCAAAGCCTTGCCTCATTGAACTATCAAAAAACCACAGTGAGGCTAAAGCCTCAGATCTGCCAGCACTGGTCATAACTTTTGTTATCTCTCTGTCTTAAAATTATCTTTTTTTCTGTGTGTCTTATTAGAAAATCAATACAAATTGACGCTGTTGCGTCACACCTTTGGCACTGCTCTCATTTGTCAGCACATCATTTGTTGCCCCCCATCAATTGGTCGTTCCCCCTCCCTTCCCTATTCCACTTTAGTTTTCTACTATTTTTCTTCTCATTTTGATTTTTCTCCAATTGATATTTTTGGCTTAAAAGAAAGCTTAAAAATAATATTGTTTTTTTTTGTTATGCTGTGCAACCCCCCCCCCCCCCCCCCTCCTCTCCCCTCTCCCTCTTCTCAAATAAAAATATCATGATACGAAAAAGGAAAGCACTATAAAATGTTTAGTTATTTTTGAAAAATCAAGAAATATGTGTGTGATTCTAAAATGCAGAAAAAGCACTGAATGCCTCAGAGCGGCCCGACAATAGCGTATTAATAATTTATTTTTTTATTGTTGGCGGATTTTAAAAAATTATTGTGGAAACAATCAAATATATAAAAATAATAACTTTTTAACCCGAAATAAATCAATTTTTATTTCTTCGTTTCTATCTGAAATTAAATTTATAACAATATTTCAAACAATATTTCAAATATTGTTTAAATAAAATATAACAAATGCGACAAAATCCTTGTTGCTGCAAGAAAAAACAATTTATTTATATTAAACAAGGTAAATTTACATTTAAAGTCCCTTCGAATGGAGTGCTACAATGTCATGAACACCCTACGGACATGAATATTGTTTTATTAATACAACCAATTTTTATTTTAACAATTTATTCAAGTTAATTGAATTACATAAAATTAAATAAAAGGTTTCACTTTTATTTTCTCCGTGAATTATATACTAATTATTTCAAAATGCGGTGAAAACAATTTGCTTACTGTTGCATAGTTAATTAAATATATTTGAACTTATAAGGTAAATAAGAAAAGCTGGTTAAAAGAAAATTAAAAATATTTCAATTTATAAATTAAAGATATCTTCAATTTTTACTCAAAGTAATCAGCCGAAAATTTTAAGTATTTCAAATAAAGAAAATTCTAAATGTAAAATAAAATATTTGCTGATCAATTGCAGGTTGTCTCTTGATTTAAACAAAAGTCAGTACAGCTCCAATTTTTAAAACTTGAAAATGTATATTTTATTTTATTGATTAATGTGACAATAACAAACACTATAATTTTTATTTGAATTATCTTCTAGTATTGCCAAAATCATAAAAATTGCAATCTATTATCGAGTTATCTTTTGAAAAGAAATTTCTAATGTTATAATGCACATACTTTAATGAACTCTTGACCCAAATAGCAAAATGTTTTAAAAATTTCAAATAAAAATATGTACATAAGAAATTATTGAGAAATATTTTAATATTTTTTAAAACCAATAAAATTTGGAGACAGGCACCAACTTGCTAGTGTTTTAACTCGAAACACTAAACAAGTAAAGTTTTAAGGTCGAGAAAGCAAGAATCAAACAAGAAATCGAAAGTCGTCACTTAAACAGTTTTTCAAATTTAAAATAAAATTGGCTTTATCTGGCGGCAAAAAAAGAACAATGAAAGAATCATTCGACAAGGCATAAGAACAATGAAGCGAAAATATCCGATTATAGTGTATAACATAAAATTACTGAATTAATTATAATATAAAAATAAAAAACATTAAAATGCGCATTAACACCGGCACGAATAGTAACCAAATGTAAAGACAAATGAAAAAATTAAAGTACGAGCCATGATACCGGAGAATCAAAAAAAAAAGTCATTAGAAAATATTTTAATATATTGACTGACAATTAAGGAAATTATTAATTATTTTACCAAAATGTAAATAAAGGTTATTACATATGTATGAAAATATTAACATTTTAATATATATTCCCAAACAATATGCGCAATAGTCTTCTGCGTAAATCGCACCGATTTGTGGACGTAAAGTAAGTGTTTTAGCAACTAAAATCCTTTAAACATTTACATCCTGGAAAAAATAAATGTGATAAAATCTTAATTTTACAATCAATAATTATTGTCAATTTGTGGCCGATAAAATATTAAAAATAATAATTATTAAGTAAATAAAATTAATGAAATATAATATAATAAAATAAAAATGATTAATAAAGAATACAGAATTTATTATTGCTAAAAATAGCATGTTTTTTCACAATTAATAAAAACATTAAATTTTTTGTTCTGTAGTATAAGCTACAAAAATCCAAAAATTCTAAAAAGATAATGAACAGTTCAATTTCCACTGCTTTGCGTACCTTTCTCATCTCAAAATACGTGCATACAATTGTAAACTCTTTCATTTATATCAGCTATGCACGGACAGGGAAAAACATTATGAGGGGCCGACTTCCACTTGTTAAACAGCATTTGCCGCCGAGACACCAGTTTACGATTTTTTATAAAGCATTAAATATAAAGCAATGTCGAAATTTGAAGCAGTTTTAAAATAAAAATAATTTTTGTAAAAATTTTAATAAAAAGAAAAAACCTAATTAAAAAACTATGTATTAAAACGAAGAAAGAATGTCTCAAGCTCAAGTTGAGTTAGAAGAATATACAAATAAATACTTAATTATATTGGCTTTATGAAAAATTAACGGAAAATTAATTGACGAAAAACAAAAAAAAAACACCAAAAAAGAATTTCTTTCAAGAAAGCATAATGATTAAGCACAAAACTGCGAAGGCCGAGTTTCTGATTTTAATTTTATATAATTATTAAATGGAAATAAAACTATTTTTTCTTAGCTTAAATTTTAAGAAAGCATTATACTATCTTAAACTAGATTTAAATAAATTAAAATTAAAAAATTTATTAAACAAACTATAATGAAAATTTAGGCAAATGCCTAAAATTTTTGCGCACTTAATACGCATAGATAAGCACGAAAAACGCATTTTCCGCTTGGTTTGGGGTGTCTACGATGACTTTTATAATGCCTATTTTGGACTTTTTGTGCTTAATGCCTAAATGCCTATTATTGTGCCTATTTCGCCATTTTTGGCGCCTTTTTCAGGATTTTCGGAAAAAACCTTAACAAAAATGCAATAAAATGAAAAATACACCCCTAAGAATCGATCTGAAAAAAATTGAGAAAATACACCCCTAAGAATTAAAAAAGAATTTCATAAATATTGATCCCCAAAATTTAATTATATCTTTTCTTGGTAAAATTTTTGGTTTAAAAATTGTCTTTATTCGAAAAAACTTTAAACAATTAAAATATAAGTAAAATTAAGTGTTTTAGTTAAGTTTTTATGCGATTTCATCCTAAAAAGCGCTGATAAAAAAAATTTTATTTGCCTATTTTAGTGCCTATTCGAGGATTTTTGTGCCTATTTAATGCCTATTTTGCGATTTTTTTCTGCCTTTTTAGGTGCCTATTTCGCGATTTTTTTATTAAGACAAACAAACGAATTTTCACTTTAAAATGAATTAATTATGTACCAGGGGTGTTGGTTGCAAAGGGAAAAATAAAAAGCGAAAGGCGAAAAGCGAAAAAAGCAAAACCAAAATAAAAAGCGAAAGCGAAAAGGCGAAAGCGAAATGCCTAAAAAAAGCGAAAAGGCGAAAGGCGAAAAGGCGAAATTTTTTCCAACAATTAGATGAATTTAAAAGACTAAAAAATTCACCTTTTATTGTGCTGAACTGTTATGTTTATTTGCTTTTATTTTTATTTTATTTCTTTTTTATCGTAGATTTTTGTATAAATTTATAAAACGCATATTTCATTTTTTGAAAATCGAGACTCAAAAAATTTACAATGTTAGCGGTACGCTTTTCAAAAACATTTTCGAAAACAAGGGGTGGGGGCGGCAACGCCGGGAAAAATTTTGAAAATTTGGATGGATCTGTTAACAGATTTGTCCAAAAAATGATAGATTTTTGCAATTTTGAGAGAATTTTTTTTATGTACCAGATATCCATTGTCAGTGATTATGAATTTTTTATTTAAAGGAGATGTAATTACAGCTTATTGTTTTTTAAGAAATGAATCAATTGAGCTCATTAATGTTTAGAAGAGAAGGAGGGGGATCTCTGATGAATTAACTTTCATTATTTTGAATTTTAAAAATGCAACATAATTATACAATAAAATTTTGTTATTCTAAAAACAATCTAATAATAACGAAAACAAAACAAAAAAATCAATATTTCAAAAGCCAAGTTAAATTTTTATGTTCTAAAATATAAAATTCTTTTAACTAAATTATGTTATTTTAGACGAAATTTGAAAAGAATACATATAAAAATTTTAAAGATATTATTCCATTTAACTTTTAATAATCATAAGCAAATTATGAAATTAATAAAAGAATATATGAAATTAAATAGAAAATATTATATTTTTTAAATTTATATCAGTTAGTTTAACTTTAATTGAAAAACAAACTATTTTTTGAACTATTTTACATATTAACCTATGTGCGCTAAGTCCAATCGCTAATTTTGATTTATTTTGGATAAATGTGAAAGAAAAAGATGAACTTAATAAAAAACACCATAAAATAGGGTTAAGAAATGAAATATGAAAAAAACGACATTTTTATAAAGATTATACATGTCATAACTTAAAAGAGGTAAATATAAACTAATAAAAATGCAGGATTTAAAAAAGCCATACAAATAAACATAAAAAAGTAATTTGCAAATTGAAAATAAATATATTAAATAGGTTTTAATATTTTAGTTAAATATTTAGTTTAATTTTTGCGTTAACATTAACTTTTTTCCATTAATATAATAATAATATTATACAATATATATATACGAAAGTTGAAATTAAAAATATTACCCAAAAAAACTACAATCCCAATTCACGGCAAAGTCATCATGAGTCATGAGTTAAATTAAAAAAATATTTTATTAATTCAATAAAATAATGATTTAGCAATATTAACACAAAATTGAAAACACAATGATACAAAAAACCTTTAAAAATAAAATAAAACTAAACAAAATAAATCTTTGGTCTTTGACTGTTCAAAAAATCCAATTTAAATATTAAAATAAATACAGAGGAAAAAACAATAAACAAAATTTATCTAAGAAAATGTGAAGACGTTGGGTGAAAAAGCTAGTATAATTTATATAAAAATTAACCAAATAAAAAAAACGAGTAGTCAAAAATCAAGGAACAAAATAAAATTAAAAATTGGCATGAATTTTAAAACCGTTATTAAAAATGTACTTTTGAAATGGCTTAAAAATAAAAGAATGCGAAAAAAAACGTTCGAAACCTAAACCACTGGTAGTCATGATTTAAAAAACCACAATGTGTTGAAAAAATCAATATCAAAGTCAAATTTATAATAACTCAATTATAGAATAAAAATCAAATGCAATGTCTATCAAATTATGTCAATTATGTAAAGAACAATTTATGATATTTTCTTATTTGTAATAATAATAATCATTCATAAATATAATTCAAAAAAAGTCTCTTAATAATTTTTTTTTTTTGATAATAAAGACAAATATAATTTTACGGTTCCAGGCAAAAAATTAATAATTAATTATATGGCTGTTATTTTATTACCTGCTATGCAATAGATAAAAAAGAATTATTTAAAAAAGAATAAAATAGAAAAAAGTATTTATGTATCGTTAATAGAATAACAAATTCAAGATATATATTTAGCGAGATAAAGGAAAAAATAATGCAAGCTGTAAACATCATAGAAATTTCTTTCTTAAATCATGATTTAATTATATTACATAATACAAATCTTTTTAAATTTGTAACAAAACCAAAATATCATAAAATAAATATAATTAAATAATTTTTAAATATTAGGCCAAGTGAATAAAATTTTACTCAAAGAATTTAAAACCATATTGTAATTTATCAGAAAATAAATAAAATCGGAATTGTGTACACCAATTGAATAGTTCACAAAATCTAATATACCTTTCGAAGTGTATTGAAGCACCGAAAATCGGAAAAAATTTTACGTGGAAAGGCAAGTTAAAACGCCAATTAAATATTATTATTTTTATTTTTTTTAAATGAAAGAATTAGCGCCAAATAATGACAACTGACTAGATACAAGACAAAAAAGTTTTAAAATAATTAAAATTTTCATTAATTAATACAATATAAAAATCAATAAATATATACATGAATAAACTTAAAATTTTTTTAATTAAAAGTTAAAACAATATTTCTTTATTTGTAACAAACAATCTACTAAAAATGTATATTTAAATAAATTTTAAATTTAATAGCCAACAAATTAAAATAGAGTATGACGAGTTTTTATCAAAGAAAATCATCATATTATTATATTACACATTTAAAAGACGAAAATTGAAAATCAGGAATACTGTAATTTGAATGTAAATTAAATATTAGAAAGAGAACCTTCGACATAAATGTGGCCAAGTAAATAAATTTTTACTCAAATAATTTAAAACCAAATTGTAATTGATCAGAACAATTAATAAAATGGGAATTGAATAAACCAATTGAATAGTTGACAAAATCTAATATAGAGTTAGAGTGTATCAGACTTGGCGAAAACGTGTCAAATTTTATATTGCGGAAGGCAAGTTAAAATGCAAATTAATATATCAATTAAACATTTTATATTTTTATAAACACTTCATGAAAAAATAAATTAATAGCAATTAAAGACACAAAAAATAATTAATAAAGGAATAAAAGAATTATATATTTTTTCAAAATGAAAGAACAATTCCTGAGCAAAAAAAGCTGCCTGTATGCAAGATAAAAAAGTTCTCAAATAATTAGTTTTCATTAATAATACTTATTAAAAATCAATAATTATACACATGAATAAATTAAAAAAATTTCTACTAATTTAAAGGGAAAAAATATTTCTTAATTTGTAACAAAACAATATACTAAAAATATATAATATTTGAATAATTTTTAAATCTAAAAGAGTAAAAATTAAAATAGAATATGAATAATGAAAATTAAAACGCCAGGAATAATTTAGGTTCTAAAGGCGGTGCTGTACTGAACTTGAGTTTTTATCAAAGAAATTCATAAATATTTATTATATTTACAAACTGAAATAAAAATAAAATAAAAATATTACCGTATAATTAAAATGAGAATTAAACAATTTAATTAATCGAAAATTTATTTAAAAGAAGTTTCATTCAAGCATAGAAGAGAATCGTTATTATCAAAAATAATTATATATACTTATGGTGTAACATAAGTTTCCGCACAATTTTTGTTAAAGAATTTTTTTTCGAATATAAATTTAAAAAATCAAAATTATGATTCGAAATATCTGCCATTATTATTGATAATGAGTTTGCTATTTATAAGGCAAGAGATAAATTCCATTAGAAAAGTATTTAAGGAGTTAGAGTTGATAATGTAAAAATGGTCATTTTCGAGGTAGGTATTTTTGATGGCTGATTTAAAGAAAACGAAAAGAGATACAGAGGCAGAGAAAACGTGAGTAAATAGAGCAAAGTTAGGACTATAAAAAAATAATTAGGAAACATTTTAATACTTAAAAAATGAATTATTGGGGGGCCGAGTTTAAAAATAGCCTCCAAAAACGGCATTTTTCAAAACCATCAAGTAACAAAATGTTTTAAAAGTGGTTTTGGAAAATCCGAATTTAATTAAACTGGGTAAATTGACCACGCTGAGTCCAAATATGGCCTTAGATTTGGTCTCTGGATTCTAACAAACCTGTACAGCTCCAACTTCATGCATGGAGGTGGAGCCGTACAAGCGTAGGGTTAAAAGATAGTGCAGTTTTAAGGCCATATTCGGATTCTACTGGTCTAAATTGTACAGAAAACCTTCGTTTTTGTTATACCAGGTTGAGTTTTGACCATAAAAAATGCGAGAAAAAAGTAGCCAATTTTCAATTTTGGCATGGTCGGGAAAAAATACTAAAAAAATTGATCACGCAAATAAAAAATGAAACGATGGCATGGAATGAAAGAATACATTCTGACGAACAAAATAAAAAAGGAATTATTAAATTTTAAAAGATTTATTGTTATTTTATTTTTATGATTAACAAAAAAAATAATTATAGATTGAATTTATCAATAATATTTTTAATGTAATTTATTTGTTTTTTTTATTAACTTTTATTTTTTGGCGTATAGTTTTTTAGTTTCAATAAAAATATTTGAAATATTTTGATCGAATAAATCGTTAAATAACAGATTAAAATTTGAAGCAATTTTGCAAATTGTTCTGCTATTTTTTGACTACGAACTTTGATTTTTTGTACTTGATATTTTGATTTTAAAAATTATCGATCCGGACCCTGGTGTAATAGCTAAAAAAATAAATTGGAGGACAGATTTTTGTGTTTAAATATATACATTTTGGTAGATAATTACCTATTTTGGCATTACATAAATAGTATATATATAGAAGAAAATTTAAAAAAAAAAAAAAATAAATAGAAAATATTATTGAAGTTAATCAAAGAAAGGTTCTAATATTTAAAAAAATTAAACCATTATAGTTCGGCTCCATTTGGAAATTTTATTTTGTAATTTAAATTGGCGATTAGGAATAGAAATGTTAATTAAAACTTGAGAGAACAATTCTATCGAAAAAATGCAAATTAAATATTATTAATATGGTTTATAAGCAAATAATGCTACTTGTTTAAGTAAAACCTTATAATAAAAAAAAAATTTTTAATACAACATAATATTTAAAAAGAGGAAAGAAATATAATTATTAGATTAAAATATTTCTATAATCAAACCGTATCAACCGAAAGAAGAAGGACTAGATGCAAACTCGCCGATTATGAGGCATTAATGAAAGCTGTAATATATATCAAAAATTATTAATTAGGAAAATTTAAATTAAATGAATTAAATGATTTATTCTGCAGTTGAAATAAAAAAGTTTTACTAGAAAAAGTTATATTTACACTGCAGAAGCATTGAAAAAAAGAAATTTTATTAATAATAAAAAACTATTGATAAATACCATTTAAAATATTAGTTTCTTTTAAATTCTTGGCCATGAAAATAAAATAAACAAAATTTTGTTTAGAAAATAATTTCTGACTTGGATAAAATAAAAGTGTGATGCAAAATGCTGATTTACGCAATAATTTTATTTAATAGTTTTTATTAACTATATAATTTTATTCTCTTTTCAAGAAAAAGAAACATTGTAATAAATAAATTAACATAATAAAATTCCATAAATAACTTTTGTATTAATTCATAATTATTTATTTTTTTATATTATTAATGCCCAAGAGAACGAAGCAAACGAAGAACAAAACATGGTGATCATGAGCAAAGAAATAAATAATAGAATTGCAGCATATTTAAAATAAATATAATAAAAACATAAGTTTATTCAAAAAAATATTAAAAAATGCATTAAAAATAAATTAATGTAAAAAATAAATAAATATTAAATAACCCAATTGATAATAATAGTCGTAAAAATAATTATATTTTTAAATAAATAACAAACTAAAAATTATTTTAAAATTTTTTGTGTTGAAAAATAATAAAAAATTTAATAAAAATTATAAAAATGTACTTGAACTATGTCAAAATTAATTTTTAGTTTTTTAAAAATTATATTAAATGAAATTGAAATCTAAAAAACATCTTGTAATTGAATACGCGGTCTACCACGAGAGAAGAAAGTTAAAATAACTTAGAATTAAATTTCCTTTTTTTATTATTATTCTCAAATGAATTTCTCACTGTTGAATAAAAATAAAAATTTTTTTAAATTATTTAAAAATTAATTTATTTACAAAATCATATATGATACTGATATAAAAAATTAAATAAAAACTAAAAACTAAATTGTACATAAGACAAACCCATAAAACTAAAAACAGATGGACTCTACTGGACATCGAGTTTTTCCGCACATTAATTCAGAAAACATTAAAATTAAAATAAGAGTTTCCAAAATTTTTCTAAAAATATCTATTATTAGGTCTTATTTAATAAAGATTTACTATATATTAAAATATAACATAAAAAAATGAATAATATATATTTAAAAGGATTGACAAGTTATAATAATGATGTGAAATTTAAAAATATACTTAAAATAATTTCTCGACATTATAAAGAAAAAAAAAGTTATAATTTGAAGTAGGGTTAATTCATCCACGAAGGCGGGAAAATTGAAAATTTTGAAAATTTAAATGAATTTTCTTAATAAAATTCATTTAAAATTACGAAAAATTTTGCGGCGGCGCTTAACCGCCGACGCCCCAATCCATAGTGCCGATCGGTAATTTTTTAAAATATGTACACCAAGGTCGAAAAATAAGATTTTAGAGTCAAAAATAATAACATTTAGCAACATTTTTTTAAGCACTAAATTTTTACAATTTATTTCATCAAAATGCTATCAAATTAGGGCTGGCGGTGCCGATAGGCGCGGCCGGGAGAATTTTTTAAAAATTTGAGTTCATTTGGCCATAGATTTCACCAAAATGATCAATTTTTGCGAGATTTTAAGCCAAATTTTTAAGAACAAATAAGCTTTTGCGAACCGGCGGTGCCGATAGTTGCCGCTGGAAAAAAAAATTGAAAATTGGGAGTTTTTGGTACAATTTTTTACATAAAAATGGCCATTTTAAAATTTTTTCTCAAAAACCAGCGAAATAAAACATTAATCAGAAAAAATTAAAAAGTTTAGGTGATGCCTGAAAATAGGAAAATCTTAGAAATAAGGAAAATTTCAGTAAATTCGGGATCAAAAGATCAAGAAAATTTTGCGGTAGATCTTAAAATTTTTTGAAAAATATTGACATTATGCCATAAAATTTCAAAATTATAAATATATTTAAGAAATCAAGACAATTTTCGTCGCTACCTCAAAATTAGAAATTCTTATAAATAAGAACAAATGGAAGCCCCTGGTTTAAAGGCCAGCTTGGACTCACTCTTGCTGGCGCTAACGAAATCAGATGTTTAAAGTGAAAAAAGGAAAATTTACGATAATTTAAAAATAAAATTGAGTTTTTCGTTAAAAAAATTAGTTGATCACTACTCGATCGGAGTCCCCGACCCCCGACAATTGAGCTCCCCCCTACTTACATAATTTTAATCACAAAAAATACTTATAAATTTGTTTATATATGTATTGCATATAAACATTTTGATATTCAAGAAACTGAATAATAAAAGCACCTTTTTCTATAAATAAATAAGAAGTTTAATATTACGAAAATTAAAAATGTTTTTAAATCATTAGTTCTTTTGCAAAAAATTCAGATGAACCTAAATTAAAAATCTTTTTGAAAGTTCAGCATGTTGTCATAAGATTAATAAAGAAATTCATTAATTAGAAACCAGATAATATAAAAAACGAAGCTCATATGCTTCTTTGAATAATATATAAATTTTAATCTAGGTAAAATCTTAAAAATATTTCAAGTGGAATTCCTGTAAATAAAGCAAAAATTATAAATAAAAAATACCAAGAAGAAAAATGCATTTGTTTAAATAATTTTAAAAATAAATTAGAACAATTGCTAAACCTAGTAAAATTATTAAACACAAAATTTTAAAATATTAAATAAAAATATAAATTATAAACTAATTACTAAAATAAGGGTATATAAAATCCACTCCTTAATACATTTGATGAAATCATAACAACTTTTTTTTTAAATATCCTTATCTTAAATTTCAGCCGAATTAATATTGAATAAAGTTTTTTAACAGTGCCAAAAAATAGTAAGCACATAACTATGGCGACTAGCCCGAGGGAAGAAAGATTTTCACCTTAATTATAATAAAAAAAACATAAAAAACCAAAAAATAATAAATTTATATATAATAAAATAAAAAATAATTTGAATAATCGCAATGTTGACAAAATAATTTATCGAAATACTAATGCAGCCAGCTTACTAAAAAAAGAATAAAATTTTCTGTAGATAAATCAAATATAAAATATTGTATTAAATGATATTAATAAATATTTCATTATTATAAATGACTGAATAAATCATTTAATTTATAGATTTTTTAATATAAGTTTAAATGAAATCACTCATTCTTCAATAAAAAAATAAGCCAAAAATAAAATAATTATGCTTTCATTAATATTTAAGTTAGATAAAACTTGAATGCACTTATCATTTGATCAATTTTGAACTTACTAATGAACCATAATTTATATCAAAAGTAATCGATCCAAAATGCTTTATCATTAAGAATATAAAAAATATAGCGCAAAAAAAAATAAACAACTTACGAAAAAATTTATAAATGTTTTTTTAAATCAATAATTTTTGGCTTTTCTAAAACCAATTTTTGAATAACTTTATTCAAATTGAAAATATGTGTAAAAACTTAAAAAAATACATGAATAATATAATATACAACCAGCTATAATTAGCGTTTTGCTGCCGCTTCTCTGTCTCCCTCTCTACCGCCCTCTCTCTCTCTCTCTTTTTCTCTTTATTACTGTTCTTTCTCTTTCTCATTCTCTTTCATTCTCTCTTCCTCTTTCTACCTCATATTTTTATCTCTAATCTTTATCTCAACTAACTGCATTATTAAAATGAAGATAAAACGACGCTGTTCCGTGGCACTATTCGCTTTGCCCTCAGCACACCATTGGGCATTGCCCCATTCAATGGGTGTCCTTCACAATCCCTCCCAATCCATTTCATTTTTCTATTTTGCATCTTAAATGACGTTTATTGGCTATACATGAAAAGAAATTCAAACGAGCATAAAATAATATGATAACTAGGGATGGGATTTCAAAGTTTTTTACTTATTTTTATGCTGCTTTAACTCGACGAGAAATTCACGAAAAAGACATTTTTTGTTCAAAAAATTTTTACGTTTTATCGTCCTTATTCGGCCTTAGAAATCCTTATTTTGCGTGTTCGCCCTTAAAAACTCATATTTTAGATGTTCGCCTTTAAATAAGCTATTGCCCTTATTTTGGCGTTTTGTCAACATTTATTAACAAAAATGCACCCAAAAGAATCGACCTAAAAATTTCAAAAAATATTTTCCTGAGAATCGACCAAAAAATTTTCAGAAAATATGTATACATCTAAGAATCGACCTAAAAAAATTAAAAAATATACACCCATAAGAAATAAAAAATTTTCTAAAATATATCTTATTTGTAACTGCAAACAGTGAATAAAATTGTTTGCCTTAATATGAAATTATTTTTATGTAATAAGAGCAATTAAAAAATTATATACCCCTAATAAATTTGGAACTTTTTCACTTATTTTCGCCCTTATTTCTCAATTTTTTCGCCCTTATTTACGGCCTTTTTTGGACTTTTTCGCCCTTAAAAATCCTCGCCCTAATGATAACCTTCAATCTTCCCAATATGATTTTCTTAAAAATCCTATTAAACTTTCTTAGTAAAAATCTATTGATAACTCTATTTTATATTAGCCTATAAAATTTAAAAAGTTCTTAATGAATTTTTTAAATTTGTTTTTGTAATGTTTTTGAACATGGCTCGTATCCGTCCTTGAATGGCAAGGAGAAAGTCCTTGAAATTGGGCTCTCTTTCTTGAAAATAAAAATGCCCTTGGATGCCAAGGACTGCCTTGGAAATGAGCATTTGGAACTATTATGATAATGTTTTTTCTACTAAAAAATTTAATTATAATTTCCAAATACAAAAATAATGTAAAAGAGAATCTATTTGTTATAAAAGTTAAGATTATTAAAAATAGTGCGAGTTAAACCCCCCATTTCACATTCGTTTAAAATTTCATTGAAGAAAATAATAATAAAATAGTCAAATTTATCTAATAAAAATCAATGGTTTGACAAAAGGTGCTCAAAAAATCTTAACTAATAAATCCGGAGGATGTGAAAGAAATGAATGTGGATGACAAGATATAAATAAAATATTTTAATATAGAATTAATTCAACCCAATAAAAATATAAAGGTACCATTGAGATTGAGTCAGCATACTCAATTTTTATACGTATAATTTTCTTTACATTAAATGCATAAAACAATAATACAATGAAATATAAATTATAACAAAAATACTGCACGGATGTAATGCTATTACGTCTCGTAGTGGGCAAGAAATAATAGTAATTGATTCCAAATTAGATCGTTTAAAAACCAAAAATAATTACATGAATGAATTAGAAATTAAAGCAAACGATGAAAATGATAAAAAGTACCAAAATAATACTAAATAATGTATAGGCCCCTTCTATTTATACTTATATAAATAATTTTTTAATTATGTAAAAATGAAAAAAACAATTGCTTCCTTTACAGTCCTTTATAAGTATGAAAGCGCGCAAAAAATTAACGAATAATTATAATTTAATATCAATAAAAACCATAAAAATGATAGGTTTATTTCGAAACAAAATTAAATAGAATTTAAATCAATTAACAACCAAAAAAACAACAAAATGAAGAATTTATGAAATTAAATAATATTAATTTTTAATTTAATCTTATTAGAATCACACTTAAAATTTCTAAAACATATCTATCAAAGGGCTGACCAATTGAAATATCAAGATCCGAAATCCATAATTAGAGAATTAAAATCAGAAAGATGAATAGAACGCATAAAGAAAAGAAATAAATCTTCTAAAAAACCAAAAATAAAAAGATTAATTTTTGGAAAATAGTAAAATAAATTAAAAAACTTTTTAAAAAATGTAATATATAAATAATTCTTTATTTATCATGAAATAAAATGAATAAACCGTAAAATATTACAAGAATTGAAATAGAAAAGGAGTGTAGACAAACGAATCCTGAAACAAAAAATTTAATGAGTAGAAATAAAAGAATTTAACGATTCCTATCTTTGACAGTTCTTTACAACATGAAAGCGCCTTAACGAAAAATTAAATAAAATTGATAAATTTTATTACTATTTTAATATTGTTTTTTATTTGAAAAAGATTTAATTTAAATATTGAATAATATAAATTATGTTAAAATTCAAATCAAATAATACTTTTAAATATTTTTTTAATTAAATTTTTTATATTTGTAAAGTACAAAAAATACAAAGAATTTATATTTGAAGTTGTTACTATAAAGAGTATAAACGACGCGATTTATATGTTGAATATCACATTAAATTTTAATATTTATAGATGAATAAAAAACAAAATCTAACAATTAGGTATGTTTATTCAAAAAAATGCAAATTTATCATTCTCAATTAGTTTTATAACAAAATTTTTTGTAGAGACTTACATTAATTGACAAAATAACATATATTTGTCAAGCAATTGATACTCAGAAATTGTAGCCACAAACATTTTACAGTAATATAACAAAATCCAATATAATATCTCTAAATAAAATTCGAAACGCGAAATACCAAAAAACGCGAAATTTTTTCAACAACTTTTTTAATAGTCAAATCATAAAACAAAAATCATTATTTTTAAAATTCTATTCCAAATTATAAAAAAATCAATAAAAACTTTTTGGCGGCGCGCTTTTTCCAAAAAATTTTGTGAAGAGCGGGAAAATTTTTGAAAATTTGAATACAATTTACTAAGAGATTTTCACTAAAAAATTATCAAATTTTGCGATTTTGGGTCATTTTTTTATGAAAAATAGGAGTTTTGGGGCACGGCGGTGCCGATAGGCGCCGCCGGAGGAAAAATTAGAAATTTGGCGTATCATGTTAACAAATTTAAGCAAAAAATATAAAAATTTTCCGATTTTGAGCCTATCTTTTATATTTTTTGGAGGGGAACTGATCCAACGCAAAAATTCGAACGGATCCAAGAGCATAATCCACTGGGCACCCATGTAATTATGATAAAAAACAAAAAGTTAATAATGATATTTAAATTAAAATGTACGAAAAGCCAACAAATTTTAATCAAGAAATGAAGTCAATTATTATTGACGTATGCCACGAAAAATTGTGATAAAAAAAATTATCATCTTTTTTAAAATGAACACAACAAGATTAATGAGTAATCAAATGTTTTATAAAAACAATTAACGAAGAAGTACTATTAAAAATGCAAAGCGATTAAATTTTTATAAATTACAATTATATTCAGATTCATATGGATTATAAAACAAAAATTAATAGAGCTTTTGGAGGTTTGAAAAACGAAATTTTGATTACAATTAAATATGTTCAAAAAAACTAGTTAACGTCACAAATAAAAAATGATTTATAGAATAAAAAATATCGCTATATGGTGACCAATTATTATTCAAATAACCAATGAAAAATAACTATGACTACGAATTTGTAATGGACAACTTTTAAGAAAGGAATCAAAAGGGAGGCCGTCAACGAATGCAATTTTGCATAGAAGAAAATCAATCTTAGGTGATTTCTGTTGGTTTAATCCGATCGATAAATATTATGCTGACAATATAATGCTTTATCATTTATTTGAATAAGCATTATTTATTAAAATATAATATTATAAAGTTGTTAAATTATTATATAAAAGAAAACGAACCGGAAATTGTAAACACCGATAAGAGCTGATAAAAATAAAATGTAATTAAAACTTTTTAATTAAATTTAATTTCAAATAAAAATTATATGAAAATCTACCACTTTATATGTATTCGTTTTGTGTTGCAATTAGTTTATAATTAAAAACTAACTAAACAACTTACAAATATACCTATATTTTGAACAAATGTTAAAAGATACTCAAACCGACTAAAATTAGAGCAACAAATAAAAAGATTATTATTATTTATAAATATTTAAAATTTAAATCATTAAATAAACATCGGCATGCGTATTCACAATGGTCCCAAAAAGTTTTCAATTTAATAAGAAATTTTAATAGATCGAATCAAATATAGAAAGAATTAAGAAAGAAACAGCATTATTAGGTTTTTGTAACTTAATAATTTTGCTGATAAAATAATTAACCCTGATTTATTTAAATAATAAACATAAAAATCAAAGAAATTTTTTCTAGCAATTTTGAAATAAAATAAATTTTAACATAGATGCAAGTGTTGAGTTTGAAGAACTCAAATAAACACAAAAATACTAAAAAAATATGTTATTTGAAAAAATTTTTATTAACCGAGATGAAAAATAATTTAAAAGATTATGAAAAGATTAAATAAAATTAATAATCTTTGGAATTGCAAGAAGATCGGCTATAAAATGAGTAAATAAAGTAGAGCTGCGACCGAGATTTTCCAAATATTTAACAAAGGCTAAAATTATTTTAATAAAAAACGAAACGGATAATCGCTTATAACTTTTGAATTATGGAAACAGAAGTGGCATTAAATAAATTTAAAATAATAGCATATATGAAATAAAAATTTAATAATTCAAAATACAAATCTATTATTCTCATCAAATGATAGAAATTAAAATTAAAAACACAAAAAAATCATACATCTTTTTATCGTCAAGTCTGAATTGAAAATTTTAATTTTATGAAAAGCCTCACTTAATCACTACTAATGATCATACAAAGGAAATTTATTGAATGGAAAAGAAATTTATAACAATTATAATCATTAATTATCAGAAGCTTTAAAAAAAAATTAAAACAATAAAGTTTCAAATGAACTACTGAATTGAGGTGAAAATAATATGATTTTTTATGAGTTATATTAATTGTTTCTAAAAAGAAAGTAAGAATATAATTTATCTACATATTGCATAACCATGCGTAAACTTAGAAAAATTAAATAAAGAAATAAATAATTAATTTAAAATACAAAGCAGTAATAAATGCATACATTAATAAACAGGTGAAGTAATAACTATAGCGAAATCCGGGACATTCTACAGGAAAACGGCATAAAACATGAACAAGTGTACAATAAATTTTTATATTTTACTCAACAATATAAACCATTGATTCTATTAGAAATTTTAATTAATTATATCTATATGCATAATGACCCAAATTATTTCAAATCCTATTGTGTCGATACAAATGCCACAAAAAATATCGAAGAAAAATGATAAAAAAAGTCAGACCGATTATTTGATATTACTAAATTCATTGAAAAAATAAACGAGAAAACTGATCGCCCAAATTTGTAACCCGGATTACAATGTCAAGAAAATGAGTCTCTTGAAATTTTAACAAAAAAAGTTAAATAACATTTTTAATTATGAAATTAAATATTACAATATAACATAATACTCTTTAAAGAGCGAATAAAAATCAAAACAAATGTAGACATTTATTAAACACTTTAAATAGATTATAATATGCAAATAAATAAAGAAATAAATTCTAGGGTTGTTTCAATATGTATTTAAAATAATTTAATGAGTAATTTTTATTTACTTTGTTATTTTTAAGATTTATTAATTGTAATTGATAAAAATTAATAAGAAAATTGACTTAAATATTTGAACTAAAAAAGAAGAAGAAATAAAAGGGAAATTTAACTAACCAAAAACAAGCAGCAAAAATGTATGCAAAAATAAAAATGTAAAAAAGTAATTCTCAAATTAATTAAGATGATTGCGGGAAAGAGCAAGGATAATTTGAAAAAGGCATAAAAAGTGAAATTAACTCAATGGCACTTATAATATAACAATAAAGCAATGGAAAACAACATACGATGTCATTTAATTAACAACATTGTGAAAAACACTCTCCAGACGATATGTGGTCTCGAGAATATAAATGGAAATATTCGAATGCAAAATAATGAAGAATCAAATCAAAAAAAAACAAAAAAGTATGATCTGTGCATAATTTTAATGTTGGTTAGATAAAAAGGAGGAAAAATCATGGCGGCAATGCATGAAACAAATAAGTATACATTATTTAATAAAATTGATAAAACATTAAGCAATATTTAATTTAAAAAAGATAAAACAAAATTTATTTTTTTTTTTGGGATTTTAGAATAATTATAAATGTTTAATGAAAAAAATTTTCCAATTAAAAAATTCATTTAATTTTTCAAAAATGAAAGTCAGATGCGCAAACAAAATGTGAATTGAAAACTGTCCAAAATACATTAAAAAAACAATTATCAATATAATATCAATTATTTAATATAAATATTAAAATTAACCAATTAAATTAAAACGAAAGTCAAAAATGAAGAAATAACATAAAATTAAAAATTAGCATTTATCTTAAAACTGTTATTAAAATTTCATTTTTAAAGGCTTCAAAATGTATATGATTGAAAATAAAAAAAGAATGACAAGAACGTTTCGAGCAAGTCTTACTCTTCCAGCAAATAATAAAACTAATTCAATGAAACGCTAAATAATAACCTAAAAAGCCTAAAATAAAAAATAATAATAGGGATGCAATTTATCGTTGCTAAAAAGTGCCAAAATATTTAGTTTTTAGTTTCTAAAAAAACCCCAAAATAGTTGCTAAAAATGGGTAAATAGTTGCTAAAAACTTTCAAACTTAGGGTTAAAAACTAAAATATTATGCCAAACCATTAATGAGCTCCATAATTTTCAAAATCAAAATTATCGTCATTAAAATAATTAAATTTTTTGGAGATGCATTTTTGAAAAAATTTCGGGTCGATTTTTATGGGTGTATTTTTTGAAAAAAAAAATTTTAAGTCGATTCTTAGGGGTGTATTTTTCATTTTAATTGCATTTTTGTTAACAAATTTTTGGTCAAACGCCAAAATAGTTGAAAATAGTTTTTTTTCTAAAATTTGATAGTTTTTTAGTTGCTAAAAATAAAAAACTATAAAATAGTTGCCAATAACTCGAAAACTAACTTAACAACAGCCAAAAAAAACATGTTTTTCGTGCGTTTCAGGTCACGGGGAGCTCAGAAAAAAATGGTGAAAAAACTATAAATTGCATCCCTAATAATAAACAATTTTGGAAGAATTTTTAATAATAATAATAATAACATTTTTTTATTTATTTTTATTGACTTTGAAATAGACACATACAATGGACAAAAATTATTATAATAAAGAAAATAATCTAGTCACATAAAAAGTCAATTACAAAATATAATCAAAACTAAAAATCCATATAAAAGCATACCACTACCATTCGCAAAAAAAAAGCCGTCAGAAAAAGTCAGGAAATTATAGACCATTTGGAAGTCAAATTTATCAAAAATTAAAAGGATAAAAATTAAAAAATTAAAGTATGACAACAGATATGTAAAGAACGAAGTAGGATATTTTTTAATGATCATGTAAATTAATTAGGTACAATGAAAAACGCTCAACAAATTTAAAATTATATTACATAAATCTAATAATATTCATATACATCGTTAATTCTCAAAATTCTCATTAAGAAAAAGAATAAATGGTCAACATGCATTGCTGAATGTTTTGGTTCAGTCCCACCAAGCTTCATTATAAATTAAAAATAAATTGAATTTTTCAAAATCACTGAAAAAAATACTTTAAAAACGAAACGATTGAAATTTAAAAATTAGAAGGGTAAGACGCAATAAAACTTTGTAATGATTAAAAGCAAATTAAAATTAAAATAGAAATAGAAATGTTTTTTTTAATTATATACAAAAATTGTTATGCAGAAATTTTAAATCAAAATTAAAATAAAAAATGTTTTTATCGAGTTTGGAATATTTACCGTTTCTCTGCGCATAAATTTTTATAAAAAAATTCATAAATTTTTTATTTTTTTTTAAATACTCATTGGCGAACTTTTGCTTAATAGACAATTTTAAAAGCATAACGTAAAATAAGAAAAGTTCCGAAAACTAACCAGGGATTAGAAAGAAAAAAGAAATAAAAAGTACGTAGCCGTAATTAAATATAAAATTTATGCCGCAACATAAATGTCGATGTTTTCTGGCACTTGAATTAAAAATATTTACATAAGTTTAAAGAAATCATAGCCATAATACTTTTTTGACATTTTAATGGAAATTACAAAATTCTTTATTTCTGCACTAAAAATAGACAACTATTGCGAACAGAAAATGATTCAAAAATATTTTAAATAAAAAAGCAATTAATAATAATTAATTTCTTGTTTATCTGCAAAATGGTACATGAATGGAAATTGAAAGTTTTTAATGGCTCAGAACCAAGAGAATTATTGAATAAAGATTTCAATGCAAAGACAGAATGAATTTTAAAATAAATTATAAAAGAATAAAATAAATAAACAAATAGATGTTATAAAAATAAGTTCATTAAAATCTTCAATTCAGGAATATATCGCAAGTAAAATGATAATAAATATTCATTCTGCTATTAAATTAATTACATACAACTTACAAATATAAAATGAATATGCCTGCTTGTTATAACGAAATGAACATTAATATAAATATAGGACGTTTAAAAATTTAGTTTACAAAATACATAATTTATTTATATTTGTAATATTTATTGGTTTTCTCTAAAAAGCCTCAAACGCCTCAAATACACAAAAGAAAAATTTAATATAAAATTTGAAAAAATAAAAGGATTTGTCTATCTATATATATATATAAAATATTATTCATCTCGGATGAATTTAGAAGAAAACCTAGAGGGCATGATAAAAAAGCTTCGCAAGAAGATAAGATATAAAAAATATTGAATAAGCTGTTTTAAATTGTATGTTTACAAAAGAACTTGAAAGGTTTTCTGAATACATGGATTAAATTGCAAGAGTATATAAAACAATTTTTCCTCCACAAAAGAATATGAAATGAACATTTAAACAATTAATTATTTAAAAATATATTATAAAAATTAATATTTTATATTGATATTAAAAAGGATCTAACTATTACTCAGCTTACATTTATACTAAAAATTACATATACTAAGAAAATATCACTTTTTCCTGCCGAGATAATTTGTGTTTATATTTAATAATAACAAAAGAAAAATCCAATTCAAACAAATTAATTTAAAATTTGTAAAAAACAAAAATTAAAATTACTTTTAATTTACACCGAAACTAACTAATATATAAAAATATTTTAAATGCAAAATTTTGTGTATATGGATTAAACAAAATTATCATATTGGTACTAAATATGTTATCATTCCAGCAGATGGTACTCAAGGTACACAAAACTCTTGATTTAAATAGACGGAAGCATGATTGGCCAAAAAAGTTTTCTTCTGACGACACGATGCCAAAAAAATTATTTTAATAAACTATTCCAAAATGTCGATCTTAGAAGTCAAACAAATATTCTTACTAATAATTAGTAATTTAAACAAATTTTAATCTTTAAAAAAATTTGCACTAAAATTATATGAGTCATATTGTTATTTTTTATAGAAATGTAAATATTTTAAAAGCAATGTCAAATTTTATAAAGCTAGACAATTAGCATCTTTCGATAGCTCTTAATTTCAATATTAACAAAAACCATTTCAAAAGTTTGTTTACATTTACAATAAAACTTTTAATTCTCGATCATCTGAATTTTAATTTTGACCCTTTAAATTTTGCAATTTTTTTTTGGAATAGGGACAATTACAACAGCTTCGCCGTTTTACTAATTGTAATATGTTCAAGAATGTAAACAAATTATTAGTCATGTAAGCGAGAGTATAGCTAATAAGATAAAAAACATTGGAATTAAATGTAAAGAATATAAAAAAGATAAATTTCGTAGCATTTACTTTAAAAAGGGAAAATTAAAATATAATTTTTTCTTGAAGTAAGCAAAAAAAAGCATAGAAATTAAAATAGAACGGATTCACCAAGAGAATTTTAGTTTAAAATATAAAAATGAAAATAATAATATAATGATTTATAAGTATGAAAATAAACTAAACTATAAGCAACCGTAAGCACTTGATACACGAATATATAAAAGGAAACTAAAACGAAAATTTATAATAATATTCTTTCTTTATAAATGTGGACATATTAAAAAGATTGTTGATGATAAAAAAATAAAAGAAAAAAACAAAAAATAATAAAAACAAAAATCTATCAATCATAACAAATGTAAATTTTGCGGTCAAAAATTTTATTTTATTTTTTTTTAATATAAAATGATACTGAAATAATAAGAAATTCTAAAATTAAGTAAAATTATCAGTTAAATAAAATATGCTGTTTTCTTGTCATAAACTATTAAAAATTAATAGGAAATTAAAATTTCCCCAAAATGAGGCGAAAGTTTACTAAATAAATGGACTCAAATGGAAAGCAGTTTTCTAAACAATTGAACTAAGCAAGAGAAAAGAAAAAATATAGATTGTGATAGCGAGAAATAACCCCGTCAGGTTTGAATTATAAATTAAATTAAAGCAATCACAGCCATAATATTTTCCATTATTTTTTACGATTGATATAGTAAAATGTTAATTATTGTGAAATGCTTTATCTGAGTCTTCTTCAGGAGCGAGAGAATAAACAAAATAAAAATTCAAATTAACTTAAATAACTTAGATTTGAATTCTTTACTTTTCATTTTAAAATGCATTTATCATTGATAAATGATAATAATGCAAAATTTTTTATTTATTAAAATTATTAATTTATTTTGAAACTATTAATTAAAACATTAAAATTTATAAAAAAAGTAACAAAATGTTGAAAATAAAAAAATTATATTCAATGAAAATTTAATGAATTAATTATAATAAATTCAAATATAAAGAATTAAATACAAAAAGTTTTTGTAAAATATAATTAATATCAAATAAGATAAATAATGCATTAATAAACCTAAAAATTTCAGATAAATAATGATAAAGCAATAATTAATAAACTAAATTATTTTTTTAACAATTAAAAAAATTAAGGACAGAGCAGAAGCATTTGAAAATAAATAACAAAAATTTTTTATGAAGTTGAATGAAGAAAATTAATTAATTAATATCAAATTTCAACGCTCAAAAAACACAAAAAAATAAAAAAAAAGTTGGTTTCTTCTCTCTGACAAATCTTATACATGTTCTTAATTATTTAAATAATGTAAAATCGTTTTATATGACTCATAAGTAATGAAAAAACACCAAAAATATGTATCATAACAAAATATAAAAACACTAAAAAATTTGAAGCATATTTTCCTATGCAAATACATTTCGAATTAGCAAAATCAGTCAATGTATAACAAAATTCTCGTTTTAAGAAGATGATTGAAACATTTGCTGAAAGATTAAATGGGATCGTAAACAATGCTGGGGTGAATTCATATGATTGATTTGGTGTAATAAAAGCAAATGCACTTATATAACATGTATAAATAAGAAATGTATATATTATATAATAAATGATAAAAGATATTCATTACAATTTTATAAATTATACTAAATTGAAATTTTAATTAATTTTAAAACACAAAAGAAAACTAAAGAAGCAAATCTAACAAATTTTCGTATTTAATATTTTTTCCTAAAAATAAAACATGGAATAACGTAGAATTAAATTTTTATCCGATCCTAAATTTTATTTCGTAATATTAAAAGAACTATGAAACAAATTAAAATATATTATAAATATCGTTGCAATTATAAAAAGTTATATGATTTTTTTATGAATCTTTTCCAAAAAAGTTAAATCAAACCAGCAATTATGAAAGAAAAAGACAAGAAATAAATTAATAATTCCATGTTTGATAATTTAAATTACAATTGCACTAAATATATTTTAAAAAAAGATATAAGAAATAAACTCCAAAAAAACTAATAAAAATTGATTAAAAATAATAGATAATTCCTATTTAACCAAAAAATCATTAAATATAAATGTTACAAGTATATATTGTAATCTTAATTGAAGAAGCAATGTGCATTTCAAAAAGTAAAAATGACTGTATCAAGTTGGTATGGTAGTTACAATAGAGAAATTTTAAACTACCACAATTTGGATATGAAAAGATCGTTTCTTAGTAACAATGAAAATATTAAAAATTCTAAGAGCATAAAAATATAGATATAATTTTTAAAAATATATATTATCAAATATTAAATTTTTTTCCACAAATTTGGGTTTGTATTAGCAAGAATAAAATATGACATAAGAATATAATATTCAGTTTATGAAAAAATAGTGTAAATTTTTAATTAAAGATTAAAATTTGTAATTTACTAATTATTTGAGCGTATATTTGTTTGACTTCTAACATCGATATTTTTGAAAACTTTATTAAACTAATTATTCTTGGCATCGTATCATCAAGAAACTGGAAGCATAGCATTTGGTAGCAATGCGATAATTTTATTTAATCCATATACACAAATTTTTGCAGTTAAAATATTTTCTTTTAATTCGTGTCTTTCGGTGCAAATTAAAGCTAATTTTAAATTTTTATTTTTTTTTCAAATTTTTAATTTATTTGAATTAGATTTTTCTTTTGCTATTATTTTCCACAAATATAAACACAAATTATCTCGGCAGGAAGAAGTGATATTTTCTTAGTACATGTAATTTTTAGTATAATTTAAGTTTTTGGAAGATTTATTTAAATATATTTTCTCTATATCTTCAGCTCATGTGCGCAGCTTTGTTTATTTAAGTTTTTCAAGCATGCAGAAGAATAATTTATCTTTGTGTATACACATAAATAACAATTTTATTTTTTAAAATTAATTTTTTTATTAATTACGAAAAAATATTGTTATGTTTTGTTGTTTGATTAATGTACTTTTTACATTTATTTATCTTTTATGAATTTTTTATTAAAAAAAGATTAGTTGAATTTAATTGAAAATGTTTTCATTTAAAGCATTCTTATTAATTTTCAAGTGAACTCTCTACTATTTGTGTGCGTGGCAATGGCTACAGTTCAAAAAATACACAAATTTTGTTTAGTATTTTTTGACAATTTTTTAAATTTTTATTTATCTCCGTTTAGTTATTATGTGGCGCAGTATAAAAAGTTTTCATTAATTATTTATTTATTGTTTATATCACCCTTTCCGACATAATAATTCATTCCTTTTACTAATGTTTCTTTTTTATTTTATAATTGACCATATTCATTAAATTTCCAATGTTTTCGCAATGTCGCTCTGACATTTTTATAATAATTATTAGGTTCGAAGTTGTATGCACTAAAAAAAAATTCCAAATATGCGCATAAAATATGCACTACTCCAAAATATGCCCTAAAACCCAAAAAATGTCAAAATATGTACTAAAATATGTCTTAAAAATTGCTAAAAAAAAAGCTTTTAATCTCGGAAAATGTAAAAAAATTGTATTAAAATTAAGAATTGACCTTTTATATGCACTAAAAGCCTTCACCAAATCAAAATTTTAACACAGAAATGCATATGCGCAGAAAACTATGCAAATTCATACAACTTCGAAGTTGTTATGGCTGATCGAAAATAGCTGTGGGAGCTCAAAGTGCTGTGGGAGCAAAAGCAACAGGGGCAAAAATGAAGGAAAGATGGCCCCAAAACAACAGTCATCCCTCCAGTGGTGGATGTGGTCTAGTGGCTAAGACAACGGATCCACGTAAGGGGCCCCGAGCGGCGGTTCAAATCCGGCCTTCCACCCCAATTTTTCGCCTAAATAATATGGTGACACTTGGCGGACACCCCAGGTCGTTTGGTCTTCACACCACTCGACACTCCAGAAACAACAGCTGGCACTGGGGCAAAAGAACCGGAGGCGCGCCGATCCTTGCATAGCGGGAACGGCCCAACGCCATCTCTCGAGCGAGGGCGCTCGAATATGCGAAGAGGGGAATGTTATGGCTGATCGAAAATAGCTGTGGGAGCTCAAAGTGCTGTGGGAGCAAAAGCAACAGGGACCAAAATGAAGGAAAGATGGCCCCAAAACAACAGTCATCCCTCCAGTGGTGGATGTGGTCTAGTGGCTAAGACAACGGATCCACGTAAGGGGCCCCGAGCGGCGGTTCAAATCCGGCCTTCCACCCCAATTTTTCGCCTAAATAATATGGTGACACTTGGCGGACACCCCAGGTCGTTTGGTCTTCACACCACTCGACACTCCAGAGACAACAGCTGGCACTGGGGCAAAAGAACCGGAGGCGCGCCGATCCTTGCATAGCGGGAACGGCCCAACGCCATCTCTCGAGCGAGGGCGCTCGAATATGAGAGGAGGGGAATGTAATGGCTGATCGAAAATAGCTGTGGGAGCTCAAAGTGCTGTGGGAGCAAAAGCAACAGGGGCCAAAATGAAGGAAAGATGGCCCCAAAACAACAGTCATCCCTCCAGTGGTGGATGTGGTCTAGTGGCTAAGACAACGGATCCACGTAAGGGGCCCCGAGCGGCGGTTCAAATCCGGCCTTCCACCCCAATTTTTCGCCTAAATAATATGGTGACACTTGGCGGACACCCCAGGTCGTTTGGTCTTCACACCACTCGACACTCCAGAGACAACAGCTGGCACTGGGGCAAAAGAACCGGAGGCGCGCCGATCCTTGCATAGCGGGAACGGCCCAACGCCATCTCTCGAGCGAGGGCGCTCGAATATGCGAGGAGGGGAATGTTATGGCTGATCGAAAATAGCTGTGGGAGCTCAAAGTGCTGTGGGAGCAAAAGCAACAGGGGCCAAAATGAAGGAAAGATGGCGCCAAAACAACAGTCATCCCTCCAGTGGTGGATGTGGTCTAGTGGCTAAGACAACGGATCCACGTAAGGGGCCCCGAGCGGCGGTTCAAATCCGGCCTTCCACCCCAATTTTTCGCCTAAATAATATGGTGACACTTGGCGGACACCCCAGGTCGTTTGGTCTTCACACCACTCGACACTCCAGAAACAACAGCTGGCACTGGGGCAAAAGAACCGGAGGCGCGCCGATCCTTGCATAGCGGGAACGGCCCAACGCCATCTCTCGAGCGAGGGCGCTCGAATATGCGAAGAGGGGAATGTTATGGCTGATCGAAAATAGCTGTGGGAGCTCAAAGTGCTGTGGGAGCAAAAGCAACAGGGGCCAAAATGAAGGAAAGATGGCCCCAAAACAACAGTCATCCCTCCAGTGGTGGATGTGGTCTAGTGGCTAAGACAACGGATCCACGTAAGGGGCCCCGAGCGGCGGTTCAAATCCGGCCTTCCACCCCAATTTTTCGCCTAAATAATATGGTGACACTTGGCGGACACCCCAGAAAGTGCTGTGTGAGCAAAAAAAAATTGGGGTGGAAGACCGGATTTGAACCGCCGCTCGGGGCCCCTTACGTGGATCCGTTGTCTTAGCCACTAAACCACATCCACCACTGGAGGGATGACTGTTGTTTTGGGGCCATCTTTCCTTCATTTTTGCCCCTGTTGCTTTTGCTCCCACAGCACTTTGAGCTCCCACAGCTATTTTCGATCAGCCATAACATTCCCCTCTTCGCATATTCGAGCGCCCTCGCTCGAGAGATGGCGTTGGGCCGTTCCCGCTATGCAAGGATCGGCGCGCCTCCGGTTCTTTTGCCCCAGTGCCAGCTGTTGTTTCTGGAGTGTAGAGTGGTGTGAAGACCAAACGACCTGGGGTGTCCGCCAAGTGTCACCATATTATTTAGGCGAAAAATTGGGGTGGAAGGCCGGATTTGAACCGCCGCTCGGGGCCCCTTACGTGGATCCGTTGTCTTAGCCACTAGACCACATCACCACTGGAGGGATGAGTGTTGTTTTGGGGCCATCTTTCCTTCATTTTGGTCCCTGTTGCTTTTGCTCCCACAGCACTTTGAGCTCCCACAGCTATTTTCGATCAGCCATAACATTCCCCTCTTCGCATATTCGAGCGCCCTCGCTCGAGAGATGGCGTTGGGCCGTTCCCGCTATGCAAGGATCGGCGCGCCTCCGGTTCTTTTGCCCCAGTGCCAGCTGTTGTTTCTGGAGTGTAGAGTGGTGTGAAGACCAAACGACCTGGGGTGTCCGCCAAGTGTCACCATATTATTTAGGCGAAAAATTGGGGTGGAAGGCCGGATTTGAACCGCCGCTCGGGGCCCCTTACGTGGATCCGTTGTCTTAGCCACTAGACCACATCCACCACTGGAGGGATGACTGTTGTTTTGGGGCCATCTTTCCTTCATTTTTGCCCCTGTTGCTTTTGCTCCCACAGCACTTTGAGCTCCCACAGCTATTTTCGATCAGCCATAACAACTTCGAAGTTGTATGAATTTGCATAGTTTTCTGCGCAAATGCATTTCTGCGTTAAAATTTTGATTTGGTGAAGGCTTTTAGTGCATATAAAAGGTCAATTATTCATTTTAATACAATTTTTTTACATTTTCCGAGATTAAAAGCTTTTTTTAGCAATTTTTAAGACATATTTTAGTACATATTTTGACATTTTTTTGGGTTTAGGGCATATTTTGGAGGTTTTTAGTGCATATTTTATGCGCATATTTGGAATTTTTTTTTAGTGCATACAACTTCGAACCTAATAATTATTATAAAAATGTCAGAGCGACATTGCGAAAACATTGGAAATTTAATGAATATGGTCAATTATAAAATAAAAAAGAAACTTATTAGTAAAAGGAATGAATTATTATGTCGGAAAGGGTGATATAAACAATAAATAAATAATTAATGAAAACTTTTTATACTGCGCCACATAATAACTAAACGGAGATAAATAAAAATTTAAAAAATTGTCAAAAAATACTAAACAAAATTTGTGTATTTTTTGAACTGTAGCCATTGCCACGCACACAAATAGTAGAGAGTTCACTTGAAAATTAATAAGAATGCTTTAAATGAAAATCATTTTCAATTAAATTCAACTAATCTTTTTTTAATAAAAAATTCATAAAAGATAAATAAATGTAAAAAGTACATTAATCAAACAACAAAACATAACAATATTTTTTCGTATATATTATCTTTAATTTGTTAAGAATTAAAACGAAGGAAGATTATTAAAAATGCAGAGCGATTAAATTTTATTTTATAAATTACAATGTTTTCTTATAAATAAAAAATTTATATTTTTAAAAACACTTAAGCAAATCATTTCAAACTATAAAATCTATACAAAAAACAACTATAGCAATATACAATATTTTAATAAAATAGAATACTCAGGCCTTGATTTGATTTCAAAAATAAATAAAAAAACAAATAAATTGTATTAAAAAAGATTTTGGTAAATTCCATGTGTATTATTTATTAATCTTAATCATGAAAATAAAATAACAATAAATCTATGAAATATAAAAATTTCTGATTTTGATAAAATAAAAGTGTTTAATATTTATGATATTTAGGTTTAACAAAAATAGCATATCGAAATCACGGTAATTAATAAAAAAATTAATTTTAAAAAATAAAATTGTTATTTATGTGTATACACAAAGATAAATTATTCTTCTGCATGCTTGAAAAACTTAAATAAACAAAGCTGCGCACATGAGCTGAAGATATAGAGAAAATATATTTAAATAAATCTTCCAAAAACTTAAATTATACTAAAAATTACATGTACTAAGAAAATATCACTTCTTCCTGCCGAGATAATTTGTGTTTATATTTGTGGAAAATAATAGCAAAAGAAAAATCTAATTCAAATAAATTAAAAATTTGAAAAAAAAATAAAAATTTAAAATTAGCTTTAATTTGCACCGAAAGACACGAATTAAAAGAAAATATTTTAACTGCAAAAATTTGTGTATATGGATTAAATAAAATTATCGCATTGCTACCAAATGCTATGCTTCCAGTTTCTTGATGATACGATGCCAAGAATAATTAGTTTAATAAAGTTTTCAAAATATCGATGTTAGAAGTCAAACAAATATACGCTCAAATAATTAGTAAATTACAAATTTTAATCTTTAATTAAAAATTTACACTAAAAGAAAAAAATTATTTTTTAAAGTACCTATATTGGAAATTTTACTTACAATTTGTAAAAACAAAACAACTTACAAAACTAATCTACTGATTAATATGAGGCATATTGTTTATTTTTACTAAAATGTAAATATTTTGTGAGTGTAAATTTTAAAAACAATGTCAAATTTTATAAAGCTAGACAACTTAGTATCCTTCGGTAGCTCTTAATTTCCATATTAACCCATAAGAACTTTTGAGGGTTTGAAAATGTTAAAATTTATAAAATTAAAAAATAAATACTGTTGTCGATATACAAAGCAAACAAATTGGGAATTTTTTGAAAATTAATAATATTCGCTACTCTAATTGGAACAAGGATAAGTTAACACTTAGCTTAAGGCAACTTTAATTATTATTATTATAAATTGTGCTTTTTAAAAGACTAAATGTTTTATAAAAAGCTTTTTATTAGTTAAATAATAGTCAAAAAATATTATTAAAATTCTTAAATATAAATTAAAATTTGGTTAGACACATTGCTATCTAAAACAATATACAAAATCTTTTATCTGAGCGCCGTTTTACTAATTGTAATATGTTCAAGAATATAAATAAATTATAGTACTAAAAAACAATTATTGAAATATCAATTTTTGATGTTAAATAACTACAAAATTTCATAAAATATCTTATTTATTTACTACGAAAAATAAATTTATAGGCCAACAAAAAATTTTTCTTTTTAAAAACATGAAGTAGAAAAATAAATACTTAAAAAAAATTAATAATATTACTTCAATCTATTGTAGGAAAATTGAAAAAAAAAGAATGGGCACTGAAGCGCCAAATGCCTTCCTAAAATTGCTGGCAGCACTCTGTGGAACTAAGCAACTGTTTGACAAGATAATGCCTACGACCAATCACCAAGAGAATAAAAAATATAACTACCAGAAAAAGGCTTTATAAATTTAATTAATTACTGAAATAAAGATAAATAATTCTCAATTCATCCTAAAATAAAATTCATAACCGCAAAATATTACATGAAAAGAAGCAGTAGTGGATTAAAACGAAAGCGACCCGATTACTAGAAATGAATCTAAATGTTTGAATGAATATGAACAAAAGATATTTTATTTAAATTATGAAAAATTATGAAAATAATTTCTAAAAAATTAATAGAAATATGAAAATAAAAATAATAAATAAATAATGCAAAATTATAATTCATAACAATTGCATATCGTCAGTTCAAAAGTAATATTTTTATATTTATCAAATAAAAATGACATTGGAAATAATATGATAATTGTAAAATTAATTAAAAATAATAATTTAAAAAAAGCTGCAACAACATATTGTAAAATTTATTAATTAATCCGGGTTTCATAGATAAGTTGAAGGATAACAATTTCATCAAATTTTAAAGACAAGTACAGAAAATAAAAGTGAATTAAAATTTTTTACCGGGTGTCTTTTTTTAATAAATTGCATTGGCAAATGAATGATGCATCGCTTATTGTAATTAAGACAAAAGCAAAAGAATAAATAAACTGAATCTTAAAGTAAATATAAATCCGAATCAATTCATCCAAATCATGCAATATTTCGTCGGAAAATTCTGCGACTCAAACCATCAAACATTTAGAAATAAATGTTAAAAATTAAACATTTATAATACAAAAATTTACTTGGAAAAATTAAAAATTAACTTAAAATAAAAAAACAGCCAAAAATTTCCTCTAATTTCAGACAAAATTTATGTTAAATAATTTATTCATTTTGATTAACAGAATAAAAATAATATTGCGAGGAAGATATCCTCAGTGAAATTTATAAAAACAAAATAAATTTTAATGAAATTTAATTATAAATATTCAAAGGTTTGAAAAAAAACGGTTTAACAAAAGCTTCCTTAAGAAGAAAGTAAATATTTGATATTTAAAATTACAAAAGTAAAAAACTTTATATACAAAACGAAAATTATTACGACAAATGAAGCTCATGGAAATCGTTTTCTCCGACAAGCTTCCGAGAAATTTATATAAGTAGAAAGGATTAATAAAGGTACAAAATTTAAATAATAATTTAATTACCTAAAAAATGAATCGATAAAGTGAATAAATTGTTAATAACAATTAATAAATAAACTATAAAATTTTTTGTAACAACTTATTTATTGAATTTAACGATTAATTTTTATTTCGGTACCGAAATTAACTACCGAATTTACATCAATAGCAATCAATAAAACTAACAAATGAAGAATTTATGGAATTTAACCAAATATTTTAATGAAATTCATTAGAAATATTTAGAAAATAATTTGAATAAAAAAAGCTAATTAATAAATATTTACAATTTTAATTTGAAATAATAAACAAAATATGAAAACTGAAAAACGGAATTTCTTAGAAAAATTATTTAATAGCAACTGGAGTGACAACAGAATTAGTTAATCTTCAGAAAATATTCCCTTTTCTGCACAACAAAAATTGTTATTCAACAGCCATACAATCCATTCAGTTGATTGATATTAACGTTAGTGCAACAAGATGATCTATACAAATTCAATGTATTGTACTCATACCAATAACACAGAACTAAAAAGCACCAACCTTTAAACAAAATTAATATTTGAAGCAATGATGCCATACTGTGAAATATTCCTTGACAGAGAAGGATTTAAAACGATCGATTAAATTATTAAAAGTTTAATAGCTGAAAATATTGATTAATTAATTAATAAAAACATAAAATAATTAATGTGCACCAAGACAGGCTCGAAAAATCTAAAAAGGTGGATCTGTCTGGATGTAAAGTTTTTCATCACATTAATGCATATAACAATAAAATTAAAACAATGCCATTCCATATAACAAAAAGCTATAGAAAACAGATGATAGTTCCTTATTTCGTGGAAAAGAAATAATATTTATTAATTTTACGAATTTAATCATTTAAACATCTTGCACGAAAATATACCACCTAAAAAAGTTATAAGAAATAAAACGAAAATCCTGAGATTTAAATAAAATATTATTTCAATACAACAAATAATTCCTATTTAAATTACCAATTTTTAAAGTTAACAATTAAAGAAATAAACTTTTTTTAAAAAATTGACTGAATAAATCAAGTTTTCCTCACCTCAATGCATAAAAAACAATAAAATAAAAAATGCCATATTCTATTATAAAGCATGAAAAAGAACAGGGGATAAGGTCTTATTTAGTGGAAAAGAAATAATATTTTAATATTTATTAATTTAATTCCAATCACTTCAACATTTAATAATTTGATAAATAAGTAATATAGACAACAATCAACTTGAATAGGCGTTTTCAAATTTATATAAAAATATCTATTATTGAGTCTTTTTAATAAAGTTTTATATATTAAACTATAACAGTTAATCATGCTCATGAATTTACCAGTTGCCGCCATGATGAAGGAGTCTCAAGAAGATAAAAGCTAAAATAAATAAAACTTATTTATATTATATACCAATTTATTATTAATTGAAAATCTATAAGACTTAAACAAAGTTATAATCAATCAATCAAATCAATATAAATTTATATTTTCTTTCCTAATTCCCATTGCTGACGGAATAATAACAAGCGTTTAAAAATACTTGGTATACAAAAATTGAAAAGTTATAATAATGTTAATATATAAATTATCTAATAAAAATGAATGGATAAAAGATAAGTGGACTTCAATAGGAAAAATTAAGAGACCTAATTAATAATAATGTTCAACCAAGTGAAAAATAATTAAAATATTACTTAAAATAATTTCTCGAGATTTTAAACTTAAAAAAATTAAAATACACAGTAAAATAGATATTCAAATCAATTTAAAAAAGTTAATGAATATAAAACATAATTTTTTATTTATTTAACGATTTACACCATTTAAATTTAAACTAACTAATTGAAGACGACTTGACTAATTTAAATAGATTGTAAACAATAACTGTCTGCAAGAAACCTAATAAAATAGTAATAACAAAAATCGCATTATAGAAAAATGAAAAAGAACAAAGCATATGTAATGAACAAATCTAATTATAATTATACTTATTTAAGAATGGGCTCAACTTTATTACATTATGTTTTGTTAAAAGCTTATGCTAAAATTGTAAATACATGCTTATTAACTAAGCATTTAAAAATTTATATAAATATATATAATTTCAAGATTTTTTAAGAAAAATTTATTAAAAATGGCAGAATTTTGTTCGAAATTTAAAATTAAAAATTATAATTCATAAGAAATATAATAAAAACCAAAAATTTGTTTATAAATAAAGAAGAAAAATATGTAACCCAAACAAAATTTTAAAAAATAAAAATATAACCTCATAAAAAACCAAAAAAAGAAAATTTTAAATACATTTTTCTGTTGGAATTAATAAAAAACAAAGGGATTCGCTTAAATAATCTCACTTTTAAATGAAATTGGATTACAAAGATGGATCTGACTTAAATGAGATGAAAGTGGATATCTATCCTTGGTGCATCGCAAAAAATCTAAATATGAACATAAAAAATAATAAAACTTTAATAAAAATTATAATAAATTTTATTTATTCATCTTTTATATCAAAAAATATGAAAATTAATTGGACAAATACAGAAGAAGGCTAATAAGCATTCAAGGACTGAAGCAACTTCGTCTGAAACTGCCAGCCCACAGACACTTGAAAAGGTAAATAAACTGAGAGAAATAATCCAATTATTCTATAACTTTAAATACGAACGAGAAAATTATATGCTATTGTGGTGGGTAAAAGTAATATATGATTTATAAAAAAATTAAGTTTTGAAAAATAAAAAATTTTTAACTCATTTTATTTAACTTAAATAAAATTTCCGCACATCGCCACGCTGCCTAATTTTGTTTTTTCGGGTGCCGACCTGAACTCATTAAAAAACCGAACACTAACTAAAATCAAAAAACCAAAATATTGAAAATAATAATTTGTGTTCGTTTTATAAATTTATGGGAACTCAACATTTAATAAATAAATAATAATTTGCTGAATAAATGTTAATTAAGGAATCAAATATTATATAAAAAAGTTTTTTATTCCACAATCTTAATTATAGAAATAATCTAATAATAAGCTGATTTTTTTATTGTCAAGTTACGTCTAATGATTTATGGCATAACGCAAGAGTAAACAAAATCTATTAAAAAAGACTATTTTCAAATTGCATTTAAAAACAGTCAAAAATTGATTTATTATTTTTTGCATTTAATTCAAAAAGGATGAATCAACACAAAATTTAAAGATCTCACCAAGGAACAGCGAGACATCGAGAAAAACCTTCGTTCAAGGACAATTTTGATCAAATTAAAGTGTAAACAATAAAATTTAAATCATGATAAACAAAGCAATGAAAAATATCATATTTAATCATTAATCACTAAAAACAATAAAATAAATAACATAAATAAAAGTAAACTTACTATAATTATTTATCATACAAGGAAGTATCCATAATAATCAATGAACTTGATGAGTTTTGGCAAGAAAAAACCCAATGTAACGAAAACTTAAAATTTTAATTGAAAAAATTAATTCTTGATGAGTTAAAAACAATATGAGTGTAATTTTATATACATTTTTAATGAAAAATAATTATAATATAAGAATTAAAATAAAGGGAAATGTTTGAAAAATTTTTCGTTTAAGACAATTCAAGGCTTTCCAACAATGTAAAATCAAAAATAAATAAAAAACATTTATTAAAAATAAAGAAAAAATATATATTCAAAAAATGTAACAATGTATTGAGGACTTTTCTGTTAATCATCTAAATCATTTTTTTTAGAAAAATTAATTAAATAAAGAAAAAAATTTTACTGGCGGTGGTGAGCCTACTCACTCGAATGCCGGCGCGGAATGGCAGAGATTTTTTAAAAACCTAAATAATAAAGCATTTTTAATTATAGAAATCTGTTAATTTAGAATTAATGCAAAAGAAAGAAAAAAATAAAATTAAATCAAAATTAAGGATTTATATAAAAAATATAAGTTCATTTTTGTAGAGTTAACTTTTTTCAAAGTTAACAAAATTTATGAAAATTTCTTCAGAAAGATACAGTAAATTTTGAAAAAATATATAATTATTTTGATATTAAATAGAAAAAAGAGGACTAAATCTTTTTGAAAATAATTTTGAAAAAATATATATTTAAATTAAAATAAATTATTCGTTAATTTTCCAAATATTATTTAATTAAAAAATGAAAATTAAAAGTAAAATATATAAATTTTTCTAGGAACGCACTTCAGTTGCGTAGTTGTCAGCACTAAATGCACAAGCGACGCAAACAACGTCAACCCCCAACGCATGGTTGACAATAAACAACATTTACTAAAGATATATTATAATGGAAAAGCATATTGTATTGGTAAATATTGAAAAATACAAGAGAAAATTAACAACTATTAATAAAAAATGTAAATAGATTTTTTAAAAAGAAAAATAAGTTATCGTACCGTTCTATGGTAATTCTAATAACCAATAAAAAATGCTATAATGGAAAATTTCAACAGTATTTGCACAAGAGGTTCACTTATTAGATTAAGCATTGAAGGCCGATCCGGAAATCCTGAAAAAAATAAATAAGACAGAGTAAATTAACATTATTTCTAAGTGATCTTTATATATATGTTATATTGACAAGGCAACTCATCCTCAAAAACAAAATCTCGGGAACGGGAATAGCTGGGGGGCTGAAACTTGGCATAGGTATGTAACTCGAGACGGCGCATCTGGGAAAAATAAGGATTTTCCGATCCGGTTGCCAACTGAGTACCAGGGACCGATTTCCTGTTTTTTCGTGCAGTTCAGGGCCTATAACTTTTTTTCTAAAACCCCAATCAAAAAATATTGGCTGGTAGGAACCTAAGTTGAAGTGTTGACTAAAATTCAAAAAAAATTCCAGGCCTCTACCTATAATAGGAAGGGCTGCAGAAATTGGCAATCTTTCAGTACCAACTTTGTCCAGTTCAGTCCCTGTTGAATAACTCATTAGGGTTTGAGCTGAGCCAGGGGGTGCCAGCAGACTTATTATAGAACTCAATTAGCTCGATTTTTCCAAATTTTAAAATTTCGAAAATTTTCAAAATTTCTCGAGCTAGGCCTAAAAGTCGGTTTTTGGGTTTTTGAATTTTAGGATTTTTTGCCGATTTTTCCGGGGAAAACGGAGAGCACTTTTGGGAAGCAGTTTTTCGAGCTCTATCGACTGGTATTTTTTCGGAAAAATTTCGGTTTTTTTCCGGAAATAGAAAAAAATTTTGGCCTAAGCGGGACATTTGAGTCCCGGGCCCATAACTGCTCAGGGGTTGGTTTTAGCCAAAAAATCGGCTTAGAGCAAAATTGTAGAGCTTTCGAAGCTCTATCGAATGGTGCCCTATATGTTGGAAAATTTTCAAAAATTTTTGAGCTAGGCCCCCTAGAAATTTTCGAAAATTTTTTTAGGGCCAAAATGGGTGCGAAAAATTTTTTTCTAGGGTATTTTGAGGTGCTGAGCACGAATATGACCTTTGTTTCACGTTTCAGAATTTTTGGAAATTTTTAAAAATTCTTTATTTTTTGTAAATTTTTTGGCCCTCAGGATTTTGGGTTTTATTTTGAAAATTCATTGCTCATTTCATTTTGGGAAGATTTTCATGCAATAAAGCTTGAAAAATAGCGAAAAATAAGGAGAATTTTATAGGATTTATTTGGAATTTCTATCTCTAAAAAGAAAAAAGTTATTCCAGAAAGTCGTCAAACGACTCATGCAATGGGTCGTTCAAGGACTCCTTCGACTTATGCCTCGAGTGGCCCAACCCATGTGATGAGTCGTCATACGACTCATGCAATGAGTCGTTCAAGGACTCCTTATTTGAGACCACGTCCACTTTTCTGTAGTGGCCCTATAAAAGGGTGATCAAACAGTCCACACTTCATTCCTTATTCATTTAGTATAATTTTTCTTATTCGACTCATGCCTCTATTAGTTCCAACCCATGTGATGAGTCGTCAAACGACTCATGCAATGGGTCGTTCAAGGACTCCTTCGACTTATGCCTCGAGTGGCCCAACCCATGTGATGAGTCGTCATACGACTCATGCAATGAGTCGTTCAAGGACTCCTTATTTGAGACCACGCCCACTTTTCTGTAGTGGCACTATAAAAGGGTGACCAAACGGTCCACACTTCATTCCTCATTCACTTATTATTATTTTTCTTAGTCGACTTATGTCTCGAGTGGCCCAACCCATGTGATGAGTCGTCATACGACTCATGCAATGAGTCGTTCAAGGACTCCTTATTTGAGACCACGCCCACTTTTCATGTGAGAGACAGTTAGAGACACAAGAGTAAAGGGGAAATAGTACACCTTTCTCTGACTTCTCTAACTCAATGTACATCCCATCATATTTTTCCTAGCCAAACATATTATTAGCCCCAAACTATCTACCAACCTATGTGATGAGTCGTCATACGACTCATGCAATGAGTCGTTCAAGGACTCCTTCGACTTATGCCTCGAGTAGTCCAACCCATGTGATGAGTCGTCAAACGACTCATGCAATGGGTCGTTCAAGGACTCCTTCGACTTATGCCTCGAGTGGCCCAACCCATGTGATGAGTCGTCATACGACTCATGCAATGAGTCGTTCAAGGACTCCTTATTTGAGACCACGCCCACTTTTCTTAGAGACACAAGAGTAAAGGGGAAATAGTACACCTTTCTCTGACTTCTCTAACTCAATGTACATCCCATCATATTTTTCCTAGCCAAACATATTATTAGCCCCAAACTATCTACCAACCTATGTGATGAGTCGTCATACGACTCATGCAATGAGTCGTTCAGGGACTCCTTCGACTTATGCCTCGAGTAGTCCAACCCATGTGATGAGTCGTCAAACGACTCATGCAATGGGTCGTTCAAGGACTCCTTCGACTTATGCCTCGAGTGGCCCAACCCATGTGATGAGTCGTCATACGACTCATGCAATGAGTCGTTCAAGGACTCCTTATTTGAGACCACGCCCACTTTTCTGTAGTGGCCCTATAAAAGGGTGACCAAACAGTCCACACTTCATTCCTTATTCATTTAGTATAATTTTTCTTATTCGACTCATGCCTCTATTAGTTCCAACCCATGTGATAAGTCGTCAAACGACTCATGCAATGGGTCGTTCAAGGACTCCTTCGACTTATGCCTCGAGTGGCCCAACCCATGTGATGAGTCGTCATACGACTCATGCAATGAGTCGTTCAAGGACTCCTTATTTGAGACCACGCCCACTTTTCTGTAGTGGCCCTATAAAAGGGTGACCAAACAGTCCACACTTCATTCCTTATTCATTTAGTATAATTTTCTTATTCGACTCATGCCTCTATTAGTTCCAACCCATGTGATAAGTCGTCAAACGACTCATGCAATGGGTCGTTCAAGGACTCCTCTATTAGTTCCAACCCATGTGATAAGTCGTCAAACGACTCATGCAATGGGTCGTTCAAGGACTCCTTCGACTTATGCCTCGAGTGGCCCAACCCATGTGATGAGTCGTCATACGACTCATGCAATGAGTCGTTCAAGGACTCCTTATTTGAGACCACGCCCACTTTTCTGTAGTGGCACTATAAAAGGGTGACCAAACGGTCCACACTTCATTCCTCATTCACTTATTATTATTTTTCTTAGTCGACTCATGCCTCGAGTAGTTCAACCTGTGATGAGTCGTCAAACGACTCATGCAATGAGTCGTTCAACGATTCACGCCGTAACCGACCTAAAGCGCATCACGTGAGACCACGCCCACTTTAGACTCAGCCCGTAACGGTCCATACTTCAGTCTTTATTCATTTTTGTTAAGTATAATTTTTCTTAGACGATTCATGTCATGAGTCGTTTATCAACGACTCTCATCTTATGTATTTGGATAAGAACTCGTTCCAACACGACCCATGGGATGAGTCGTCTAACGACTAATCCCATGAGTCGTTCAACGGCTCACCCATTACAGACCTAAGGCGTACCATGTGAACACGCCCACTTTTCTGTAGTTAAACTATAAAAGGTAACCAAAGGGCCATACTTCAGTTTCCTTATAAATTATCCCATTTGTTATTCGATTCATGTCATAAGGTCGTTTATCAACGACTCTCATCTTATGTATTTGGATAAAAACTCGTTCCAACACGACCCATGGGATGAGTCGTCTAACGACTAATCCCATGAGTCGTTCAACGGCTCACCCATTACAGACCAAGGCGTACCATGTGAACACGCCCACTTTTCTGTAGTTAAACTATAAAAGGTAACCAAAGGGCCATACTTCAGTTTCCTTATAAATTTCCCATTTGTTATTCGATTCATGTCATAAGTCATTTATCAACGACTCTCATCTTATGTATTTGGATAAGAACTCGTTCCAACACGACCCATGGGATGAGTCGTCTAACGACTAATCCCATGAGTCGTTCAACGGCTCACCCATTACAGATCTAAGGCGTACCATGTGAACACGCCCACTTTTCTGTAGTTAAACTATAAAAGGTAACCAAAGGGCCATACTTCAGTTTCCTTAAAAATTATCCCATTTGTTATTTCCGAGCTAAAACAATTAATTCAAATGCAGATCTAGGTAGCGAAGCTCCCAAAGCGCGAAGCGCTTTAAGCACCCCAGAAACACGTAAGCACACCCCGCTAGTTATATATATGTTATATAGGTAAGGGGTTTCGTTGTCAAAAACAAAATCTCAAGAACGGGAATAGGTAGGTGACTGAAATTTTGCATACGTATGCACCCTGAGACGGGGCATCCGGGAAAAATACGGATTTTCCGGTCCGGTTGCCAACTGAGTACCAGGGGCTTATTTCACACTTTTGCTTGCGTTTGAAGGCCCATAACTTTTTTTGTAAAACGCAAATCAAAAAGTCTTTGCTGGTAGGAACCTAAGTTGAAGTGTTGTCTAAAAGTCAAAAAAAATTCCAGGCCTCTACCTATGATAGGAAAGGCTGCAGAAATTGGCAATCTTTCAGTACCAGCTTTGTCCAGTTCAGTCCCTGTTGAATAACTCATTAAGGTTTGAACTAAGCCAGGGGGTGCCAGCAAACTTATTATAGAGCTCAATGAGCTCGATTTTTCCAAATTTTAAATTTTCGAAAATTATTGAAATTTTTCGAGTTAGGCCTAAAAGTAGGTTTTGGGGTTTTTGAATTTTAGGATTTTTTAACGATTTTTCCGGGGAAAACGGAGACCACTTCCAAAACATCGTTTTTCGAGCTCTATCGATTGGTGATGTTTTTAGAAAATTTTCGATTTTTTCCCGGAAATAGAAAAATTTTTTGGCCTAAGCGGGACATTTGAGTCCCGGACCCATAACTCGTCGGGGGTTGGTTTTAGCCAAAAATTGCTTTAGGGCAAAATTGTAGAGCTTTTATGAGCTCTATCGAATGGCGTATTATATGTTTGGAAATTTTCAAAAATTTTCGAGCTAGGCCCCCTAGAAATTTTCGGAAATTTTTTTTGGCCTAAGTGGGGGGTGAAAAATATTTTTCTGGGGTAATTAAGAGGCTGAGCACGAATATGATGTTTGTTTAACGTTTCAGAATTTTAGGAATTTTTTAAAAGTTCGATAATATTTTTCAATTTTTTGGCTCCCAGGATTTTGGGTTAAATTTTGTAAATTCGTAGCTCATTTTTAGATGGGACGATTTTCATGCAATTAAACTTTAAAAATACAGAAAAATAAGGAGAATTTTATGGGATTTATTAGGAATTTCTATCTCTAAAAATAAAAAAGATATTCCAGAATTTCTTGAAAAATTCGAATTTTCAGAAAAAAATTCAGAACTCGGTTCTGAAAAGTCACTCAGTGAAAAATAAAATACTACAAAAATCCGCAATTTTTTGTTCTATAAGATAAAATTTATTTTATATTTTTATCGGTTTTTTGAAAAATGTTATAAAAATAAAAGTGATTTTGGGGTTCGGGACCATAGGGGGGTGACCATGATTTTTAAGTTGAAAAATTTTTTCACCAAAAATATTCCGTAAACATGTCATTAAGGGTATTTTAGGACGCTGATCACGGATCTGAAATCAGATTTCACTTAAGACATCGTTAGGGCCTCAGAATCCCTGTGTGATTGGGGATTCTGAGGCATCATTTTGAGGGGGGTGGGCAGGTTCGGCTCCGGACGGTGTACATTATTTTTCTATTAGTTTTGAGTTAATTTTCATTACTTTTAATAAATTTAAATGCTTTGGTTTTATTAATAATAAATAAAATTTTTTTTAATTTAATTAAATTATTTTTTGATGAATAATGATTTATCATTTAAGTATTTTTTAATTAAAGAATTTCAGCTATTATTTTAAAATTGCATTTGTCAAAATTTTTTCCATTTCTATTAAAAATAAATATTCAATTATACATTTCATAATTTTAATAAAAAGAGTATTTTAATAATTCATTCGGTTTTTATCTATTTTTAATAAAAACAATTCCTTATTTATTTAATATTAACCATGTTGTACCTCTTCCTCCCATGTTTGTACCTCTCTACTCAATGTTGTAACTCTCCTAATCACTGTTGTACCTCTCCTAATCACTGTTGTACCTCTTCTGATCATTGTTGTACCTCTTCTAATCACTTTTGTACCTCTTTTCATCAAATTTGTACCTCTTCTAATCTCTGTTTACCTCTTCTTTTCACTGTTCTACCTCTTCTATTTAGTGTTGTACCTCTTCTTTTCACTGTTCTACCTATTCTTATCACTGTTGTACCTCTTCTATTTACTGTTCTACCTCTTCTATTTAGTGTTGTACCTTTTCTAATCACCATTGTACCTCTTCTAATCACTGTTGTACCTTTTCTAATCACCATTGTACCTCTTCTATTTACTGTTGTACCTCTTCTAATCACCATTGTACCTATTCTAATCACTGTTGTACCTTTTCTAATCACCATTGTACCTCATCTAATCACTGTTGTACCTTTTCTAATCACCATTGTACCTCTTCTATTTACTGTTGTACCTCTTCTAATCACCATTGTACCTCTTCTATTTACTGTTGTACCTCTTCTAATCACCATTGTACCTATTCTAATCACTGTTGTACTTTTCTAATCACCATTGTACCTCTTCTAATCACCATTGTACCTCTTCTATTTACTGTTGTTCCTCTTCTGATCACTTTTGTACCTCTTCTGATCACTTTTGTACCTCAACAACCCGTTGTTTACCTCGTCCACAAACTAGAGACGGGCGCGAAGCGACCGTTTGACTCAACACAATTCAAAAACGGCCGCGAAGCGGCCGAAAAGTACAACAAAGTTTAATAACGGGCGCGTAGCGCCCGTCTGAGCTCAACAAAATTAAAAAACGGGCGCGAAGCGCCCGTTCAAGGCCGCGAAGCGGCCTAAAATCACGAAATTTAAAAACGGCCGCGAAGCGGCCGAAAATTACAACAGAAATTTGAAACAGGCGCAAAGCGCCCGTTCGAGGCCGCGAAGCGGCCTAAAAATCGCTGTTAATTTTTTTAATTCAAAATCTCTTCATTTAAATCGCTTCAAAGCCTAGGTAGCGAAGCTCAAGAAGCGCGAAGCGCTTTATCCCAGCTCAGATCCGACTGTTCACGCACCCGCTAGTTTAATTTTACTTCGATTTATAAATTAACATCCCAATTCAGCAATGAAAAGATAATATAAAAGAGATAAAAACTACATAAATAATCATAAAGAATAAAATTAATAACTGTTAAACAAGATAAACAAATGTAAATATTTAAAAATAAACTAAATATAATGTATTATAATATTAGGATAAAATTGAAAAAATCAACTATAGGAAAAACATCATCTTTAACTTAAAAAACATAGAGAATTAACGAGTAACTTATTACCGAGATTTTTTTATTTTAAATGTTAATGTATTATTTTTAATAAATCTTAATGATGGAAATACCAATTTTATAAAATAGAATTTTTAATTAATCTTTGCCTTATCAAATAATCAATTAAATTTTAAATTGCTTTGCTTTAGCGTCTTATAATAATCCAAATATAATAAAATAAATTTGTTAATTTTTATACATAGACCGGCAAAATAAAATAGAATTTAAATCTTTATAAAGTATATCAATTTCAATATAAATTTTTTATATAAATAATTATAAATTAGGTTAAATAATAAACTACTAATTAGATTAAATATTAAATTGATTAAATAATCTGATGAAAAACATTACTTTTAATTTAACTAAAATGAGCACAAATAAAAAATTCTATTTGTATTAAATCTGTCACCTAAAAAATATTTAGAAAGCCATAAATAATCAGTAAAAATATAAGGTATGTAAAATAAATTATAATAAAACTTTGCAAAATTATTAACTTTAGGTAATATTAAAAATTCTTCATTTTAAAACAAAAATGTTTTAATAGTAATTATCAAAAAAAGTCGCTGAATTGACGGGCTTGGTCATGGAATAATATGAATTGCGAAAAATATTAAAAATAAATAATTACATATAAAATATATTTTAATAAAAAATAAAACAAATAAGCTTAACTTCCAAAAATACAATTCACATTAAAAACGAATTGATTTCTTTTTTGGTGTAAAATAGATAAAGAAGAATGGAAAATAAAAAATTATATAAATAAAATTTTTAAATAATAAATATATTTAATAATGAATAAAATGAATGAGGAACAAGAGATGACAAATACTCATGTTAATTAAAGAAAAATTTGCACTTAAATTAATCATATAAAAAAAGGAATAAACTGCCGTATGTCTGTGTATTTAAAAATACATCAATTAAAATAATCGAAAAAAAGGATCACGATAAGCTAAATTAGAGAAACCAATACACAGGAATTTTAAATAACAAAATATTTTTTAATTACTTCGTTCAAACACAAATAAATACTAAATCATTAAAAAAACTTGTGTTTAAGAATAATTTTTTTTCAAAAATTAAATGATACAATCATAAATACATTCCTTAAAAAAAATGAATAAAAATAAAATAAATCATTAAATTTATAACATTGATATAACATCAATTTTTAGGTGACAAAGAGAATTACAGGATAATTCGAATTAAAAAACATTTATAAGACAAAAAAGGATTCCTATATAGAGCATTGGTAATATACATACTTTATAATTACCTAATTGTATTTAAAACCAAGTTTTATCCCACCTAATATCATATTCAATGTAATATTCTCGGTGTAGCATGAAAAAATAAAAAATTATTCAATTTTGGAAAATACTAGAATAAATTTATTATTCTTGTTTCTTTTTTAAAAATAAATACAATGATGTTTAATCGGTCATGAAAAATGAATAAACCGCTAAATAAAAAGCGGTATAGAATTTTCTTCTGACCCACGAAGATTGAATCAATAAATATTTAATGAGTATAAATAAAAGTATTTTATTAATGAAAATACATAAAAAAAATTCTTAAAAAAATTATAACATATATGATGAAAATAAAAAATAAATCTATGATTCTCAGCAATTAATATATATAAATAATTCAATAATTAGAAACCAGATTGCGTTGATACCAAAAGGAAAAATACTTGGTTGCACCTATCATTGCATGCCCAAGAGAAAAAAGTAAACTGAAATTCTAGACAAAAAAGGAAAAATAATTCCTCTTTCGACAGAAATTTATAATGTAAGAAAATGTTAGTTATAAATAAAAATATTGACTTTCTATACAAAATAAATAACAATGAAAATAAAAACGAAAATAAAAAAAATTAATTTACATAAAAATAGATTTATTAAAAAAAATTCATCTGGAACGTAAACAATCTTTGAAATTAACCGATGGAAAGCTTTGAAAAATAGATAGCTTATGAACAAGAACGAAATGCTGAAAAATAAAAATAAAAACAAATAAGTAAAATGCTTAAAGAAAAAAGGGAAAGCCATTAACGTGAGAGTTTTTGACAAAAGGAGTAATTTCATCGATAGGATTAATCAAATAATTAAAACTGAGATAAGTACTTTTGTTAAATAAACTATTTAATTAAAACTAATAATTAAAATATTTTGAATGAAATTATTTATTCTAAATATTCCGTCCTTGCTTATGAAACAATCCAAACTCAGAAACCAACAATCCGACGCACAATTCACTTGCGCAAGTGAAGAATTGAAACTAATTTAACTATTAATAAATTCAATGTGAATCGATGAATGGTTATTCCAGTGGGTCGGATACAATAATTTGTCTACATGGAATCTGAAAACAATCAATTATTTGGGCTTGAAGCAATTAATTCTAAAAATTAAACTAGAACTAAAAAAGAATAATCACAATATAACTAACCCTTAAATAAAGGAGCTGATTTAGCATAATAAAAGCAAAATTAATTAATAAATAAACAAACCATTTATAAAATATTTATTTATGTTGGAAAATGACTTTAAATTAAATAAAATTAACTAATAATAATCCAAACATTTAATTACAAATATACCAGCTATTTTAATCAAAGAAAACAAATAAGAATAAATCGAAAAAAAAACCGACCAAAATCAAAAGCCCAAACATGAGTCAAGATGCTCGAGTGCTGAAGAACGAGTCTATTGCTCGGACATTCAAAATCTTCAACAGCTCTTTAATGGAAAATGTTTGAAAAATAATAAAAAATATTTATTTATTTCAGACTTGAATTGAAGAATGCATATTATAATAAATAGTCTTCTTTTTTCTTTTTGGTCGCCTCACGATTATTTTTAATTACAATAAAACTAAAGAAGCAAAAAATTTATTAACATTATAGGAAAATAATTAACGCAGGGACGACATTAAAAATTTTGAGCAATTAAATTTTATTCCAATGAAAGAACTTCTTATTTTAAGATCAATAAAATACATTAAAAACAAATATTAAATATAAAATTATTTTAATTTATTTTTGATCTAGACAGTTAGAAGAAAACAAAGAAAAGAAGATGACAAGACTTGGAGAAAAATTTTTTTATTAGCTGTTCCAACTTGTTTGTATCTTAAATTAAGGTATATTCGATTTAATTATTTTTAATTTAAAATCATGATTTTTAATTAATATTTTTGAAAGTATCAAAAATTTGCACTAAAAATGAACTGAAACAAAGAGAAAAGATTGGTTTTATTTTTCATGTTATAAATAGCAAAAGAAAAGCCTAAACAAGATAAATTTTAGTTTTAATTATAAAAAATAAGCCAATTTTCGGCATTTTAATTTTATCCGATTTCGTTGAAATTTTCCTTTTTTAAATGTAAAATAAAAATTAAACAACATTTGATTTAATAATAAAATAAAAAAATAAAAATTTAAAAATATCCTTTTTTAAATTAAATTTAACTATATAGTTTTATTAATAAAAACTTGTACAAATATTGTATTGCATCACAATAAGTAAAGCCTTACAAATGAAGAAAGAAAAAGCTATTGAATGATTTTAAAATTAGAAAATATTTAAAAAGCGGATTTTAATTTTTTCCATTAAAATACTATAATTAACCAGGTAATTTAATGGAGAAGAAAGTAAAACTTAATTTAAAATTTCATAAATTGAATTAAGCAAATTTAGAGCCAAAAATTTCCATTATTATAAAGGCAATTACATGTTAAGAGTGAGTATGAACAAAAGATATTATATTTAAATAATGAAAATTACAAAAATAATTTCACATAAATTATAACAATATAAAAATAAAAATTATAAATAAAAATGCAAAATTATGATTCATAACAATTGTATATCGTTGAGTTGGAAAAATAATATTTTTATATTTACCTTATAAAAACTGACGCTGGAAATAACACGATAATTTTAAAATTAATTAAATATATAATAAGTAAATAAAAATGTTGCAACAATATATTTAATCGTCAAAATCGTGGAATATTTCGTCGGAAAATACAAAAAGAAAAAATCAACCCGCTCGTAGCAAGAAGATGAGCGCTGTAAAAAACTAATAGCAAAATCGAGCGTTAAATATTAATAATAATAATTGAAAGAAAATAATATACAAATAATATATCTTTTTTTTATCATTAATATACAAATAAATATCTGTTTTTTCATAAGTATAAAAAATGAATAGGAAATAAAAAATTAAATAAAAACATTAATTACCACCAACTTTCATATAATAACATCTATCTACAGCCTGAATCAGAAAAGAAATACTAGATTTCAAGGTAATATGAATGATTTTTAATTGAATTTCTAATGAGCATGTAAACGAGATAGTAATAAAATTAAATAAAACTACATAAAACAAATATATTTAGCAATATTAATATATTAGTTCAAATATTCCTTTAAATAAAATATGAGTAAAAGTTTACAAAACACTCGGACTACCTACAAAAAAAGAGAAAAATATGGATTGTGATAATGAGAAAATGACACCGTCACATTTAAAACGTAAATGAAATTAAATCAATGTTGTTTTTTAATTATTCATTAAACGCATAAAAATAAACTTGAATACCTTTAGAAAGCATTCAAATAATATTCATAATTTTTATCAAAATGAGATTTTCTGATGTTCCACGATTATATTAAAAACGACAATTTATACATTAATTTTCATACTTTTATAAAAATGGACCAGGACACATACCTATCAACTTAAAAAAATTTCACTTTCGAATTTATGAATATTTATTCAGTTGTTTTTTCCTGGACTTTGTCTAAAAATAGTTCGAATAATCCATTTTTTAAATTTTCGTATCCTTGTAGATGCTTCATAAAAGGTATCTTAATTACTTTTTTCTATTTTAAATGAAATGACTATAGTCGATTGCATGCATCATTATGGCTAGTTGAGATTTTTATGTTTTTACATATTTTTTTTAGAAAAATATTAAGAAAATTGAAAAATACACCTCTACAAATCAAATTTTTGCAATTTCTCACAGCATTTGCAGAATTTATTAATTTATTTCAAATGCCAAAAGTATTCAAATCGAATTCTTAATTGTTCATTGGAATTCGAAGTCCTCTGCAGGGCTTTGAAATTTACAAAAAAATTTATCGGAAAAAATGAATTTTACTTTCGAAACACCTTGAAATGTATTTCTTTTGCAATTGTGCGGGCGAAAATGATAAAGAATGAGAATTTTTTGGAATTTTTACGCAAAAATATTTCGGGTTTTTTAGCACATAAAAATCCCAGCTTTAATTATGGCTTTTATTTTTTTAAGATTATATTGTATAGTTTTTCAATTTTTAAAGAATTATTTTGTTAATTAATGTAGTAAATCCATAATAAAAATATTTTTTTTGTTATAAAACTAAGTGATATTTATATAAATTTGCATTTTTAATAAATTAAATTTTGTTTTTTATTCATCTGTAAATATAAACATTTATTTGGTATTTAAAAGATAAATCATGTCATCTGTACCCTTAATGGACACAAGTTTACAAGTTCTCCATATTTGGTGGTATTTCAAAAATATATTATCTGCAGAAATTGCACTTTTTTTTCTTGCAGATCATCTCATTAAAAATTTAAACTTCGTGTTCGTTTAAAATAAAATTCACTGCAAATATCAATTATTAATCTATATTTCTTATTTCACGCCTTTTGTAATTGAATAATTTTCTTTCTAATTTATCATTTAATCTTGATAAATAAATTTTGACTAATTAGGTTTTTACTTTTGCATAATCGTGTTGGTTATCTTGTCATTATAAAATCTTTCTTTATATTCGTTTTTATAATATTTTAAAATTGAAAATTTTTTTTTAGAGATGTTATTAATGTATTTATGGTATTCCGTAAAAAGAAACAGAAAATGAAATGACTTTAGTCAATGCATATTTTTTAAATTTAAATTCATGCCGATTATATTTCCTTTCTAATTATCATCTCATTCTCAAATTAGCTAGAAATTTCTGTAGTTTTTTAATTTTAATCTTTTTATATTAATTAATTATTACATATATTTTGCTGTTTTTTTATTTATTTAACAGGTTATTTTACTTAAATTATAGAAGAAAATTATATATATGATTCTAATAAGATTTTAAAAAATAAAATTATTTATCAATATATTGTATTTCATACTTTTTCTGTCTTCACAAAAAATTTTAAAACTACAAATTGTGGGTAATTCTCATTGACACTTCAAAATTGCTGTTTTCAATTTTTGAAAATGAAAATTATTTTCAAATGCAAGTTTTCTTCAATAATTTAGATTTTTTATGTTTAACGAAAGTAATTGACGAAAATATTTTAGATTATTTAAAAGTAATGCGCAATGCTTCGCCTAATTTTTTCCTTTATCGATGTATGTTGCCATCTCATTGTTCCTCATTTTTTATTAATAATTAAGTATATTATTATTTAAAATTTTATTTATAAGTTATTCTTCTTTGTCTATTTTATATCAAAAATTTAAGCCTTAATAATTAGTTCACTGAATTTCAACACCTTAAATTCATCTCTTTCTTCGTTATTAATTTGCAATATATTTGGATAATAATTGTAAATTTTAATTATGAAAAGAAATTTCGAATAGCATTCGCACCCTTGTCATCAAATTGGCCCACCTTCGTTTGTGTCGAATTTAAACTTTTCCTTCATTTTTTGAAAACACCATTTTAAAATATTTGATTACTTTTCTAAGTATCATTTAATATTCGGTAATTCATAGTTCATTTGAAATTATTTTTATGCAAATTTGGCAACATGAAGTTGAAAAGCCTTCAGGGCAGCATGTGCAACCCTTCTGATCGTCATTTTCAATTTTGCTTAATAATATTATAGTGAAATCATATGAATTATTTAATAAAGAAGGGAATTAAGTATTTTAATAGTTTCAATAGAAATATAAGCTTTCCGTTTCAAATTTTTAAAATATATTTTAATATTTATTTATTTATTTATTTATTTGAGCAAACCGCAAGGCAACATGTAATTGCACTTATAGCGGAAAACAAAGTAATGAATACAATTTTTAAAAAATATGATATGGTCAATACAGTAAAATACATAAAATAAAATAAAAAAGGGATGAATTACCACTCAGGACTTATTTTCTAAATAAAATTCTCTCAGAAAATTTTTAAATTTAGCTAAACTTCCGATTTCCATATTCCAGCCGACTCACAAATATTGGTCGATGCCTCGAGCTAAAATGCCTTGAAAATAGACAAAATGTGGAGGAAGTCAGTTCGGAAAGGTCACGAAATTAGGAATGAAATGGACCCCGAGTCCCGAGAAGATGAGAACTTAGACCAAATCCAAGCCCGGGGGCCGGAAACAAGACCAGACATTGAAGCCGAGGCGGAGAAAAGTAATGAAAAAACGAATACAGAACCAAGAAAATATGACCTTAGAAAGAGGACTAGAACTTGGAAAGACCTAGTCACTTATTAACAAAATAATCACTATCGGCAAAAAAATTATTTTAATTAAATCAAAAGAAATAATCAACGATTTTTCTTTTCCCCTTAAGGTTTACAAATCAAGAGAGGGAACACCTCCTTTAAAATAATTAACATCTTTTGCCTCAGTCACAAGTTCATACAGCTTTCTTGATCCGGTTTATCCGGCAAACACTCGATTGACAGCATTTGTATGAAAATGTGTCGCCGTTTCTTTTGCATTTTTAAATCAATAATTATTAACCTAAACAGAGACCACGTTTTGATTTTGAACAAAAAAAAAGCTTCATTACTATGATATATTTAAAAGGACGGGGAGTAAGTGTCCGCCGCCACGTTGCCTCCGGGAACGGTTCACCATTCTTAAACTCATACAAAGAACAACCACGACCAGCGTTGTAGTCTGTCCAAATTTTTTCACTTCCGCGTCATCCTTCTCAATGCCTTCCAGCAGAAAATGACGGCAAATGTCCTCAACATTCACTCGGACCGTCGTCGGTACATCCACAATAACCAGCCAAACGACCATATTTTAACCAATTCCCTGTGGCGGCGTTCCATGCCATTGCCATTGAGGGTCCGCGTTGGCAACCTGATGAGCAGCTGCCTCCATGGTAACAATTCCCTGCCCAGGACGTTGAACAATCCTGGTAAAGGGCACTCCAAGCTTGATCAGCATTATGCGGCGACAACAGCACGCATTTATGTCGCAAATACTCCGGACAAACGGAATACAAAGGCAGCAACTGCTTCAGCCCACGCTCCAACGCGGCCAAGCTTCTATTTTATTTTGAGTTGTCCTTTATTAAATTTAAATTTTTTAATAATATTTTGGTATTTTGCCAGTTATTAATTATAATGAAAAATTTTAATTTAATTAGTTTAACGAAATGGAGTTTATATTTATATTTTCAATTTTCTTTTTCTTTTAATAAACGTATCTTTCTAAATTAGTAAATTTCAGCGGTAGATTGTTTCTTTTTTAAATTATTATTTTTTCAGGTATTTACAAAAATTATAATTTATTTTTATTTATGATGAATCATGGTGCCGTCGATCTTAGGCAGTCAGCCAGGCATGCCATATATTCCTTTTCTTAGTGAGAATTTTGTGACTTAATTATGTATATATGTTAATAAAATTTATTAGTTTCAATATCATCGGTTTATATCTTTGGTTTAATATAATTTTAAATTTGTTGAGTGTTTTTATTTTACAATAATTAATTTTCTTGTTCATTAAAAAATATGCTACTTTATATATATATCTATTGTTCATAATTTGTTAGACATTGCAATTTTATTTTTATCTTTTAATGTGTGATAAATTTGACTTTGATTTTGATTTTTTCAACACATTGTTTAATTCATGCTCTCCCAATGGTGTAGGTTCCGACTTTTCGTTTCGAAATTCTTTTTTATATTTTCATCATTTAAATTTTTAAGTCATTTTAAAGGGAAATTTTCATACATAATTATTCTAAATTAACCAAAAAATGAATTTTTTTTCTTTGGGCTTTTTTAAATTAATTATTTCTTAATTTTATGAATCTAAGAGGTTTATAAAAATAGATGAAAGAATATATGTTACATCGTATATTTTGGCTTTTAATTTGGTTCTTAATTATTTTGCATTATTTCCATTATAGTTTATTGGATTTTTTTCAAACAATTTTCTATTAATTTTTAAATATTTTCTATTGATTTATTTAAAATTTTGTTTATTTATATTTTTTCTATATTTAGAAAATATTATAATTAAAAAATTTATTTTGTAATAATGTTTTTGGAAAATGTTATAATTAGTTATATTAATCTAATCAAAATTGCTAATAATATTTAATAAATTAAAACTTTAAATTTATTTTTTTTTGCAAAATGTTAAAAAAAATTCATCCAAATACATAGATCGTTAAAATATTTAATTTGCACATTTTCTAATGTGCTTTTTCGATAACTGAATATCATTGTGTATTATTAATTAATTTTTTTTCTCTCTTTTAAATCACATCAACTTCATTTATAATATAATATTTTTTATTTTTTTATGAATTTCTAGCTACCCAATAACATTATTTGGTCACTGTTATAATTTTTTAACTAAATTATAGGCTATAAAATTAATATATTTATATTTTTTTATAGATTTAATATTTTACGACAATTATTCGCGATTTTCAGCGTTTCCTGCATTCATTCACAGATGATAATGTAATGTCCCAGCAGGACGTTTGTTCAATGAAACAGTATTGCCGATTATAATTAATTGCTTTCATTGATTGCTTAGTGTTTTTATAGTGCCAAATACTTAATTAAATTCCTTAAATATATTTGGAGTTTCCGGAGTTATCTTCTTTCATTTTTGTGAATAATCAATTTTGATGCATTTCTTAAAATAAAACAAAAGGTTTATTTCTTTTGGTATTTGTCCAATTTTATTTAATTGCTTTTATTTATTTGTAGTTTTTCTGAGTTTTTTATTTATTTTATGTTGATAATTTTGATTACATCAATTTATTTATGTTTATGATATTAAAAAAGTTGCTATTATTTTTAAATTTTATTTGTGACATTGCGTAAATTGGAAAATTCGAATTCAAACAACCATTTTCGTATATTTTCACTGTATGCTCGGTATGGTTCATTGAGAAATAAAATCAAAGATTATTTAAAAAGTAAAAAATACTTAATTTAATTAATTCTATGAAATAAAATTTAAAATAAAATATTTTGTGTTTTTATTTTAAATGCGCATTTCTGCTTTAAGCAGCCTTACAATTTATTTTTGCAGCATTTTTTAATATTGATCATTTTTAATTAAATTAAAATTGTCTTTATTATTATTTTTAATATCAATTTTTATATTATATTTTTTATTCCCTTTTTTAATATTATACATATATTATAAAGTGCAATTCCCCATTTTTCCCCAGGTATTCAGTTTAGCTTATTTTTTCATTTTAGCGTTTTCATTATTTTATTTTATTAATAACATTTAATTTGCATTTTTCTTCAAAATATGATTTTTTCAAATTTTTGAATTCTGCATTTTATTTCCATAACTATTCTCGCCATCAGATAGGCCTATTTGCAATTGTTTTCTGAAAAAATTCGAAACTGAAATTTTTTTAATTAAGTGATTTATTTTTCGCCGGGAAATTATTCGTCGAATAAATATTTCTTCAATTTTAAAATTAATTTTATAAAAATGTCTAAGCGTTCATATAATTTTTCATTTTCGCTATTGGTAAGAATCAAATATATGCGATACACATATTTTAATTTTTGGATTGTTTTTGATTTATTTTGTCTGATTATGTAAATAATATTCTTCTTTGTAAAGTGTTTCAATTTTATTATATTTTTGCGATTAATTAACTTTTAATTCTCTTAAATTTATTTGTATTTGAGATGGAAGCATCATAGTCTATAATTTAAAAATTTTATATTTTTGGTTCTTTCAAATTGCTACCGACGAACATTTATGAGGAAAGGAATAATTGTGCTTAAAAAAGTTTGCATTTTGATAATAAAATTTTCATAATGAATTATATTATTCGATTCAATATTTATTTGTTCGGTCCGAGGGTTTATGGAACACGATCAATAAATAAATGTTTATTGACGAACAATAAATAAAAGCAGAAGACAATTTGGTCGGAGGAAAATAATAAAATAAAATGAATGAGGGGAAAGACAAGGAAAGAGAGAAATGATCGTCTATTTATGGGGGAATGACAACAACAAAATTGGCGGGGAATTTGAATAGACAAATCGCCAATATAATTCAAAATAGGCTCATCCGAACACCTCCCCTTTTGAGCGGCTCACGGCGTGTACCGTTGCGGGGCACGTCTGTTCCGTTGCGGGTTTCGGCGTGGCAGCATTTGCTGCTCTGCTTCTTCGGCCAGTGATTCGTCGTTGTCTGACTGATCCAAATCATTCTCATTTCCCTGCTCTTGGACAATTTGGTTGTGCTCAACCCGAGCTTCCAAATTGTTGGCAATTTGGCGATCGGCAAGTTTTCCGATGTCAAATGCGTCGAGAAAAATCTGCAATTGGTCGGCTTCGTCGGGAGTGTGTCGAGGACGGAGTTGGTTGGCATGGAATCTTCCTGACGACCCGTCATGGAAGTCCACGTCATAAATGACTCCTCTCTTTTTGGACACTTTGCCAAATTTCCAATTTTGTGAAATTCGGTGTTTGGCGTAGACGTTGTCTCCGACGGCAAACTCTCGAATTTTGGTGCCATATCGTCGGTTGAACCTTTGCTCCATCTCCTCATTTCGCTCTATTGGCAGAGTGGGAGTCGGTTTCAACAAATCCAACGTTGTCCGTGGTTTCCTTCCAAGAAACATTTCCGCTGGGGATTTGCTTCCTTCGAGCGAATCATTGGGGGTCGTCCGGTAGCTGACGAGAAAAGTTTCGACTATGCTTTTACTCGGAGCCCCCTCCCCTTTTAATTTTCGGAATGTTCTTTTGAAAGTGTCCACAAATCTCTCTGCTTGGCCGTTGGACATCGGATTGTATGGTGCCGAGAACAGGTGTTTGATGCCATTGATGTTTGTGAATTTTGCAAATTCATGGCTAGTGAATTGCGTTCCGTTGTCCGAAACCAAAGTTTCGGGGAGTCCGTGCCGACTGAAGAGGTATCGAAGTTTTTCGATAGTGGCACTTGTCGACTTTGTTGGCATTTCGAAAACCTCAGGGTATTTCGAATATGCGTCGACAATGATCAGGTACTCTTTACCGAAAAACGGTCCGGCAAAATCAATGTGCACTCTCTGCCACGGTCCATTTGTCTTTGGCCATGAGTGCAGGTGCGTTTTCGTTGGCGCCTTTGCCTCATATTGGCATGGTTGACAATTTTCAACAAATTGTTCAATTTCCTGGTCCATTTTCGGCCAGTATGCATATTCACGAGCCAACTGCTTCATCCTTTTCATTCCAGGATGTCCTTTGTGGAGCAGTTGCAGTATTTTGGCTCGGTGTTGCGTTGGAATCACAACTCTTTCAGCATACATCAAACAATCTTTGGTGATGCTGAGTTGTTCCTTCCTTTGGTGGAAAATTCTGATTTCCACATTTTCGTTGCCAATGTTTTGTGGCCAGCCATTTCTGATGAATTTCATGACCTTTTTGATATTCTGATCACTTTTTGATGATTCGACGATGTTTCCAAATTTAATTGGAAGCTTCTCGATGGTTCCAACGAAAATTGACTCGAGTTCCGAATCGATGCAAGTGTTTGCAATGACGCGGTCTTCGGCATCCTTTCCTTTGGCAATGAGCCGTGAAAGTGCATCAGCTTGGCCGAAATCGTTGGTGTTGACATATTCTATGGCAAAGTCGTATGCCAAAAGAATGAGTGACCACCGGAGCAGCCGATTGGCACTGCATTGCCGCACTCCTTTTTTGTTGCCAAAGATGGCGAGAAGAGGCTTGTGATCAGTTAGGAGCGTAAATTTACGTCCATAGATCATTTTGTGAAATTTCTGCACTGCAAAAATTATTGCTAGTGCTTCCTTTTCAATTTGCGAGTAGTTCTTCTCGGCAGGAGTTAAGGCGGATGATGCATGCGCAATGGCTTTCATCGTTCCGTCCGGGAATTTGTGCGAAATCACTGCTCCAATTCCCTGATCAGAAGCATCTGCAGCTACTACGATCTCTTTTAGAGGGTCATAGTGCGTGAGCAATAATTCTGATGACAAAATTTCTTTGATTTTGTCAAATGCATTTTTGCATTTGTCGCTCCAATTCCATTCGGTGTCCTTTTTCAGCAAATCATCAAGCGGCTTTCTGACGAAGCGCATGTTTTTGATGAATTGTTGGTAATGGTTTACCATTCCCAAATATGACCGAAGTGAAGAAACATCCGTCGGTTCTGGCATCTGATTGATGGCAGTGATTTTGCTGGGGTCGGGTCTGCGTCCGTTTTTGTCGATTATTTGTCCAAGATATTTAGTTTCATCTTGGAAAAACGAACATTTTTCACGTTTGACGCGAAATCCCCATTCTTGAAATCGCGAGAACATCTTTTTCAAATGTTCAGAATGTTCTTTTTGGCCTTTGCTAACGATGATAATAGTCGTCTAGGTAGGCGGTCGCGAAGTCAAAATCTGCCAACATTTGGTCCATTATCGACTGGAAAATGCCAGGAGCTGTTTTGATGCCAAAGGGAAGTCTTTTGACTTCATAATTTCCTCTATGGGTAGCAATGGCACACAGCTTTTTCGATGTTTCGTCCAGCTCCACTTGAAGATACGCATCCCGGAGATCAATTTGTGAAAAGTATTGGCCTCCATTTAAGGTGGCGAAAATGTCTTCCGGTAATGGTAACGGATGCTGGTGGTCTTTTAGCGCATTGTTGAGCCCCGTTGAATAGTCGATGCACAATCGAGCGCTACCGTCTGCCTTTTTCACGACCAGAATCGGTGCTGCCCATTCGGTGTGTTCAACTTTACCGATGACTCCCATTTTCTCCCAACGATCCAATTCTCCGTCAACTGCGTCTTTGGCGTTGTACGGGACCGGACGAGCCTGTCTGTATATTGGCTGTGCGTCGGTTTTCAATTCTAGGTGCGCTTTGACCTTTGTGCAGAGTCCCAATTCATTTTTAAAAACATTGGTGAACTCCTGCTTTAGCTGATTGATTTGTTTTTCGGCGTCCTTATTTGGCGTGCCGTCAGCTTTGTTGAATTTGATCGGGGCATTTTTGCCTCTCGATTCTTCCCCTGCGCTGCAAAGATTGATCGGAGAGTTGATTTTGGCTTTGATGCCATCCAACAGTCCAAATGCATCCATTGTTTGGACGCTCAACAGATTCATCGATCCCTTTTCGGCGACATAAAAATTTTCTTTAACTTTTACGCCTTGGAATTCGAAGTGTCCTTCTCCCTTTCCGATAAAGGATTTTTCTGTCCCGTCGAACATTCTGCCTCTTTCGGCACATTTCCAAATTTTTGGCTGTCCGATCAGTCGATAAGTTTCCTCATCGATGACATTGATCTCTGCTCCGGAGTCGAGAATAAATTTCACGATCCTTCCGTTCAGCAGAACCTTTATTATTAGAAGAGAAGCGCTGTTGATGGATTTGAGTGCCATTCCAATGCTAAGTGTTCCAACTTTCTTGGCTTTGATGTTTTTGCGGCGCCACTCTTGCACTTTTTCGCATTGGTTCTCCAAGTGGCCGTTGTAGCGACATTTGGGACACTTAGCCGATTTGTGCGAGCATTCTCTGTGGGTGTGGTTCGTTTTCCCACATCTCCAACATTGAAGCTGAGTTGGAGTTGCGCTTGGTTGGCCTTGCTTGGATTGTGGCTTCGGTCTTTCCCTTCTTTGGTTTGGCTTCACTGCATTCACCGTCTTTGATGACACCGAAGTTGCTTCGATCAATTTTGCCTCATGGATTGTCGACAAAAAATTGATGCAATCCTCGATTAGTTCATCGTATTTGACGGCGTCGCCATCCTTTGTAAGTTTGGCGAGAATGCGCTGCCGAAGAACTGCGTCTTTTGAAGACTTAAGCGCAGTAAGGAGCATTAGTCCTTTGAATTGTTCCTCGTTCAGTTTGTCAAACTGAAAATCTTTCAAAAGTCGTTTGTGCCTGTTGACAAATTGTTGAAATTCTTCGCCATCGTCTTTGGTGGCCATCAGACATGCAAATCGGTCCACAAATATTGATTGTGGTTTAGAAAACAGCTTTTCCAATTTTGCAATTGTCTCATCAAAATCGAAATCCGTCACCTTGGCCGGGAGAACAAATTTGCTGTACTCGCTGAACGCGCTTTCAGACAATTTGTTCATCAGAGCCTTGACTTTTATGTCATCGGCTGCGTTCGGAGCGCATGAGTCAATTGCAAACGTGAATCGCTCCAGCCATTCGGTGATGCGATGCTTTTCGTCGCATTGTTCGAAAATTGCGACGTCCGGCATTGACGGAATTGTTTGAATGATTGCTGGATTTGGCTGATTGTTTCTTTGAACATTTATCAGCTGGTTGATTTGCGTCTGTTGCTGAGCAATTACGTCGATTAATTGTTGCAAATTTGGCTGAGCCGCGGCGGGTTGCGTCATTGTTTACGCTTATTGTTTCGACCCGAAATCAATAAACGTTGAAGTATTGCACCAATCGGTGTCAATTTAATTTTTGGCCAACCCGGCTTTTGACGAATTTGGCGAGCCGACTCGGCTTTTGAAGAATTTAGAGCCGTCCCGGCTTTAGAAGAAATGTCGAGCCGTCCCGGCTTTAGAAGAAGAGCAGTTTCTTTTGACTGCTTTAGAAGAAACTTTGCCGACCAGGCTTTTGACGACGAGCAGTTTCTTTGACTGCTTTTTTTGAAGAAATTTGCCGACTCGGCTTTAACAACAAAATTCACAGCCAATCCCGGCTTTACGGTGAATTTGTTCTGCCGTCTCGGCTTTTGCTTTAAGTCCTAAAAGGTTCGATGCTCTTTTCTCTTACCCGAAGATGTGAGCAAAGTCCAAATTTTTGTGTGACTGCGCCAATTGTTCGGTCCGAGGGTTTATGGAACACGATCAATAAATAAATGTTTATTGACGAACAATAAATAAAAGCAGAAGACAATTTGGTCGGAGGAAAATAATAAAATAAAATGAATGAGGGGAAAGACAAGGAAAGAGAGAAATGATCGTCTATTTATGGGGGAATGACAACAACAAAATTGGCGGGGAATTTGAATAGACAAATCGCCAATATAATTCAAAATAGGCTCATCCGAACAACCCGCAACGGAACAGACGTGCCCCTCAAAGGTACTCGCCGTGAGCCGCTCAAAAGGGGAGGTGTTCGGATGAGCCTATTTGAATAATAATTGGCGATCTGTCTTTCAAATTCCCCGCCATTTTTGTTGTTGTCACTCGCCCATAAATAGACGATCATTCCCTCCCTCCTTGTCTTTCCCCTCATTCATTTAAAATTGTTATTTTTCCTCCGACCAAATTGTCCTTCGCATTTATTTATTTATTTATTCTTATAATTTATATTTTCAATTTTTCTTGCAGTCAATTATTTTTATGTTCGTGGTCTGTTATATTAAATGATTAGCTCAATTAGTTTAATTTATTTTTTTAATAATGCTTACAAATTAATTCAATTATTAATGCTTTTTCGGCAAAATATTTAATTTTAATAAATATTTTTTTTAAACTGCAATAATAATTTTCCAATGTAATCTTTTTCATATTTGCAAATTTTCCAATTACCAAATTTGATAATTATATATTTTTACCTTCATATTAAATCATCGCCTTCATTAAAAATAATTTATCTTTTATTAATTCATTAGTTTAGTAATTTAATTTTTGTATTTATTATATAAATAGGTTTTTTCGTTTGAAAACCGTTTTAAAGTTGGAATTATTAGAAAAATTTAAATTGTTTATCGCTTTCTTTAAGCATAATTTTTTTTGCAAAAAAAAATTTAATTTTTTCAGTCAAGCGCAAGGTCCATTCTCTCGCCACGAACTAATGGTTTGCCTATACAGTGTAGTCAATTTTTTAAAAAAATTTTGCTCAGATTTTATTGGTAAAAACACTTTAAATAACTCTTTTTTTAAATATTGCTATTTAGTTTTTTTTGTAGTTTAATTATTCTTAATCAGGGCTGACATCCGTCCTTGAATGAACTTTCGGAAAAAGCGCTCGCAAGAAGGTGAAAAGTAAAAAAATGTTCATCGCCATAATCTCAAATCGCAAAATCCGCCTTTTTGTGAAAATCTGTTAACAAATTACACTAATTTCAAAAATTTTCCCCGGCGGCGCCTATCAGCACCGCCGGATCCCACGCCCCACGCCAAGTTCCCAAAAAGTTTTTCTAAAAATGTACCACAAAAAAGTCCATATGCGTGAAATGAGGTAATTTACCAACTTTTATTTATCATTTTACAATTCTTAAGCATCTAACTGGATGTATTCCGATTCATATTAAGTTTCTTTTTGTTCTAAAAAAGTACAAACAAATAATTCCAGCAGTTGTTTAAATAAAATTACGAATTGTCATATTGTTATTTTAAAATTTTTTTGAATGATTTATTTTTATTTCTTGGCAAGTATCCAGCTGTCGAATTCCGTGGTGCTCCTTTTCAAGAAATGCCTGCGAATTTGCCTTGTTTTAAAATTCTTCAAAAATGACACATTTCGAACAAAACATTTTAAAATATTAAAATTTACAAAAAACTTCAAATTGCAAGCTTTTAGAGATAAATAGAGCTATAATCTATTTTAAAAAATTATTTTTAATTTTTGCTTTCTTTTCTCTGATTCTTTTGGAATTTTACCTATTTTCTGTTAATTATATATTCTAATAAGCAAAATTTCGCAAATTAATATATCGTAAAAATTAAAATATTTTTATTTTGAAAAAGCATAGCAATTAAAATTTATCGTTATTTTTTGCAGCCCTCATGCTGCTTCCCATAACAGCCAATGAATGCTATTTCACCAGTCTTTCAAGTTTTGGTCCGCATTAGTGATTCGAATTTATAAAAATTCATGCTACAGAAGCGTCGTTTTGTTTTACATAATATTTTTTAAGTTTTTATTTTTTGATATAATTTCAATTTATTATTAAATAAATTTTGTATTTTTAACATGTCATAACTAAGAATCTTTGATCAGTTCCATCCATTTTATTTGATTATTTTTCCCTTTATTATAATTCGATTTAAGCACAGACGTTGTGCTGTTTATTCTTTTTTGAGGTGACAATTTAGCGTATATAAAATTTTTTATTGTATGAAATTTTTTTTTTAAATAAAAATTACTGCTTTTAACTAAATTCTATATTTTTTTGTAGTTTAGTTAATCATTTCTAAATTTAAATAACATAACTTGAGATAGGATGCTTGGGAATTTTGTTCTTGGACGTATTCACTTTAATGAAATGGACAACAATAAAGATTTTAATAATTCTCTTGTATAGATTGAGTATTTTTTATTTTTTCGTTTTTCAGTGGTAAATTATTATTATTTCGTCTTAAATTGATTCGTTTCTTGTAATAATGCATTTTATTGTTCTTATTTGCTATTTAAAATTTTATTTTTTAAATTTAAATATCTTTTTTTATTAATCTATCAATTAATGCTATTTTCTTTGAAGCTTTCAACGATATGTATAAACTTGCAGCATAAGCATAGTAGTTCAAAGGAGACTCAATTTTTTAATTTTTTGTTGTATAGAACAATTTAGAAATTTTATTATTTAATGATATTTAAAATTATAAAATAATATTTCCCTTTTGATTTTATAATTTTCACATTGATAAGGTGGACAAGTTCGCACTGGTGCAATTTAATTCACTTTTATTTATATTTTTCAATTATTTCTTTTGCAGATATCATATTGCATAAATTGTATAAAGAGTTAACGGAAATTTTTAAATACAGAGATTCATATTATTTACAAAACAATTAGTGTTTTAATTTTTTTTTTACTATGAACGACTTACTGCAGTTGCTATTTAAAAAAGCCATCAATATGAAATTTTTATAAATATAACGTACAGTACCCCTCTTTTCCCCCCACACTAATAAAAAGGGCGGGGCTAGGGATCAGCATGGCGCTGATCCTTTCCCCCGTGGGAAGCGGATAATCAGTTCGCTCCTCCCGGTCAATTTTTTGCCCGAGCAAGGAGAAGGAATTCTCCGTCCCCGTTTTCATTCCCCCGGTCCGAGTCCCCTTCCCCCCTTTTTCAGGATAATTTTTGAATTAATTTACTCCGTCCCATCCCCTCAGGGCACCCAAACCGTTGTCCGTTTTCCTTGGCCGCTTCTTCTTTTTCGGCATCATTTTATTTTCGGAAATACTCAGACGATCGATCACTTTCCATTTCTAAAATTTCTCACATTTCTCTTCACATTTAATTTTCCCTTTTTCGACAAATAAATTAATTATGGAATTGGACGAATTGGGAAAGGGAAGAATAAAAGAGCAAATGGCGTTTAAATGATGGAGAGGATTGTGACGGGTATTGTTATCACAAACACAAAAAGACAAAAAATAAAATTTGGTGGAAGTGTGAACTTCATCAACAAGGATGCAAAGGTTGGGGTTTTGAGAGTAACGGTGAGTTTTTCGGCACTCGAATGCATAACCATCCTCCAGACCAAATTCTACTTCAAATTGAGGGAGAACAATAGATTTGAATATATTAAACATAGAAATCAGATTTCACCTTGGAAGTTCAAAAACATCATGTGAACTTATTTTTCCACTCAGCGTGGGTGATTTTGGGTAAATCAAGACTTGAAAAAAAAGTTTGATATTTTCCGGCTCTGAGCTTTTGAATGAGCTTCATTTTTGTTCATACTGTTCAATTTTAGGGATCGTATAAATGGCAATTAAAAATTGCGGCTAACAGGTGCTGACCTACACATTAGATCGTCCCCAATTGATTGTCCACCAGAAAGTTGGGCACCGGGTGTTTGGAAATCAGGAAGTTTGGGCATCAGAAATTTAAGCAATTAGTACAGCTGATTTGACATAGGGTAGGTTAAACGTCTTTTCATCAATGTTCTTAGACTTTTCAACATCTATTCACCATCTATAACTGAAATTTTCAAATGTCACGCTATTGGTTTTCACTTCTTTCACCACTTATCACAGGACATTTTACTTATTTCCAATTGTTAATAGTTGACAGGCTACTTTAATTAATTTAATTTTTGATTTCTTTTTTTTAATTGCTGTCTAAGAACATTGATGAAAAGACGTTTAACCTACCCTATGTCAAATCAGCTGTACTAATTGCTTAAATTTCTGATGCCCAAACTTCCTGATTTCCAAACACCCGGTGCCCAACTTTCTGGTGGACAATCAATTGGGGACGATCTAATGTGTAGGTCAGCACCTGTTAGCCGCAATTTTTAATTGCCATTTATACGATCCCTAAAATTGAACAGTATGAACAAAAATGAAGCTCATTCAAAAGCTCAGAGCCGGAAAATATCAAACTTTTTTTTCAAGTCTTGATTTACCCAAAATCACCCACGCTGAGTGGAAAAATAAGTTCACATGATGTTTTTGAACTTCCAAGGTGAAATCTGATTTCTATGTTTAATATATTCAAATCTATTGTTCTCCCTCAATTTGAAGTAGAATTTGGTCTGGAGGATGGTTATGCATTCGAGTGCCGAAAAACTCACCGTTACTCTCAAAACCCCAACCTTTGCATCCTTGTTGATGAAGTTCACACTTCCACCAAATTTTATTTTTTGTCTTTTTGTGTTTGTGATAACAATACCCGTCACAAAACTTTCCTTTTGCACAGTTAACAGCGATTAATTTTGCCATGTTAAAGTAAATCAATCTCTTAAATCCTTTTATTATACTTTTACATATATGATTATAACATTTCACTTATTTCCGTTTTTTAGTTTTCACTTTTTTTCATCGCTTCTCTAGAATTTCATCAATGTTCTTAGACTTTTCAACATCTATTCACCATCTATAACTGAAATTTTCAAATGTCACGCTATTGGTTTTCACTTCTTTCACCACTTATCACAGGACATTTTACTTATTTCCTATTGTTTATTCACCTCTTTCACCACTTATCATAGGACCTTTCACCTATTTCCTATTGTTTTTCACTTCTTTACCATCTATCCGAAAATTTCACCTATTTCCTACTGTTTTTCAACTCTTTTGACCACTTATCACAGGATTTTTCACCGATTTCCTATTGTTTTTCACTTATTTACCATCTATCCGAAAATTTCACCTATTTCCTACTGTTTTTCACCTCTTTTGACCACTTATCACAGGATTTTTCACCGATTTCCTATTGTTTTTCACCTCTTTTCACCACATATCACGGGACATTTCACCTATTTCCTATTAGTTTTCACCTCTTTTCACCACTTATAACAGTACCTTTCACCTATTTCCTATTGTTTTTTCACATCTTTTCACTACTTATCACAGGACATTTCATCTGTCGCCTATTGGTTTTCACCTCATTTCACTATTTATCACTGAACATTTTTGCTTTTACCTTCTCGCTTTTCACCATATATCATTAAACATATCACCCGTACCCTTTTCTTTTCACGACTTATCATAGAGTTTTACCTATTCATTTGCCTGTTTCACCGCATACCAACACATAATTCGCTATTCCCTTGTATCTTAATTCCTTTTCACTCTCATTTCACAGGTTTTCGTTGCCTATTTATTTCTTTTCAGTATGAACCAATAACATTAGACTTTTCCTTGTAGTTTCAACCTCTCTTCCCTTTTCGCTAAACATTTAACCAGTCTCCCGATGACTTTCCCTCTCTTCACCTCGTATTTGGAATTGCTTTTCTTTTGCTTTTCACACTATTTCATCTGCCTTTTCAAGCAAACATTGTCAAGGTATTTTACATTGTATGCAAATTTTGTCAAAAGCTGATAAAATGATTTTGATATGAAGAAGTGATTGATGAACAATAATAGTCGGTATTTGTAATATTAGCCTTGGCATCTATAATCTTACATAAATTGGAGGAAGTTTTATTTTAGTAGGAACTGCATTTATGTCCCTTTCTGAATTTATTTCTATTCTTTTTCCATTAAGTTGAACTTTCGGTTTTAAAATTTGATAAATTCTTTTCTACTCTGAGATTTACTTTTTTATTAAAATTTTCAGTAGATTTTTCTTTTTGTACTTTGGTTTTTAAATTTTTTGATAAATTCTTTTCTACTCGGGGATTTTGAATAAATGTTTCACTAGATTTTTCTTTATTTTTCGGAGGTCTTCCTCTAGGCTTTTTTTCTTTATTCATTTTACAAAACTTGTTGTGCTTTAAAGATATTTAGTCTTGCAATTTGATTTTTATTTATACTTTATTAACATAATAAAATGCTGTTCATCTGTCTGTTATTGAAATAATAAACCTTCAGAAATTGATAAAATTTAGTGAAACGCAATACAATAATATTCAAAAGGAGAAAAATTTAAATTCCTTTCACAGCTCATAACTCGAAAATTGGAATATTTTTTAAAAAGAAAAATATGAAACATTCAAAAAAAGTTGAATTTTAATTTAGTTCCTGAAACTTTTTGACAAAGTTAAACAAATTTTAAAAAACTACGAAAATACCAAACTTCGAAGCAAAATCTCAAAAATTAAATATGTCTAAATACTAATTAACCTTTAATAAACAGTCAGTCAAAATAAGATTATTAAAAATCCCTAATTGATGTTTGGAGAGAATGTAAAAATTGAACCGAAAGCTCATTATAAAAAATATTTTTATATATTTTCATTTTTTAATATTTATCTGTTAGTTTTAATTCATACAACCATTTGAACAGGAAGCAAAAAAAAACTTAGGAAAATTAAACCTTAAAAAGTTTTAAAGATTTTTTTTTTGATAATTTTTTGTCTGAAATATTTTATTTGAAGAAACTAAATATTTTATTTTAAATGAATTAATTTTTTTACATGAACTCTCGTAAAATAAGGTTTATCCTTCTTTTTTTTTTGATGACACCATTTTGTCTTTAATTTTTTATTTGAAGAAACTAAATATTTTATTTTAAATGAATTAATTTTTTATATGAACTCTCGTAAAATAAGGTTTATCCTTCTTTTTTTGATGACACCATTTTGTCTTTATTTAAAAACATACTAATTAATAATCTCGGTTTATTTATTTTGTGTAATGTGTCAACAGACACTTTTATTCTCGAAAACTTTTCTGTCATAGTCTACCATTCTATGATATGCAATCGTGGAGATAATAAGAGAGCGAGGCTAAGTAAGCAAACGAGATACTCTAGCACTTTACAGAATATTTTCAAAAAAAACAATGTTTATTTGGCATCGTGAGCCAAATGCCTCGATACTTCCTTGGTAGATAATTCACATTAAGAAAATTCCTTATCAAAAATCCAGTAAAATTTTAATTATTTGAACCAAATTGTGCGATTTTAAAACTTTTTTTTTAATGGGACCGGGGCGAGAATTCCCGGGTTTTTCAGATCCCGGTCCCGACTTTTTGTCAAAATTACCGGTCCCCTGCAACTCTGCCTAAAACTGTCATCCGTCATTCTCCCAACTTAATTATCTAAGAATAAAAACTCAATGACTCATAGAGATTTTGAAAAATGCCTTCTTTACTAACATAAAAGTTCCTGAAATCAAATCGAAAAAAAAAGTTTGTACGAGGCCAATTCAGTCCTGTCCATCTTTGTACTGTTTTTACATGGAAGAGCAGGCAGAAAGTGTAGCAAGTTTGACAGACACACAGTTTAGACACATGTACAGTACGAATAGGACAGTATGATTCGTCCTCGATTCCGGACCAAATAAAATTTTTGGGGAATTTAACCAATGCTTAGGGGTGTAAAAGTCGCGTTTCGCGCCAAAATGCGAAACCCGAAACGCGAAAGCGAAAGTGCCAAAAAAAGCGAAATATGCTCGAAACGCGAAAGCGAAAGCCCATCCCTGCAAGAGACTGATCATCGGGAAACTCCGGCACTTGTGTAAAAAGCCAGGCTCTGAGGCACTTCAAGCCCTCCAGCAGCATTCCTCCTTCACTCGTGACATGTCCTAATTATGCCAAGAAAATGGCGCATTTGCCAAAAACCACGCAAATTAACACCACGGGTTAAATGCCAACCAATTAAATCCAATGACAATTATTAACAACAATGGGATCATTTGTTCATTAACAATCATTCATTCAGAAATTTAAAGCATTTAATAATATTCATTGATTTATTATAGTAAAAATATTATAATAAATGTTTTATTTATACAATAGAACATTTTATAAAATTTTCGTTTTTCCTTTTTATTAATTTAATTTCAATTTTTTTTCGATCCAAAAGGCATGGCTTTTTAAATTTGTTAATTTAAAGATAAGCGCGAGAATATTCGCTTCAATTCCATTGTCATATTTTATTTTTGGCCTAATTTTTTCAGCTAATGGGGGATTTGCGTTGGATTTTTCTGTTGCTTTTGGCAAAACTTTTGCTAATTGGCGGATGCGATGGACAAAAAGACTCGAAAAATCATGTCGAAATGTCGGAACAATCTGGCAAAAATCAAAAAGAATAAACCAAATGGTTAGATTATTCGAGAAATTAAAGAATAACATAGATATATGGCGAACTTTGATAAAAAATTTTTGTTCATTATCATTTTGAACTCAAATATATACGTACTTTGAAAAAAAATAATTTTTGTTCATTTTCATTATGCTCTGAATTAGCTCAACTTGTGTTTCTTTCTAAAAAAATCAAAAAGAATAAACCAAATGGTTAGAAGTAGTTAGGGACGACAAAACCACCGGGTACGGTAGCAGCCAATACCTATGGGAGGGGTGCACGGCCAACTGAGCGCCAGCCATTTGAGCGCCGCCAAGTGAGCGCGGGCCAACTGAGCGCCAAAATTTTCAGTACTGAAACCAAAACCTATTGCGCGACTTTTTTTTCTGCAAACCTAAACCTATGGGAGGGGTGCGCGACTTTTTTTGTAAAATTTTTTCTGAAAATTATTTTTTATTTTTTTATTATTTTTTATTTTAAATAATAATTTAATTTTTTAAATTTTTTTATGCGAAAAATTCTGCCGCAGGCTTGTGGACTCGAACTTTTGCTCTGCCACCAACTCAACACACCACCACTCGGCCATGAGACCACTTGCCAGAAAAAGGATAATTGTCCACTATATGCTGCAAAGATGATGACGTCACCACTGCGAGGGGTACTGTAGCCCTGCGAAAAATCGCAATAAATAAGCCGCAGGCAACCGGACTCGAACTTTCGCTCTGCCACCAAACCAAACACACTACCACTCGGCCATGAGACCACTTGCCAGAAAAAGGATAATTGTCAACTATATGCTGCAAAGATGATGACGTCACCACTGCGAGGGGTACTGTAGTCCGGTGAAAAATGGCAATAAATTAGCCGCAGTCAACCGGACTCGAACTTTTGCCCTGCCACCAAACCCAACACACTACCACTCGGCCATGTGACCCTTGCCTGAATAAGGATAATTGTCCACTATATGCTGCAAAGATGATGACGTCATCACTGCGAGGGGTACTGTAGTCCGGTGAAAAATGGCAATAAATTAGCCGCAGTCAAACGGATTCGAACTTTTGGTCTGCCACCAACCCAACACACTACCACTCTGCCATGAGACCACTTGCCAGAAAAAGGATAAATGTCCACTATATGCTGCAAAGATGATGACGTAATCACTGCGAGGGATACTGTAGTTAGGTGAAAAATCGCAACAAATTAGCCGCAGTCAAGCGGACTCGAACTTTTGGTCTGCCACCAACTCAACACACTACCACTCGGCCATGAGACCACTTGCCAGAAAAGGATAATTGTCCACTATATGCTGCAAAGATGATGACGTCACCACAGCGAGGATACTGTAGTCCTTCGATAAACTTTAAAAATACGCAAAATAGGACAAAACGCCATAATATATATATATACATAACGCCATAATTTATTGAAACGAAAACCTTTCGCGTTAAATTCGAATTCAAAAAATTGGCGGGAAAAGTGGCGTCGTTTTTGTTTCTATCCTTACTCCTACCCTTTTTTCAAAATCATTCTTAGCTTCTTCCATCATTTATTAGGATGAATATTTTCTGTTTCTGTCTTTTACAATGCTAGTTTAGCCAAACCAAATATGAATTTCAACAATTTGACTACGCCTATTGATGAACACACAATGATTGAGAGCCTGTCTTTGGATGAACCATCAAACGAGCTACTATCTGTTGAGGTTAACCTTTATTAATATTATCAAATAGAAATAATATTTTAGAAAATGGACGAAGAACTCAACAAAAAGGAGGAGCCGTTCACTCTCGCCGAATGTTGCACAGCCTTTGATTTGGTTGCGGTCATGTTTGACTGCAAAATCCCGGTGCCATACGAGGAGGAGCGCAAACGTTACGTTTTCGAGCACCAGGACAAGCCGCGTCTTATCTACATCACCGAAGAAGGAGACCAAATTGTGTTCAATGGAATTGTCAAGCAGTTTGGATATGTGCTAAGCGTTGAGACTATTTACTTCGACAAAGAAAAGGGAATTGATGAATTCTATAACTTCCTCCGTAACAATGTCATGTGTTTCTTCAGTGTTGATTCATAAAGTGCTTTGAAATGCTGATTATTTCGCATACTGTTTACTTTTACTGTACACATATTTTTTTTATTGTGTTTAATTTTATTTTACGATTTTATTGAAAAATGACCGTCACATCCAACACCGAATTCCGACTCATCGAATGTGTGCCAATGCTTGAGGAAGTTGCTCGTGAATTTGGCTGTATTACGCCGCTACCAAACCTTGGGTATATTTCTTTTGTTTTACAACACAAATGCCAGCATACAGTAGCCACCGTGACTATCGTGTAAGCGGATGTATGATGATTCGCACGCTGACATCGTTGAATCGGCTCTACATTTTTGATGCTGAGGACTGTATTGAGGTTAATGTAAAAAAACATTTTATATATATGTTATATAGGTAAGGGGTTTCGCTTCAAAAACTAATTTGAGTCGAACGGGAATAGGTACGGAGCTGAAATTTGGCATAGATATGTAACTTGGGACGGCGCATTCAGGAAAACTATAGGTTTTTTGGTCCGAGGCCCAACTGAGTACCAGGGACTTATTTTCCGTTTTTACTTGGGTTTGAAGGCCCATAACTTTTTTTGTAAAACCCGAATCAAAAAGTGCCCGCTGAAAGGGCACTCCGCGGAAGTGTCCTCTATAATCCAGTATTTTTTATTTTTTGATCAGACCAAACCCCGGACCTGTACATACACGGAGACTCAGTTAATTTTTTTTGCCCACTTCAGTACCAATCGAATAACTCATCAGGGTTTGGTCTGAGCGGGAGGTGGCCAGCAGACTTATTGTAGAGCTCAATGAGATCGATTTTTGCAAATTTTAAAATTCCGAAAATTTTCAAAATTTTTCGAGTTAGGCCTAAAAGTAGGTTTTTGGGTTTTTGAATTTTAGGATTTTTTAACGAATTTTCCCGTGAAAACGGAGACCACTTTTGGGAAGCAGTTTTTCGAGCTCTATCGACTGGTATTTTTTTGGAAAAATTTCGGTTTTTTCCCGGAAATAGAAAATTTTTTTGGCCTAAGCGGGACATTTGAGTCCCGGGCCCATAACTCGTCAGGGGTCGGTTTTAGCGTAAAAACGTATTAGGGATAAATTGTAGAGCTTTTTAAGCTCTATCGAATGATGTGCCATATGCCGGGAAAATTTCAAAAATTTTCGAGCTAGGCCCCCTAGAAATTTTCCGGATTTTTTTTTGCGTTGAAAAGGGGGGTGTAAAATATTTTTCTGGGGTATTTTGATGTGCTGAGCACGAATATGATGCTTTTTTTTCATTACAGGAATTTTAGAATTTTTTAAAAATTCGAAAATATTTTTCAATTTTTTAGCCCTCGGGATTTTGGGCGAATATTTGAAAAAGCATAACTAACTTCAGATTTGGACAATTTTCATGCAATAAAGCTTACAAAATAGAGAAAAATAATGCTTTTTTGTTGTTAATTAATTGAAAATAGTTTGTTTTATTTATAATTAATAATTTTTTTAATTTAAATTATTATTGCTTCTTGAATAAATGTTTTAAATTTTAATTAGTTGAACTGTTGTACCTCTTCTATTCACTTTTGTACCTCTTCTAATCACTTTTGTACCTCTTCAAATCACTTTTGTACCTCTTCTAATCACGTTGTACCCCTTCCAGTCGTGGTGGTACCTCTTCCCCGTAGTTATGAAGAGAGAAGCGCATAAAATAATATTTATGCAAACAATTTTAGAGTTAGAGCAATTAAATATTTAAAAACACATCATTTTTTCAAAAAATAACCATATAAAATTTATTTACATATTTTCCTACATATTTCAGTGTTTTTAGCACATAAAAATCCTAGCTCTGCCGATAATGAATTTGAAGTTTTAAAAAATTAGAAATTTTGTTTAAAATTTCACCGCAAAAAATTACTTCAACAAAAATTTATTGAAAATTCAACAAAATCAATAATCAAAAAAAATTAATAGTGACACAGCGGCCTGAATTGCCGCTTCCGCTCCCGCCACCTCCCCGGCCTCCTCTCCCGCCACCTCCCCGCCCTCCTCTCCCGCCTCCCCGGCCTCCTCTCCCTCTTCCATCTTTCTTTTCCTCTTTCTTTTTCCATTCTTTCCATCCTTTTTTCGCTCCAGCACCTCGGTGGCGTTTGCCACGACCAACACCGCCTCCGCCGCTGAGGGCTGAAAGTTGACGATTTTGTGAATTCGAAGAATATCCGATTTTTGAGAAATTTTGGACATCGGAATGTTTTAAATAGGGTAAAATAAAAATTCAAAAATCCTATCGGTTGGAGAATTTTTTTGGAAATTTTGAGAAGGCCAAATAAAAAGGGCACAAAATGCTCTACAATATGCAAAAGAACGTAATTCATTATCAAACAGTATCAAGATACATAATTTTAAAAATTTTATATTTTTCAAGAAAATAAAAAATTTTCAGATGAATTTTTTGAAAAAATTTTCATTTTTATGGATCTATTTTTCGTTTTTATTGCATTTTTTGTTAATAATTAGGCAAAAGCCAAATAAGGCAAAAGAGGATTTTCAAAATTTAATGCTTTTAGCCTCTAAAAAATAAAAACACGAAAATGGGCAGTAAGGCCCATAATTATTAATTATAGCTGGTCTATAACGATTTTTTATATTTAAGTTTTTGTTTTTAAAAAATAAAATTACGGCATTTTTCCGATTTCCTTACGAAATTTTTTTGGACCCTTGGGGTCCCATGATTGCTTACCACCTGCGCCGCCACCGCCTCCTCCGCCACCCATTCCACCATCTCCGCCGCCGGTGCCAACGCCTCCTCCGCCGCCAGTGCCAACGCCTCCTCCGCCGCCAGTGCCAACGCCTCCTCCGCCGCCAGTGCCAACGCCGCCTCCGCCGCCGGTGCCAACGCCTCCTCCGCCGCCGCCGTTGCCAACGCCTCCTCCGCCACTCGTGCCACTGCCTCCGCTGTTGGTGCCAACGCCTCCTCCGACGTTCGTGCCACAATTTCCGCCTCCGCCCGTGCCACCGCCTGTGCCACGACCTCCGCCGCCGCCGTTGCCAACGCCTCCTCCGCCGCCTGTGCCACGGCCTCCGCTGCCTGTGCCATCAGCTCCGCCGCCGCCGTTGCCACCGCCTCCTCCGCTGCCTGTGCCACCGCCTGTGCCACCGCCTCCTCCGCTGCCGCCCGTGCCACCGCCTCCTCCGCTGCCGCCCGTGCCACCACCTCCGCTGCGGTCCTTGCCACCGCCACCGCCAGTAGTAGAATTTTTTTTTTTCATTTTATAAGTATTGTTTAAATATTTTAAGATATTGTCAAAAATATCCATGATATCTTTAAAAAGAGCATGAATAAAATTAAATGTTAAAGGAAATTTATTTTCAAAATATATGCAAAAATGATGCGGATGAACGTGCAAATTTTTGGTGTAAACAACTAAAATATGTCTTTCTTCTAATAGAGAAAAAAAATAGTAAGTCAAAATGAGAGAATGTTTTTCTTTCTGCACTCTCGATATTTGTTCGTTTATTGATTTCCAATTCTTCCAAATAATTCATATGCGCAAAACGAATAAATTATAAATAAAAATTAAATCTTTTACATTAAGTAAAATTTATATTTGTTTAAATGACATTAAATATAAATGTGTTAAATCATTTATTTAAAGTTTTATCAAATATTCATGATTTATAGGCGCTATTTAAAAGTTGCAGTTTTATAAATTTAATTAAAAACCAGCTGGGGGTACAGACGCCTTTTGCTTTGCAAAATTATTTTGAATTTATTTTTATTTGTGGAATAAATTTTCCTGGTAATTTTGGGAGTCTCTGAATAAAAATGAAATTGATACCAATTTTGACCGTTTCCTAAGATCATTAACCCGTATTTGATAAAAGAGTTTCACTGTTCAGAATTAGATTAGGGATTCAGAATTGGTCAGAACCGATGTCGCTGTTTTGTGATCATTCCCTGTTTTCAAACGAATTTATTTTTAACAAATAAATTATAAATTCTTTTAATGCTTTTAAAAATAAAAAAAATAAACAATATTCTTCAGTTAGAAATGGACACGAAAAAAGGACGCAAACATCCTGTCTTTAAATTATTTTTCATTTATTAAATTTAAATAATTAAATTCATATTTATATTTTCATAATTTCGAACATTCTTTTTTTTACTTTTATTTATTTATTCAATACTCAGAAGCGCAAAAAACTTTTTTTACAACCGACTAAAATCGATTATCTTCTTTTTGAATTCTATTTCTTTAAATTTGTTATTGATTTTCCCCCCCCCCCCCTTTTATTTAAATAATTACACCGAACTACCAGTTCCAATTAGGTTTTTGTTCATATTTAACATATAAAATAACTAAAAATTCGGTACTTATCCCTTTTGCCACCCCCCCCTTAAAAATTTTTTTTAAATTTTTTTCTAGGGTAATTTTATGCGCTGAGCACGAAAAAAATTTTTATTTTAAGCCATCACGCATTGTACGTGAGTTACGTGAATTTACATGAAAAATTTAAAATAGACAAAAATTTGAAATTACAAAAAATCACCTTATTCAAATGCTCGTTAATCTGGGAATGGTATTCACATTGAATAAATAGCTCAGCGCATAAAATTACCCTAGAAAAAAATTTAAAAAATTTTTTTAGGGGGGGTGGCAAAAGGGATAAGTACCAAAAATTCAACCCAATTAAATGCGAAATTTGAAAAAAAAATTGTTTTCGACTTTTTGTTCGAGTCCGGGTTCGGAATTGGTCGAAATGAATGTCAGGATAACCCTGGAAACACGTTTTTATCTTAAAAACGAAAATTTTTTATGTCGCTAATCTGCTTTCTTTTTTGATTTTTTCCTACTTTTTCAGCTTAATGTGTATAACGTTTAGATGAAAATTTCCCCTTTTTTTGATCGTCCTCAACTCGGCCTCAAATTGGCACGATTCGCCACGTTTCGATGCGATGGTGGACAAAAATTTCAATGGAAATAGTGAATTTTTTAAAAATTTCGGCAAGTTCTTTTTTTAATTAAAAACTTTTCTGCAAAAGTCATTAAAAATTTTTTTGATAAAATGCCGGGTTTTTTTAAGGATTTTGTGCCCAAAAATGGGCCTCAAATTATCAAAATGGCTCTAAAAAGTTTTTTTTTTTGTAAATTCGGCGTTTTTTAATTAAGATTTTTTTGGCTTTTTGGTACCTCACTTTTTAATTTTTACAATTTATAATTTATCCGTGACTTTTTTTTCAGCAATTTCGCAACGTCCTTTTTCGGCCTCAACTCCTCCTCAAATTGGCACTGCTTTCGCCCCGTTTCGATTTGCTGGTGGACAAACACTTCGATGGCAAACGGATTCGGCAAGTTTTTTTGAGTTTTTTGTTGTAAAAGTGAATAATTTTTTTGGTTTTGTGTTCTTTTTTAAGTCTCCTTTTGTGACCAAAAACCTACGGTCTCCAATTTCAAAAATAGCTCTAAAAATAAAAAATTTTGCAAATTCGGCGTTTGAAAAGTTTTTAATAAAATTTAAAGTAAAAATTTTTTGAAAATTTTCAGTAATTTTTTTTTGAATTTTTATGATAAATTTCAAAAAAATTTTCAAGAAAAACAAAAACGCCAACCAGTTTTATATGGCTCTGAAAATAAAAAATTTCCGAATTTGGCATTTTTTTCTTGTAAAAGTGCCTGGGTTTTTTAGGCTTTTCGCTGCAAATCTTTTTGTAATCTTTATAAGTTTTTCTGTCTTTTTTTAGAACGTGCGCAATGACGTTTGGATGGACATTTTCCCCCCTTTTTTTTTGGTTTTTTCGGTTTTTTTTTTTGTTCTTTTTTTGGTAGAAATGGACAAAATCTCGCCGCCGAAATCTGGCCGGGATAAAATCTCATCGCAGAAATTTCAAAAAAAAATTTAAAACAGAAATTTTTCAAGGACAAAATCTTAGAAAATTTTTTACAAAAAAATTTCAAGAAAATGGTGCGCGTTATTGATTATTCAATTTTTTGTCAGTGGAAAAGTTATTATGGGCAAAAAAGAGAAGAAAATTCAAATTTCTCGGTCTTCACATATTTGTTAATTTTGTTTAAAAATACATAGTAACGAACTGAAATTCAGCCATCAGTGCTTAATTAAACGATAATTTAAGTCATTTTAGACCAAAAAACGTGAACATTTTTCTTTTAAATTTCTCAAAACATTTTTTTTTCACAATTTCAGTTGATGTGCAGCGATGTTTGGATGGACATTTTCCCTCGTCTTCAACTCGGCCTCAAATTGGCATTGCTTTCGCCACGTTTCAATGCGTTGGTGGACAAACATTTTGATGGCGAAAGCGAATTTTCCCGACCGTCCGTTGCCCAGAAAAATTCGCGCTACTTTTTCACTTTACGCCACATAAAAAAACAAAAAAAATTTTTTTGTATTTTTCTGGGGTTTCCAAGGGGTGCTGATCTCGAATATGACATTCATTTCCACCCATTTCAAATCCCGGACCCTGGATTTTCTTCGTTTAAATCACCAAATTTTTGATAAAAGAGGCACTTATTTAGATTTGTGGATTCGCCAGCCGATTTGTGACATTTTGTTCGTGAAATATGGCCATTTTGTGTCAAACATTTGCCACTTGGGCTTTGTCGATGGTGGTCATTTGGACAATTTGCGTTGTCTCATTTCACCGACAATTCTCATCGATCTCAACCAATTGAATTCAACTATTCAGGGGCTTTGTTGCCCGCTGCAATTGGTGATGATTTTGCTGCGCCAAATGCAACTCCTGGCCGAGCGTTGTCCAAATGGTTGCACTCTCCAAGAAAAGAGATGGCCACCCAAGCAATTGCGTTGTGCACTTTTGAACGAACAAAGGAATGAATATTGATTGGGTCAACAGTTTCAAGAAGGTGGCCGATATTTTCGGCAAATTACTGATTTTTAAATTTCAATTGTTTAAGGATTTTTGCGTGCCACCACCATTCTTTCGGCTTTTTGAAGGCACTAATTGCATTGGGTGAGTAATTAAAAAGCGATTTGATTTTACTGAAATAATTAAAATTGCGATTAATTAAGGCCATTTTCTCCGCCACCACCAGCAGAAGAACAAGAGGCGGGACAAAGCATCAAATGGGCCGTCTTCTGACAATAAGTGACAGACAAAACAACAAAAACGGTGATCAGCCGCAGAAGAAATGAATTAATTGAGAATGGCCGGCCGATAATAATTCATCAGTGATAAAATGTATTTTATGAAGAAAAACCGGTACTTTTCCGTTTGGGGGGCCCCTCATTTATTCAAATTAAAAAACGTCAATAAAAAGCGCGATTTGAGAAATTTCGCTTTTTCATTTGTGTTTCGGGGTTCCTTTACTAAATTAAGCACGTAATGGGTTTTCTAAGTTCATTACACACATTTTAAGGAGTTGATATGCACAAAATTTTTATAGATTCCAAAAATGCCCAAATTAAAAATTTTTTCCGAATTCATAATTTTTTTTTAAGTGTCAGGTTTTTTCGTGTTTTATTATTACGTAATTTTTAGGTCTAAATTAAAAAAATAGAAATAATCCCATAGTGTGTAATTGCGGGGGGGGGGGGGGTCCAAAAAGGCCATAAAACGTTCATCCGCCGACCATTGCAAAATGTTTTCTGCCACAATTGGTTAAAACCAGCGTTAATTGTTGAATAATCGAACTATGAGGACATGTGAGCAAAATTTGTAAATTTCATGACATAAAATAGCAATTTTTTGTAAATTTTTAATGTTTTTATTTTTAGAAAATTTGGTTTTGTATAAAATTCTCTAAGAGATTTTGGTCTTAAGATTTTTTCAAAACTTATTGCTCTCTTTTCCGCTAAATTATTAATTTTCATAATTTCAGTGATGTGCAGCGATGTTTGAATGGACATTTTCCCCTTTTTTGACCGTCTTCAACTCGGCCTCAAATTGTCACTGATTTTCCTCCTATTTCAAAGCGTTCGTGGACAGACATTTTGATGGTAAACTGAATTTTTTTAAAGTGCCCGGGTTTTCGGGTTTTTTACTGTTTTTAAGGTTATATGCCCAAAAAAGGGCATCCATTTTCAAAAGGACTTAGAAAATAAATAATTTTTCAAAGTTCGGCAAGTTTTTTTTGATTTTTTTTTGTATAAAGGAATAGTTTTTTAGTGTTTTAATGATTTTTTGCCAAAAAAACGGCTTCTAATTTTAAAATGGCTTTGACAAAAAATATTTTTCCAAATTCCGCGTTTTATTATAAAAGTGCCTGTTTTTAGGGATTTTGATTAAATCATTTTTTGAAATTTAAAATTTTTCTTGACTTTTTTTTCAGCACATGGGCAAAGAAGTTTGGATGGACATTTTACTTTTTTTTTGGCAATGTCCAACTCGGTCTCAAATTGGCACTGATTTCGCCCCGTTTCGATTCGCTGCTGGACATATTTCATTGCCAAAAGCGGATTGCTGCGCAAGTTTCAATTTTTCTCAAATTAACCGGTCAATGTTTAAGCTGTAAAATTATGATTGCATAGATCAATTAAAAAATTGAAAATCAGAAACTATTTTCTTTGTTGAAAAACCATTTATTTTTTAAAATTAGTAATTTTAAAATCTATGAAAATCAATTATTGTGATTTTTTAAAATCTCAACATTGATGAGGTGATAACAATTCCATCCAGTAAATTTTTGAAAAATAAAAATTCTCTCAGGCAGTTGCTGTGTTTGGCCGGTTAAAATCTTTAAAATTCATCAATTTGATCATGTATTGAATACAACAAGAAAAAATTTTCAGATGCACATATATAAAAATTATGGCAAGTGTACATTAATAGTTTTACTAGCCCAAATCTGAGGTTAGTTAGGAAATAGTTTCGAATTGGCACGCATAACTCCTAAATAAATTAAGAAGTCTTTACGATTGACTGAAACTTAAGTATTAATTTTTTATAAATATACGGAAGTCAATTGTAAGATTTCTGTCCTCCCCATTGAGACTCACATTTTTTTTTGTTTCAAAATCTTGCACCAGATTATTTTGGCCTCTCGCTAGCGATGGCATATTCGTCATGCAACTTATAGTAACTTGCTTCAATGGCGAGGCTGTCTGCTTGCGACCTACCATTATTCGTCTCTGTTTGACATACACACCGTCTGCTTGCACATGCAAATATAAATGTTTGACTGGTATGGTCACTCGATTCCTCGCCTTACATGATGTGGCTGGGCTCCCAAGTTTTTCTTCACTTTATCCCAGCTGATTTGCGAAAATGGTTACACGCTTTAGCAATACTTTAATAATTTAATTTTATCCACTTTTAACCAATTTCTGTAGATAACAACTTATTGAACTGTTTATGTGTCAATTTTAAAAGTTATTTGTTTATACTTTTTATTGTTAATATTTTCAAAAAAAATAATAATATTATATTTTTTCTTTTATTAATACAAAATTTATTTTTCAATTACTCATATTTTACATGTATATTTAAAATGTTTTCAGTCTTGCCAAAATAATTAAAATTTAAAAAATAATTTCTAAATAATATAAATACAATTTTGTAAACATGAGTTTTAAAAACTGGTTAAAAAATTTTAATAAATAACATTAATTCGGTTTCCCTAAATTCTTAGGTTTAACTTTTAAAAAATAACAAACGACGGAAAAATTAAATTATCTTAAATGAATTGATATTTTATTATTTCTTCTTAACTTGTTAAAATGTTTTACAATAATGAGAAAATTAAAGATATCATTTATTATAATTAAAAAAAAATCATGTGCAATTTTACTTCAAAATTTTTTATTTATTCTGATTAAAGAAATATGAATTATTTCTATTTTTTAATATTAAAATATGTTCTGTTCTAATCTTCGTTTTATTATTGCTGCTTTTTATAATAATTTTTTTTTGATATGATTATTTCTTAATTTAAATTTTGTTTTTATAATATTTATCTCAATTTTCTAATATTTTTAGGGTTAAAAACGATTAAATCCGTGTGTTCTTCTGTTTTAGCAAATAAATCCAGCCAACCATAATTCTTATTAAGATTAGTTTGTTTATATGAATAAGATTAAGATAGAAAATTATTTAAAAATGTATTATAAAGTTTTTTATTGAGTGTTGTAAATTTTACAATAATATATCACTTTGTAAAATTAACTTTTAAATTCCAATATCAATTATTATTTATTTTATTTTCATGGTCCCATACTTTGTTCTTGATTTTTCTTCGATTATTTTTTTGTTTTTAAATATTATATAAAAGAGAAGGAATTATAAAAATGAATTTTGGCATTTTGTTTTACATAACATTATAATTTTATTTTTAAAGTGTTTTCACTCCCATATATTATGTATTTTTAAGTTAAATTAGGCAATTAACTTTTACTGAATAACTATTAATTATATTTATTTTATTCTATTATAGATTTTTTTTTATTAATGTTTATATTTGATTTATTTTTTTAAAAATTTGCTTTTGCAATCATTTTCATGCAATGTGCCGTTCCACATAAAACGTTTCCACAGGACCAATGGCGTGTAATTAATAAGATCCTAATTCTTCCAAATTATTATTTTTTTATTTCTGTTGAAGATTTTTGTTGCAACCCTTGACATTTTGCCAGCATTATTGTCACTATTCTACCAACCAATAGTGAAATATTAATTAATATAATTATAAATTTTTAGTTTTAATTTTCATTTTTTTAAATTTCTAATTTGCTCATATTTTTAATCATTTTTATTTTATGGTAATGCGTTGTTATGTTAAAAAATTGAATGAATATTGTGGAATTGATTATAATTTCTTTAAATTTGTTTAATGGCATAACTTTTATATTCAGGCTTATAATAACTTTAATTTGGTTTTATTAATTAATGCATTTGGAGTTGAAACATTATTGATAGATTGTTGTCAAGCATAATCAAGAATTTTTATAAAATTTGTTGTAGATTTACAGGACGGGATTATTTACAAAAAAAAACAATAATAAAAAGGAATTTTAATCGTTATATAATTTTTACTGATTCAGATACAAATAGAATTTTTAATATAACAAATAAAATAAAATTTATTTATTTTTAAATTATATAGAATTATAAATGTTTTAGTTTTAAAAGTTATTAATTGTGAGTCCTTTTAATATTTTAAATTAATTAAGTTCAATATGCTTAAATGATTGAAATCTTTTTTAGAACTTGGAATTAAATGTTTTATAATTTTACATTATTTTGGTAAATACCAAAAAATCATGACAGGTAAGAGATTGTGGTTTAAAAAGAAAAGTTATTGTAAGTAAAAATTTTAAATTTATAATTTAATTTATTATAAAATAATTAAATTAAAATTTTTATCTTTTATTTTTTTTTGAACACTTGGTCTATTTTATTTTGTATTAATATTAATTTAAAATATTTATTCTCACCTATAACGCTATTTCGAACAGCTCTAAAACGGACAGATAGCATTATTGGTAACAGAAATAAAGATACATAAATATCGTTTAATAATAAATTATTTATTAATTAAAAATGAATGTTTAAAGTAACTTAATTTTATAAATTTTTTAAATTCTATTGATATTAAAAAAAATTTATTTTTAACAATAATTACGTAGATATAGACATTAAATAATTAAAATCTTTATAATTTTTTTTGTTCTTTTCTGAAAATCCATTTAAAATAATTATAATCAAGTAATTTTTGTTGCAAACAAATAAATTCTTAAAAAAAATAATGCTAATGAGGACGTTTAATTTAATGTGTTAAATGAACAAATTAATATTTCTAAATCAAATTCACTAAAAATTATAAATTATTTTTGGCACTCTCACTAAATGACAGATGAAGCTAAGAAATAAAAAGTAAATATGGGCGATACTTTATTCCATTTGGTAACAGGAAATAAAGACACATTAATTAACGTTAATAATTTTTTGTTAATAAACAAATTAAAATTGGATCAGTAGATTTTGTAGATTTTAATGCGTTACATTTTTTTATTATCATCTTTTACAAGATATAACACAAACTAAATTACATTTACTAAATAATATACTTCTTTGGTTTTCTTTTATATATTAATTATTTCATTATTGAAAAATACATCGTGAAACACATCGGCGGGAGCGCTGGGGCGGCAAATCGGGATGCGGGTGGCGATGTGGACGGTTGACCTTGGATTGGAAAAAGAACAAAGAATTGTTTACGGACTTGGATTGATTCTCGAGATGATTTATTTTTAATTTTTATAGTTTAATTCTGTTTTTTTAATTTGTCTTTCATTTACTTCACATAATTTATTAGTTAGCATAATTGTATAAACCAATCCATTTAATTATTATTATTATAAATTGAATTTTTAATATATTTTCAATTTATAAATTGAAAATTAAATTGTTTATTTATAATTTTTTCATTTCTTTATATAATTATTTTATGATTATAAAAAAATTGTATTACTAAAGTTGCTATCATTTTTAATTTAATTAAAATTTCTTATTTATTAATTTTATTAAAACTATTTATTATTTATTCCAATATTTAATTAATTATAACAAATAAATAATTAATTTTAATACAAATCATTTATCAAAAATTGTTTATTTAAATTTTAAATTATTTTTTTATTAATTTATAAATCAAACTATTTAAAATTAATTAAAAACATGTAAAAATAAGCAAAAAACAAATAGAAAAATAATTTACACCGCCCGGCTTCGAACTTTCCCCCCTCCCAAAAAAATGATGACCCAGAATCCCCAATCACACAGGGATTCTGAGGTCTTAGCGATTTCAGAACCGAGTTATGAATTTTTTTCTGAAAATTCGAAAATTTCCAGAATTTCTGGAATAACTTTTTTCTTTTTAGAGATAGAAATACCAAATAAATCCCATAAAATTCTCCTTATTTTTTGCTATTTTTAATGCTTTATTGCATGAAAATCGTCCCACAATGAAATGAGCTATGAATTTTCAAAATAAAACCCAAAATCCTGAGGGCCAAAAAATTTCCAAAAATTAAAGAATTTTTAAAAATTTCCAAAAATTCTGAAACGTGAAACAAAGGTCATATTCGTGCTCAGCACCTCAAAATGCCCCAGAAAAAAATTTTTCGCCCCCATTCTGGCCCTAAAAAAAATTTTCGAAAATTTCTAGGGGGCCTAGCTCAAAAATTTTTGAAAATTTTCCTACATATAGGGCACCATTCGATAGAGCTTCGAAAGCTCTACAATTTTGTCCTAAGCATTTTTTCACTAAAGTCAACCCCTGACGAGTTATGGGCCCGGGACTCAAATGTCCCGCTTAGGCCAAAATTTTTTTCTATTTCCGGAAAAAAACCGAAATTTTTCCGAAAAAAATACCAGTCGATAGAGCTCGAAAAACTGCTTCCCAAAAGTGCTCTCCGTTTTCCCCGGAAAAATCGGCAAAAAATCCTAAAATTCAAAAACCCAAAAACCGACTTTTAGGCCTAGCTCGAGAAATTTTGAAAATTTTCGAAATTTTAAAATCTGGAAAATTCGTGCTTATTGAACTCTACAATAAGTCTGCTGGTCACCCCCCGCCCAGATCAAATCCTAATGCTGTATTCACCATGTACTGAACTGGACAAAGTTGGTACTGAAAAGTTGCCAATTTCTGCAGCTCTTCATATAATAGGTAGAGGCCTGGAATTTTTTTTGACTTTTAGACAACACTTCAACTTAGGTTCCTACCAGCAAAGACTTTTTGATTGGGGTTTTAGAAAAAAAGTTATAGGCCCTGAACTGCACGAAAAAATAGGAAATCGGTCCCTGGTACTGAGTTGGCCACCTGTGCTATTTGCGTATAGTAACAAGGCAAATATAAAATATGCACTAAAGTACCCATTCAAAGGTCCTGGACATTGTTATGTCGAGTGCAAAGAAGAGTCCGGCAACAAAATCGGTATCGATGAGCCGGCTCAATATGCCAAAATGAACTTCCGTGGTGCTACGGAGGCATATGCCGTTGTTAACTCAACACCATATGTTCGGCTTTCGCACCACGTTGTCAAATTGAAGATTCATTTGCCAAATCAACAGCCCATTGTATATAGGGCTTTCCAGCTGGTGAGCAAAGCTCAGCAAATCCAGCAAGGCACACTGCCGGAAACACAATGCTAAGCCTATTGGAAACAATGGCAAAATGAATGGCGGCATGATCCTAAATTCAAGGACATGCTTTTCGAAAAAGTGCCGGAACAATTCCGATGGGATAAGGACAAATGGGTTCTTTACAAAAGGAAGCCCATCAAAAGGCCTCCAATTGGTCGAATTGTCCCTGTCCCACCGAAGGATCCGGAAAGATTTGCGCTATATTCGCCACTTTCCCGGTGACCCTGACCATCTTAAAATGGTAAATGGTCAGCCTTGTACCTCTTTCACTGATGCTGCAATAAGGCACGGTCTTCTTGAGGATGACAAAATCTGGGATAAAACACTCGCTGAGGCAGCGTTGTCACGATGGCCTGATCAAATGAGGTGGCTCTTCATGAGCATCCTCGTTTATGGCCAGCCCAGTAATGCCGTCGAATTGTGGAACAAGTACAAAGACCAAATGTACTTTCCTCAAGGCATTACCACACCGGCACAACGCCAAGCAGCAGAGCTTGAAGCCCTAGCCGACATTGATTGGCGGCTGCACAGCTGCTTTAACTTAAGCTGTGTGCATTTTGGCCTGCCAGACCCACCAAACTCAATTGCCAAAAATACAAATGCGGCAATTAATGAGTTTTTCTTTGGCGATGATGATTTGAATTTGCCGCCTGGCCAACCAAATCCTCGGCCTCAGCAAAACGCTCCTCCGCCACTCAACACCGACCAACAAACGGTCTTTGATGCTGTTGTTAAGGCAATTCAGTCGGACCCAAGGGATGCGACTGTACCTCGTCGATTCTTTATATTCGGCGACGGAGGGACCGGGAAAACATTTCTGTTTGGCCAAATTATAAGGCGATTGCGGAAGGCCCCATATAATCACAAAGTTCTTGCCACGGCATCCACTGGGTGTGCAGCTATTTTGCTGCCGTATGGGAAGACAGCCCATTCCACCTTCCGACTGGGCAGAGATGTGTCGCTGGACAAGCTTCCAAGCATTCCGCTTGAGAGCTTCTTTGCCCGACGGATTCGTGAGGCACAACTCATCATTATTGATGAGATCACCATGCTTCACAATACGGTGATTGAGGTCATTGACCGTGTGTGCAAAGAAATGGCAATTCCCCAGTACAAGGACCTTCCCTTCGGAGGAAAGACGGTCATTTTCAGCGGTGACTTCAAACAGTCACTGCCGGTCGTGCCCCATGAAGGCATAACCGCACAAGTTACGGCCTGCTTTCAAACTTCTCCGTTGTTTCGTCAATTCACCACAATGAAATTGACCATCAACCAGAGATTAGGCCAAGGCCAGCAAGCGTACTTGCAAATGTGCCGCCAAATTGGGCTCGGAGAGACCGGAGAACACTTCTGGATTCCTCCGCAGTTCATCGTAAAGAGCAGGGAAGAGCTGATAAACTTTGTTTATCCAAACTTTCAACAACTCCTTGGCAATGACAAGGAGCTGCTCAACCGTTTGATACTCGCCCCGCACATTGATACGTGCGACGAAGTCAACGAAATGATGATGGCGAATGTGCCAGGTCAAGTGCGGGAATATTTGTCCACGGACAAACCTCTTGACGATCGCCCATTGGACATCGATGAGATCGAGTCCGAAGTGTCAGCATTGAACAGACGCACAGACTCTGGGATGCCTCCCCACTGTCTGCGACTAAAGGTCGGAAGCGTTGTTGTCCTCCTTATCAACAAAAGTGATAGGGAAGGGCTGATCAATGGCACACGCATTGTCCTCGAAGAACTTGGCAATGATCGCCTTGTCGGTCGTGTAATCAATAGCAATGCTAGTGGTGGCCAAGTGAGGTTTTTCCTTGAAAGATCTCGCAATGTTTTCGAGGACAAAACGCCTGGTGGGCTGAAATACGAGCGTTTGCAATTCCCAATTAAGCCTGCATTCGCTATGACCATTCAAAAAGGTCAGGGCCAAACAATCCGCACTGTCGGCATTGACCTGGAAAGGGAAGTTTTTACCCATGGTCAAGTATACACGGCCTTCTCTCGGGCAACGGACGGCAACAATGTACGTGTGTATGCACCAAAAAGGGAGACCGATGCCCAAGGTAAAGCCAAAGTGCTAAACCTTGTGGCCAAAAACATGCTCAAATTGCAATAAAAGAGCAATCCAAGCCAGTTCGGCATGCCAACTGATTTCACATTAACACATTGAGTGCGAGATGGTGATAGCCTGGAGCATAGTCTTGAAACTGGTCGGCCCTTATGGGGCCTCCAGGTTATTCGCCATTTAGCGCTTATCATGAGTATGTGCAAAGCCTTGGATCTCTATTGCATAAATCAAACGAGCTATAGTCCAGTGTGTGCGGTACTGTTCCGATACCGCCCCATTTCTATTCTCTATTATCTTTTATCTTGATTTTTGCTTTTCGCAAATACGTAGTAATAGGTAAATTACAATTATTGCTTATCAATAAATTATAATATTTATAATTTTTAATATCTCATTATAATTGGTCTTTTCAGCGTTTTTTAATAGATTAAATCAACGTAATAGTTAAATAAATGTTTGTTTAGTATATTATTAAATCTAAAATTTTACAATTTTTTCCATAAAATTTTCTAAGAGTGTGTTTAATTTTAAAATTTTTCATTTTCTATTTTATTTAAATAGGAATTTTTTATTTTAAGTCCAGCTGAGATTTCGTAGAGTTATACCAATTCTCTTTCTGTGGCCATGATTGATTATTTATTTTAATATGGTCATAATTTATTTTTTAACCAGTCTAACATTAAAAATCTTTTTAAATTTATAGAATTCTCGATTTACTTCAATTAATTTTTATATTTATTAAGCGAAAATTATGCTTTTTCCATATATTTTTAATTTATTTATATTTTAGTCATAATGCTAAATGAATGGAGAATTTTTCGGTAAACAATTTTCTTTGATTGAAAAAGATTTATTAAATTATCTAAGTTTTATTTTGTTAAATTATTTTATCTAAAAATTTTATTTTCTATTACCCGTTTTTTCATTATTTGAAATAATTGGTGGTGCTTTATATATTTTTTTTCTTAAATTGTTTATGCTAGAATTAAAATATATCAATTTTATTTATATAATATAATCTTCTATCTAATTCGGAATATTAAATTAATTGCTCGAATTTGTTAAATTTTTTAATTTGCATAATAATAATTTTGATAATTTTTATTTTACTTGCTCTTATCATTGCGTTAACATTTTTATTGAATTTTATTTTTATATTTTTATTCCCTTTATTTTTATTTGCATAAATATATTTTCTACAAATGGTCTACGAAATAATAATTGTATTGTCTTAATTGAGATTATAATATTTTTAAAATTTCAAGTTTTAAATACTCAAAATTGAATAGCTAAATTGGTACTCGAGTTGATGCATACGTCAGTCATACACATAAATCGAAATTATATTCCAATAGAACTAAATGTTTTTAAAAAACTTTTATTAAGTTAATTTATACTATTAGAAAAAATATTTGTAAGTATTTAATTTTCGTAAAAAAAACTTAACTGTAGCCTTAAAGTAGAAATAACAAGTAAATTAAATGATAACCATAAGAACAAGTCATATTTAAATAGTAATAAAATTCAATTTAAGCAATTGCATAACCTATATAATTCAATAAAATATTAAATTTCTGCTATTCGCACAATTAAATTCTACCTATGACAGTTTAATAATTTTACTAAAAAATTCACGAAGAAAATAATTGATTTATAAAATAATATTAATTTTTATTTATTATTTTCAAATTCATCCAATAAATTAATTAATAATTAAATGAAATTTATAAAATAAACAGAATCTGGAAATCACAATTTAACCCAAATATGTTATAAATTCAAAAATTTCTCAAATTTCCTTTGATTATTTTTCCATTTTTAAATACTCATTTCCAAGGACGTCCTTGCCATTCAAGAACGGATACGAGCCCTCATCTACATACAAGACAAATACAAAGAATTTGAGAGCACTGAATGAAAAGATATCATTATTGTTAATGAACTATGAAGCAATTAGAAACCTGGACACCAAAATCAAACAAATTGATCAAATGTCAAATATTTAAATGTTTAAAATTATATTAATTTATATAAAATATTTCATTTATTTATAAATATAATTTAAATTTTAAAAAAATCCTAAATTAAAAAATTAAATCTAAAAAATACATTCAAAAATAATTAATTTAAAGGATTAATTAATCCTTTTGTTCATCGGAGAAAATGCTAAAATTGATATTTAAAAAAATTAAAAAATAATATATTTTTTAAATTTCTTATCTAACTAAGACAAAAATATATTATAAAATAATTAATAATCTATAAAAGATCGCAAAATTTTAATGGAATTGAAATATGAAGATAATATCCATTTTTTTTTGCCTGTAAAGACTAAATGATTTTTCAAACACTTTATAATAATATGAAAATTATAAACATATATTGTATATATATGTTCAAATAATAAGATAAAGAACTAAAGAATAAAAAACTCAAAAAAAGCAACCGATTTCATTTTATTAAATCAGATTGAATGTACTGTATTAACAAATATCAATTTTTTCTAAAATTATTTATTAAACTAAATCGAAATTACAAAAAAATGTGGCAATTATAACTTCAGCCACATTATATTTTTTTAATCTGCCTAATAATTTTTTTTATAGTCACAAATTTTTCAAATTTTATGGTTAATCAAGACAAATATAATTATCATATTTTGGTTTAACTTTTCAAGATTATTTATTCAGAAATATTTTTATTACTAATTTCTATTTGTTTATTAATAAAAAAAGAAAACCATTGATTTATATTTTTTGCGATAAAAAAAAGTCAGTGAGAGATAATTTAATTGTTTTATTGAATTAAAAAATATATTGTGTTTATTATTGTTATTTCAAATTAATTATTGCAAAAATATAATAAAGGACAAATAAAAAATAAATAAAAGCGAAAACAAAATAATTAAATATAAATGTAAAAAGGCAAAAGGCAAAAGGAGACCATTTAAGAAAATAAATTATTTACTTTGAATTCAAAAACAGATATGTAAAATGATAGTTTTTTATTCATTGACTGAAATGAAATAACCACCTATAAGACGTGGAAAATTAATGAACTTTGAAAAAAAAAACAAATTATATAAATATTAATAATAATATTTTAGGTCAAAGAGGACAAAAATGTAAATGCAAATATCTGCAATTAATTTTCTTTAAAATATTGATAAAACATTTTATATTCATCTCTTAAGAAGATAAAATAAATGGAAATAATTTACAATCATCAAAATTTAAATATCATTAATTAATTAATAAAAAGCGAATCAATGAATCTCGAAAAGCCACAGTCACCACATCAATATGAACAAGCTTCTTCTGCGAGAAATTAAAGATTAAAAAGAGATAAAAATATTTAAATAAACTTGTTTTACAATATAATCTAAGAACATTTCTATTTAATGCAAAACTTTAAAATTATTTGTAAAATTTGAAACAATCTGAAATTAAAAGATAAATTACTCAACTAAAAATTTAATGTAATATCGTAAGGTTAAAACAAAATAAAATAAAATAAATTTATATAATTCGAAATTTAAAAAAAATAAATAAATGGACTTCTTATGTCGCTACTACGCCATATGTACTTGACAGTCTAAATGCCGAGAATAATTTAATAGCAAAGATTGTTTAAAAAAATTATTTGTTAATGAAGTGACAAATTTTAGTGTAAATAAAATGAATTATAATTATAACAAATAATTATTTAAAATTTACATATGTTTATAATTACAAATATTAATATATAAGGTTCTTTTTTATGTGTATTAAATAATTTCGTTTATATTTATTAATTATAATATGAATATTTAATTATTAAAAAACATATATTTCATAATAAATTGGCAAATATTCTATTGTATTAAAAATAAATCACATCATGCGCTAAGAATTGAAGCAAAAAAAAAAAATAAATAAAAAATATTTTAATAATGATAGGTAAATCAAAGATTACCATAAGCCAATCATTAGGGGTGTATTTTTCCCGAAACTTCGGGTAAATTACCCAAAGCCGAATCTCGAAGTTCGAAGCCCAAAAAACGCGGAAGTTTTCGAAGCTCGAAGTTTCGCCCATCCTTGGTTCCGAATACAAACTCTGGACCCGACTTCGATCAAAAAAGCAAAAAAAAAAAATGAAACAAGAAATAATTTATTTTTAATGATATAAAAATAAATTATAATAATTTTTATGATAAAAAATAACAATAATAATTTATTTATAAAAATTAATCATAAGAATCCAAAATAATTGTGTCTAATAGATAAAATAAAACAAAAACTATAAAATAAAAACAAAAAGATAAATAAACTTTCTTTAAAAAAATTTTTCTTTAGTATTATCATCAATAGAAATTAATCATAACTTGAATTACTGCTTACTTTGAGCTAAGAAAAGCATATAAAAGGATCAATAACAATATATATGAATGAATAAAAATTTAATGGTAAAATAAATACAATAAATTAACGCTTTTATCTTATATTGTATCAAGTATTTAAAACTAATTGTATTTTTTAACTATTATTAAATTATTAATCAAAAGCTGAAAATTCAACAGTATAAAATAAAATTAAAAAATTACATATTGATAAAAATTACCAAAAAACGAAAAATTCTTGAACTTTTTAATGAAAATAACATATTTCATTATATATTTGTATTAATTCAAAATTTAAATTTCATTTTATTGATTTGAAAATAATTTTTAATTCTAATTGAAATAAAGAATTGAGCTTAAATTTAATAGAGAAATTAGATGATAGTAAATAATAGATAATTATAAACAATTATATAAAAAAAGAAAAATTTTAGATTAAAAAATTGTCATTTATAAGTATAAATTTATTAATTATGAATTAATCAATTTTTAAAGATAATGATTTAAAGCAAGTAATTAATAATTATTAATAAAAAATGCAAAATAACTTTTTATATATTTAGTTATTTACTTTTCTAAACATCACCAAAAAGCTGATAAAAGAATAGCCTAAAAGAACCAAGATAGTTAGTTAAAATGGCTATCAAAATGAATCAAAAAGGATAATGGGTAGTAAAATAATTATTTAATTGAGAATTTAAATTTATTAATTATTCAAAAGATTTAAAAAAATGAAGGTACAAAAAAAATTTATTAATTTTTGAGTATACAATAAAATTTACAAGAAAAAGAGATTTGTTAAATTCATAATTTTAATTCTATTAAAAGGTATTTAACTTAATAATCAATTTTCAACTAAAAAACAACTCATAACATATTTTTTACAAAGACATGACGTCGTATTTTATACATAATGATGATTCCACCGCATATGTCATGAAAATTAAACGCTATCTTGAATATTAAATAAACAGAGTAAAAAAAAAGTTATAAAAATTAAATTTTAATTGTAAGAATAATTTAATTTATCTTTATTGATAAAAAATTAAATTAATAATTTATTATTTGCTAATTTTTAAATAGAAAATTATGTGAAAAACAAAAGTGTCATATAAATTAAATAATAAATTATCAAAAATCAACAAAGATATATAGAAAATGAATCAAGAAAATAACAATACTATCATATTGCGTTCCGGTCTGTTTAGAACTAACTGTTCGAACTGCGTTCGAAATCACAAATTTCACTTATTAACATTTAAATTAGATTTAGTTTATTGTTTTTGATTTTGCCATAAAAATTTCCATCCAAAAACATATTTCTACAAATGAGGAGAGATAATACAATAAATTATGAAGAATAAAAATTTCTAATATTTTGCACATTACTCTGAAAAAAGAAAATCTTATGAGAATTAATGATCTTAATATGTTTTCTCTAACATAGATGTTCATAAAGGCAAAATTTACTTTAGTATGACCATTTGGTTCTTGAACATATTGTGGGAGCACCAGAAAACATTTAAAACTTATTTTCAATGTCATAAAAAATATTTATTTCTTATTTTTATAATTAAAATAAATAACCCTTTTAATGATTAATTATTTCATTTTGCAACTTTATGATTTGATATATTGATTTAATATTATAATATTTAGACCATATAAATATTAAAAAATTTTTGTTATTTATTACTTATTAATTATTCATTAATTATAAAAAGTAGTATAAGAAAGTATTTAATGAAAAAAAAAATATTTATCAGTAAAACAAACTAATTTCCAGAATTCAAATCATTAAAATAAAGACATACATGAATAAAATTTTAATATATCTGCAGACAATCATTATGACAATTAAATTAATTAATAATCTAAAAGAAAATTTAAAAATAATTTAATAATTGAGAAATGAAATTTAATTTTTATTTACTGCTAAATACAGTCGCTGATATAATATTTCCATCTTCTTCGCCCATTGTCGATCGATAAACATAATGAATTTAAAAATAAATTATAAACTAAATTGACGCAGTAATAATGGAAGAACTTAAAACTTTATTTGGCTTGAAAAGACCGAAAATTAAAACAGCTTTCATAAAGAATCTAATGACAATTTGAAAAGTTAATAGAAATACAAGAAATTAATTTATTCTTAATTAAAGTTTTTAAATTAACGGATCGGTATCGCTAAAAAAGTGCTACAGTATGAATAATCAATTTACGACGAGTAAGAGAGTAGTAACAGGCCGGGGACCGTCGGAGATTGACGTTAATTAGAAGTGACAAGTAGCGAAAAAAGGGGTGTCACTAATTGGTCAGTCGTCAGGGGGGGGGCACTAATTGGTCAAGGGGGTGTTAATTGATCTGCTGGTCAAGTAATTAATTAATTAATTGGGGGGGGGGGACCCGAAACCCAAACCTATTGGTCGTTTTCAAATTTACATGTAATTTTTTTGAAAAATTTGATTGCATATAATTTACAACCCTATTTATAATGCATAATTTTTGCCTTTTTATGGAGTTTTATGTTACTATTTCGCGATTTTTTGTACCAAATTAAATTTTTAAACTCATTTTTTACAGCCCAAAACAAGGATCAAGTTGCCAAGAGGAATGGTACCGCCTCGTGTGCAGCCAATCACAAACAACGAGCAAAACCGTGAGGAGGAGGAGCAGACGTACGAAGTGGATGGCATATTGGCAATGTCCGTCTTGAAATCTGGAGAACGGCTGTATTATTTGGTCTGGCGCGGTAAATAATTGTCTTTTACAAAATGAATAACATTTTTCTTTTCGGATTATAGGATCGCCAGGCCATGATAGTTGGATAAGATCCAGCAAGGTCCGAAGCACTTGAACTGACGGCCAACTTCGTAGAAGATCTAACAATCAATGAAGTGCTGAAGGCATTGATGAGCGAGGAGTCAATTGCGGCGCACTTGGTCGAAAAACTGCAAAGCCACACATTGTTCATCAGACGTGGGTTTTCAAAAAAATTGATAATTTTAAATAATTCAAATAAAATTAGTGCGCGAGCTGCTCGGCAAATCCGGTGGCCCACTCCCCGCCGCATTGAACATTGTCTATGCTACGGACACCACCCAAACGCAACGGACCAAAGTGAATAATAATATATTTGGTGAATATATTATATTAAAATCATCAATTTTGTCTCTCATTTTTATCTGATCCCCACTCTGGCTGACCTTCCTTTGTGTTGGTCGTCCAGAGTGGGGATCCTTATTTTCTCACAATCTTTTTAAGTGATGGCTGACCTTTTTTCATATTGGTTGTCCTCTCTTATTAAGATTGTTTCATTAATCTGATAATAATAACTTTATAAAATTCGTCGACATAATTTTTAAATTGTTTTAATTAATTTAAGGCCGTCGATTCGCTTATACAATTCAAATTGGCGGAAAAAATTTTCGAGTAGGAGTTACCGTTTTACACGGCACTCATTCGTCGGACACTCATCAACGCAATTCTTCCACAATCCATTTCACACATTCACTCATTTTAATTATGTTTAAAAATTCACTCATTTTAAATATTTTAAAAACTGCCAACAATTTTGATCAATCCGTTGCACAACATTCACTCATTTTAATTATTTTAAAAAGGCTCAATATTTTCACTTTCCAATAAATATGATATTTATATATTTTGGTAATTTTTTGTGAAAACATTTGTTAAACGGAGATCGTGCAGAAGATAAGCAGTGAATGGGATATAGGGGCTGGTCATTTGTTGTTGATCTGGACGGTTCAATTGTATGGGCCATTCATTCTTTGAAGATGCGCCAAGCCTATTCATTCAGCGGAGTTGGCCTATGGCCATTCATTCTTTCATTTTTGGTCCCAAAATTTTTTAGAAATGGAATATCCTTCAAATTTGACTTGGGTGATTGTGCTCCAGTGCGAATGTGTAGGCCCGTTGAATGTTTGTGTTAGACCATCCGATTACCGTCACCCAATAGTTTGTGTTCCCACCTTTCTGGTCGAAAATTTCCCGGCCACCATTTCCCAATGTGTTGCCAATGGAACAGACCCAATGTTGAAGGTTTGGGTCACCCTTGTTTTCCTGCTTTTGCTTGAGGTCCAAATTTGTTTAACTCTTTTTTTCAAACTTACATCCATTATTCAGTTGATATTTTAATTAAATGTGGAAAATAATAAAAAAAATTTAAAAAACCTGAGCATAGTCGAATTGCCAACACAAATTGGCCCCGCGTGATTTTCCAAAGGAAACGGTCATCAACTCGTGCTTTCTTAGCTTCTTTCACTTGGAACTCCGGAGTTTCGGGTTGTGCAAATTGCTCTGCCATTTTTGATGATGATGATTTGCAAGACTGATTTGATTGTTTGTGAAAATCTCGGCTTAAATAGCTTTCAACAGTGGGCGTGGCCTAATTTTCAGGGAGTATAAAAGCCCCGGCAATTTGTCAGCTATGTCTCATTCGTTCTGCTACAATGGTTCTCGTCATCGAATTTTGTGCCCAAATTCTTGGCTGTTCCCCAAAATCTCTCCGAGATAAGCTTAATCATCCCGAGGACCGGGTGAATGCACTGAAGGAGCTGGTTGGAAAAAAGGTTCGGACGACCTACAAGGACCGGAATGGGATGCAGAAAACATTTTTTGTCGACGGAATATCTGACCAAGGGGCGGCTTTCATCCCGGCGTACGGCAGACTCCGACAACCCTACAACATCAACATAGCTGCCCATTTCTACGCTCGCCACCGAATAAAGCTGCATCTCCCATACGTACCGTGTGTTGTTGAGAAATATTCCGGCTGTGGCGAGGACAGATACTACCCAATGGAACTACTCGAGACGACTACAAAGAACGATGGCTTGGCAATCTGTTTACCGAAATTGAGGACATTACTACCAAACGACTTGATCGAGTTGAGGAAGCAGAAGAAAACGACGACAACGATGGCGGTCGCGATGAATGCAGTCAACCGTCTTAGGTTTATTGGTAAACACACTATTTTACCTTAATTATGCATTTTTCTACCTAAAAACGACAATTTGGTTTTTAACTTTTTAAAAATTGTATCTTCCACTCCTTAATTTTTAACAAATTGTGTCTTCTTTCTCTTAATTCTGCATTTTTCTACCTAAAAATGACATTCCCAAATGCTTAATAATTTTCAAATTGTATCTTCCATTGCTTAATTCTGCATGCATTTTCATGTCCTTAATTATGCACTTTTCTACCTAAAAACGACATGTTCGTGCACATAATAAAAATTGTATCTTCCACTCCTTAATTTTTAACAAATTGTGTCTTCTTTCTCTTAATTATGCATTTTTCTACCTAAAAATGACATTCCCAAATGCTTAATAATTTTCAAATTGTAACTTCCATTGCTTAATTATGCATGCATTTTTATAAAAAAGCAAATAAAATGATCAAATTACACAATTTGGTATAAAATAGAGAAAATAAAGTGGGTACATGCGTGTGTACGTGTGTACGGGGTGTGTGTGTGTTTGTGTATGAGTGTGTGTGAGAGGTACAATTAATGTTGAACAAATACAAACAATTACAAAGTGTGTCCAAAATTGAGAACTATTGAAATTATAAATGACTGAGCGGTTAAGTTCACAACATACATTTACATCAATTGCATTTTCGGCGACGAGCATAATTAAAAAATTTTTAGATACTGTCATACAAAATTATTTAATAACAACTTAAATCGTAAAATTAATTGAATATCAAGTTTATTTAAAGAAATACTGAGGTAATTTAAATAATGAAAAATAAATTTTTAATTAATAAAAATAAATAAAATTTATATATTATTTGTTACTAATCAAAAAATCAAAATGCGAAAATTCTCGAAAACGAAATAATAAAAACAAGCAATTAATGAAAAATTTGTGATAAATTTACAATAATATTTTTTAACATTATATTTTGAAATCTATTAAAACATTTATATGAAAAAATTATCATTATAATGATAAACTAAAAATTACAAAATTTAAAATTCTCAACCAATTTGCTTTTATAAACTAATGAACATTTGATAAAAGTAAACCTAAATAATTTTTAAAAATTAAAAAAATATGGAAAAACATAAATCTTAGTCTTTTAAAAAAATTAAAAATTTTACAAAATATTTCATCAAGTGAAAAATATTTTTCAAAGTTGTGCTATCTTTGCCAATCAAAATCTTTAAAAAATTATTTGTTGTCTGTTAATAAATTCGGCTATTTTAAAATTTAAACCATTTTTTGTATAGTTTTTCATATCAGAATCCCAAAAAAAAATCGCAGCCAAATTTTTAAATTAAATCTCATCAAAATTTAAATGAAAATTTTAACTTATCTTTATGAGATATTTAAAAAACTTACAATTAGAAGATTTTTTGCCATTTTTTCGGACCGATCAGTTGAAAACGCGGTCGAAATGAAAAATTATTAAAAATTTTATAATTTTATGACAAAATAAAATTTTATTTCAATATTTGCAGATTAAACAAAAACTTATCCAAAAGTAGTATTTTTATATTTATAGCAGCCAATACAAATATAATAATTAGGGTCACATCGCAATAATCGGTTTCAGTTTCACTAATGATTAAATGATTATTTTAATTAATGAATATATTTTCTAGTTATTCACATTTATTTATCTTTAGCATTTTTATTGAAAATAATAATAAAGTTGAAAAATAAATAAAATGCTTTTTAATGTTTAATTACCATCAATATTTATAACAATTTGGACAGGCGCAATGAGAGATGAAACTATAATTTTTTAAATTAAAAAGTATTATTAAGCCAATATATAATAATATGTGATGATCAGGGAACGGATTATATGTTTTTACATATTTTTTTTTGCGCATATGCTATCGCATGAAAAGCTCATAAATAGCATTTTTACTTGTTTTCCTTTCAATCAGAGCGAGTTAGCACATAAAAAAACATATTTTGGATTTTTTTCATAAAACTTATTTTGGGGTTTTGGGTGTTTTTAGCACATATTTTAGCGATTTTTGAATTATTTTTAATTTTTTTACAAATTAATTTTTTGGCACCCAAATTCTTGGCTAAATGTCATACAATTTTCAAAAATTTTTTTTTATTTTTTGCATTTTTTGAGCTCTTTCATGAATTTTTTCATTTTTGTGGAAAATTTTAAATTTAGCGAAAAATTTTTTTTAAAAAGTTTGCGCATCGTCAATTCATTTAAAGTTGAATTATGCAACATTTAATTCTGGTACAAATTTTAAAATAAAATCCTTTAAAATAAACAAAAATGGCTTCTCATGAAAATAATGTTTTGAAGCTAGAATCTTATTGATATTAGTAAAATTGAAATGAAAATATTATTTTTGACTGCGCGGCGCAAATGTCTGTTTTTGCTAGGCGGCGCAAATGTCGCGGCGCAAATGGAGCGGCGCAAATATCCGCGGCGCAACTGTCCGCGGCGCAAATGACGCGGCGCAAGTGTCGACTTTGCTGAGTTATTAAATGGTTTTTTTCTGTTCATTTAAAAATTCTTTATTTTTTGTGTGAAATACTGTGCAATTAAAAATGCATAAATAATGAATAAAATCATTTTTTACAATTATTAAAACCAAATATAAGAATAAACCCGATCGGGTGGTACTCGGACCCGTCTAACCCTACTCGGAATGCCGTGCCACCCCTACTGCTGGAATGTATGAATATATAAAAATAAAGTAAATAAAAATTGTATTATGATTTTTTGGACTTATTAACAATTTATTTTTTCCTTTTTATATCCTCATTGGAAGAAATGTTTTTTTTCATTCATGCTGATGATATAAATAAACTTTTGTTTTTAAAATTATTTATTTATGTTTTCATTTATCCTTTGAAAACAATTAAGTCATATCGCCTAAACTGTTTTATGTTCCATCATATGATTGCTTTCATTTGTAAATTTATTAAATCTATTTTTAGATAATATTTTTAAATAAAAATACTAAAAATAGCTTTATATTTCATCATTATTACTGCTTTTATTTCAAATGTATGCATTATTATTGAAGGTAATGCAATTAATTTTTCGTTCCATACATAAATATGGGCACAAATGTGATGAGGCAAATAAAAGTATTGCTTTTTATTTTGTTAATGGACGTCTTATAAGCAATTAGTATTTGGTCAATAAATTTAAATTTCAGTTTTTATATTTATTTTGTTAATTAAATAAAATAATCTTATTTTTATCTCGAAACACTGATGTATTTGCCTTTTATTGTTAAGGTAATTTTTATAAGGTAATTCATTAAATTATTTATTTTAATCGCTACTATAATTTATTTTTTTTAGATATATACTCATACATAAAATTTTCTTTATTTTTTCATTTGTCATAATATTTTAAGATATGTTATTCTTTATTTAATCTTGCTCAAGAACCCTCTATTTTCATCGAAACCTGATTTTCCTTTTAGATAAATTCTATTTAAGCCTAGCCTGTTCTTTCCCGTTGGTCCCACTTGCACTTAAAATTTAATTGTCATAATAATTTTTAAAAAGATTATTTCATTTTATATTCTCATATATTTTAATTATTTATTATTTGTCTTAAAAAGAGTTGAAAATTTACCTTTAGGTAATTAAATAGAGTAGGTTTATAATCTATTTTATTTTAAATAAATAAAAAAGAATTTTATATATGCAAGATAATTTGCCTCTTATGAGTTGCCAGTAATCATTTTTATTTTATATGCATTTTAATTTTTTATTTGCTTTTTATATTCGTTATTATTTATGTACTAAATATTTTTAGCATTTCTTGTAAAATTTGGTTTCTTAAATAAATCTTTTTGAAAAATTTTAGTATTTGTCTTATAAAACCTTAAATTATTTTATTTGTATTTATTATGATTAAATTAACATTTGGGGAATCTATTTAATTATTTTATTAATTTGTTATAATTAATACGAGATTTTTTTTTATTCAATATAATTTATTATAATTCTCATGTTCTAGGTACTCTTCTTTTTGTGCTGCTGTTTCTTCTCAAAAATTTTTAAATTAAATTGCAGTTTTTAATAAATATATGTTTTAAAAATGATTCCTTTTCATTGACTAATTTATATTAATTTTACTATTAAAAATTGTTTTTTTATTATTATTTTATTAATAAAATTTATAAATACAATTTGTTTATCGATCTTTTAAAACATAATTATTTTTTAATGCATTGTCAAAAATCCGAAAATCTATACAATATTTAATCAGAAATGATAAATAGATATAAAATTTAAAAAATGTAAATAATTTAATAAAATTTATTTTTTAGTAAGAAATAATATCAAAGGGCATTAATTTTTATAAAATCAATTATTCATATTTTAAATAATATTCACAATTCAGTCAGTGTTTTGTTATAAATATCTTTTTTGGTAGAACGCAGGTTTATTGATGTTCCCATTTACATAAATTAACATTTTTAAATTTAAAATAAATGATATTGTATTTCATTTTAAGGAACTTCGAACATTTTTGAATTCGACGTGTATGGGTATAAATCCATATAAAAATATTTAAGAATTAAAATTCCTGAAAAATTGCCATATACCGAAAAGAAACAGAAAAAATTGACAAACAAATTTTTTTGTTAAATTTATTTAATTTGCAAAATATATTTATTTATTTTCCTTAGACATATAAAAGCTTGTTGTATGTTTCGTGCTGGGTCGTTTTGTAAAAACTGCCAACATGGGCGTTTCGTAAAACTTGAAACCGGGAAATTTTCAGAAAAAAAAATTGTAACCGATTGAAAATTTTTTCGTGAAAGATGAATAGGACGGACAGAAAGAGAACATAATTAGCTACAGAATGCAAAAAAGCGCATGTCTCTACGGCTTCTCCTCATGGAGAAAGGAAAGGTCGAATATCTTTACTCCTGCATTTACGACAGTCCAAAAAAACGAAAGATGAACCAATAAATAGAGATTGTTGAAAAAAATATCTCTTATTCCATAAAAATATTCGATATTATTTATATATATTTATTTATATGACAAAAAGTGATTGTCAATTTTGTTTGCTCCAAACAATTTTAAACCCGTTAATTTATGGAAAATAAATAAATATTTTTGTCATGGAACGGAATCGAACCTCCACCTTTTTGCCCTTCTGAGTTACACAAATATTTTTTGCAATTGTCTAAAGAAGCGCTTTTTAACCTTTTTTTGATGTTTTAAAGTCAGTTGCTAATTTTATACAAAATAATAAATTAAAAATAAATAAACAAAAATTTTACTTTGGAGTAATAGATTTTTATTTTCAATTTGCACATATGTTTTATAGGAGTGATAGAAATAATAATCAGTAAGCTATAAAAACGGTAGCAAGATAAAGCAATATTTAGTTATTTGATTAACTATTCATAAATTCTTTTGTATTTTTAGTTTTCATATTTTTTTCTTGTTTTATCATACAAATAATAACAATAATAATAATAATAATGTTGTGACTGATACAGAATTATTCACTATGATATTGCATGATTTTAATTTTAAAAATTATTTATTATTTTTTTATTATTTTAGGTCAAATAAATTTTACATTTATTTTATATGTTGCGATTAATTGCTGAATTAGATAATATTTTTAAAAATATTATTTTAAGCTGTTCGAATCTTGGCCGCCTACTCCATTAATTGCTTCAATTGTAATCTCTCCCTTTTAATAATAATTTGTTTATTTAATTCAAAAAATTATTTTTTTACTATTTTGGTGAATATATTAACCTGTTTTTTAAAATTTCTTTACAGTTAATCAGTTAAAAACATTAAATTTATATTTCTTTTTTAAGTGGATTTTAAATTTGTTATGTAGAAATGCAATAAATTGAATTATGTATCAATCATTATTTTATAAAAGATTAATCTAGATTTAGTAAAGATTAACAAAAAAAAATATTTATAAATTTTCTTGAACAAAATTAAAATATATTTAAAATGCTTCAATTATATCATTTGGTTTTTACAAAATAATATTAAATTCATATTTTTCCATATGAAATATTTATTTTGATGAAACATAAATTTTATTCTTTTCTGGTATTTATTTATTTATTGATAAATACCATATCATTTTTATCCATAAATTTAACCTTAATTAATTCAAGTGCATTTGGCAGTTTTGAATGTAAATTTTGACCTCCAACTTATTGTTATTATTTGTTTCTGTTTGTGATTATTAATGTATTTTTTAAAATTATTCTATAATAAATAATTAATTTAAAAATTTTAATTAAATTGTTGTATTTTTTTAAACAAATTTGAAGGTATTTTTTGTGAGTTTTTTTTTGTTATCTTAAGTAAATTTTTTTGTTTTTAACGTATAATTTTGAATTATTTAGCGTTTTAATCTTTTTACTAATTATGAAACGCATTTAATAAACACAATAATTGAAATGTTATAATTTTTTATATATTCTCAAATTTGATTGGTGCAAATCTGTAAAAAATTTTGCCTTATTTATTTAATTGTCTTATAAATTGTCGAAACTTATAAACTGAATTTACTTTCTTATGTTTACTAATTTTAAGAAATTTATAGAAAAAATATAAAAGATAACATCATCACCTCATTAACAAATATATAATTTTAATTAATAATTTCTTTTTTTTTATATAATTTTTATTGAACACTTAGCAAGTTCTTCTTGATATACCATATTCTTTCCTGCAAATTTTATTTTAAATATGAGATTAAGCTTTAAAATGTATATATTCTTAATTTTTGCATAATTCAATTTTTTAATTAAATGTATTGCCTTTTCACTGATTTAACAATTACTTTTTTCATATTTCACAATTAGTTATTCGTTATATATTTTTTATTTGTTTTTTCTCGATAGATAATATATGCGCAATTGTTCAATATTCTCTGTACCCAAAATGCATTACTTATCAAATCCGGTATGCAATATTTATTTTGCATTATTTGTTGTTAATGAATATACCATAAAATTTAAATGATCATCTAACTTTTTTCATGTCTCATTAGAAATGTTTTTTTCATTTAATTGTCCAATTGTAACGCTAAAAAAATGAAGGAAAATTCATTTCGGCAGTCATTAGACGATTGCTTTTTTTGTAACTATTTAAATAACTACTTCGCGATTTTTCTTACCTATATTTTCCAGCGTTATCTATACATCCAATATTGCTTTGTTTTATTTTATTTGTTAAATTTAAAATAATATTAAATCAATTTGAATTATTTGTTAGATTCGTTAACTTTATTATTAATATATTCTAAACTTCGAATTCTCTTTTTTTAATAATTTACATAAGCAAAAAACTGAATATATGTAATTCAAAAAAATAGTGGCGAATAATATAATATGAAAAATTTTTAATTTGTATTTTTTTTTCTTAGAAAATGTAAAAAAAAATTTAAATTGAATGTTTTGTCTACAATTAAACAAAAAAACCAATTATGAAATGATTTTAATTACAGCAACTTTAATAATTCATTTGTTATAACTAATATGAGGATAAATTTAAACATAATTAATGTAAATTTTATAAGACGAAATTATTCTTAACTAAAGGATGTGCAAAGTAGTCAATCGTATACATAAGCGACCAAAAAATGAAAAAAATACAAAAAAAAAATGTATAAAAAAATTCAATATTTATTTAAAATTAAAATGAATTTACTTATTTATTGTTACACCAATATGGAGCGACGTATTCTGTACTCGTGTCCAAAGGTCTTCACTAGTTAATTTAGATAATAAAAAATAAATTTCAAATTTATTTATCTATGTATAAAAAAATTGGCAACAATATTATTTCAAACTAATAAATTTAGCATATAATGAAGAATTTAATTAGCTTTATTTTTATAAAGATTTATTCTACAGAAACAAATTATATATACGGAGCAAAAACTTTAATCTTTGGAAAAGGAGGAACGAAGACATGAGAAAAAATATGAAAACAAAAAAATGATACAAAAAAATAATTTTTTTCAAATGAAAAAATAAATTACCAATTTTAAAAAATACCAAAAAAATTATTACCTTTAGTAAAAAAAACGAAGAAAAAAAAGTGACTTCTTCAAAGGAGCTATTAAATAGAAAAAAATAATAATTTTAAATTTTGTCATTCTGTCTGCGCCTAAAAATACACAAATTAATTATTTATTTTTCTCGAATGATTGAGCCTAGTGGCGTCAAACCTTCACATCCAGTGCGAGTAAATATATAAAGTTGGCAAATAAAAGAAACAAAAGGCTTAAAAAATTTAGATTAATTTATAAATTAAAAAAAGGAAAATGGAAAAGAAATGGAAATATAATAAATAATAATATTTGTGATTTAATTAAAATCATATATTATATTAAGTTTCAATAAGTTACTCACATTAAAAACATTTATTAAATAGAAAACGCTGAACAGGAATGGAACGTTGACCTCCTTTGGAACATGAAAAATAGAATTAAAAAATTGTTGGTATTACACAAATTAATAATTATTGAAAACGTTAAAAGAAGAGCAATTTATTTAACTTGTATTTATTTAACAGTAATAAAAAATGCATTTATAAATATAGAAAATCCCAGCGCAGCCGACGAATCCCGAGAACACGAGACAAGATCTGAAAATATAGGCAGCGATAAATTTAAAATAAAAATGAAAAAACTAATAATATGTCGCAACAAATAATTATAATATATTTTTACGATAGTTGTGAAGCTTTATAGAAAAAGTGAAATTTTAGATACCAAAAGAAATTTTAAAAAAGTTCAGAAAATATCAACGCACCTTGTACAAGTCACTTTCATATACTAACACATAATTGGAAAAAAAACAAAATTTTTCAAATACATATTGCAAAAGTAATATAACATTAAATAAATGTGAATAAATAAATTGAAAATTAAAAACTTATTAAATAATTTTAGTCAACATCATGTTCATCATGCAAAGTCATGAGGTCATGAGATTTAAATGTAAAAGAGATAAAATATACAAATTATAATATGCTATTATGCTATATTAATAAAACAATTAAGTAGCTAAAAATTTAATTAAATTTTGAAAAATATTAAATAAAATTGAATAAACATGAAAATATGGAATAAAGAACATGAGAAAAACAAAATTAAAAAATATTAACGAAAATTTATTTATTAAATATAATAAAATGGAATTTTTTAAATAAAGGCCAAGGAACAATGATAAAAAAACAAAAAAGAGCCAATTATTTCAGACCTTTCAATAATCAAAGAAACTTCTGAAAAATCATTAAAAAAATAATAAAAATAAAAATTACCAACAATTTTTAACTGTGTATTACATGGTATGAAAACATGAGATAAAAAGAAAAGCATAAATGACAGACAAGAAATTTATAATTTTCAAATTAAAAAACTAAAATAGGAAAATTTATAATATTATTATAAAAATCAAAAATAGATTATTAAAAAAAAAAATAGTGAAATTTATTTAAAAAATTCAAAAAAATATTAAAAATCTATTTCAATAAATCAACTAAGGAAAAATAAATCGATAATGTTTAAGACCGACAAAATTAACTATTATCATATAAATAATAATAAATTTGCGTTATACATTCTATTTATAAGAAAATTGTCATAGCTTTAAATTAAATGGGTAATATCAAATGAAACAATGAAACAATGATAAATAAATCTCGGCTTTATTTCAAAATTAGCTACATATAAAGAGCATTAATACATATCCTTAATTATATTTTTAAGTAATTTTAAGAGTATATTAAAATAAATAATACTTATTGAAGCGATTGCAAAATCATAAGAATACATTGGTGACTTCAAGATTAACTCTTTAGATTAAAAAAAATAATTATTATTTTACCAAATTAAAAAGCAAAAAATTATAAAATGGATTATTAAACAATTTTACATCCAAAATCATTTAAGGTAAAAATAAATCACATATAAAGTTGATTATTTAGCAAAAAATTATTTAAAAGCAATTCTAAATTGAAAAGATGCGTCACAAATTCATAAAAATAAATCATTTAAACTTTGTAAACGCATAATTAAAAAATAACAATTTTTTAAATATTTATTGGAATACTTTAGTGAGCAAAAATGCTACTAATCGAAAATCATTCCTCTAAGGGTTGGTCGAAAAATTAAAAAAATTACACAGCTTGAATTCAAAATTTTCAACAATTTCCATTTAATTTTTTTTTCTTGACCATAACTTTTAGGAAATTTTACTTCTTAAATGTAAATTTATCAACAAAGATACTAAATGCTCCTCTTTTAAAATATAAATCAGAAATAAAAATTTATAGACTACAATCAATTACAAAACATAAAATCAAAATTAAATGCAAAAATGAAAACAATACAATAAAATGGTAATTCTAATTGTTTATATGAGCCCAATTCTAATTTATGAAACAATTCATTGATTTTTTGCAAAAAAAAACAATGAAAAATTGAATTAATAAATTATCATTTAATCAAATAATATATTTTATTATTTCGTTGAAATGATAATTTGGTTTAAAAAATTTAATTTAATATTTAGACAATAAAAATGTAATAATTATTGGTATTAGACGCACAATGTGCTGGTTTAAGTTAAATATTTAAAATTACATATTTTAAAATTCTTTTGACTTGAAGTAAGTATCAGAAAATATTTTATACACAAAAAAAGTGTTAGCATTTTTTAATGTGAAATAATTTTATAAATAAACAGTAAGTTAATTACAAAATTCAAGAACTTAAGGAATAGTGAAAATAAGAATATTATAAAGAAAAATTATTTTTCCATTTATTAGCTTGTGGGCTAATTAATCATCAATAAATAAAATTAATTTTTCCAGTACTTATTTAACAAGTAACCTGTGCCATCCTTTTATTTTATTTTAGTTAATATTTTTTTCATTATGCGATTATATCAAGCTGTTCAGAAATTTTAATGTCACCAAACCTTAATTTATCAACAAAAAAATAAAAGTCGCTCAAATCCAAATATTTTACATTACATATTGTTTTTTTCATCAACAACATACAGTGATGAAAATAAATATTGGATTTTAAATATTCGCATAAATTTTTTTTTTCTTTATTTTTTTTATTAATATAATTTTCTTCGTTTATATGTATAGAATAAATTATTAGATATTTTTATATTTTTTGAATGAATTTTGAAAAATTTCACTGTTTTAAATTTAATTATTAAAAATCCTTAAATTTCTAACCCTTTTTTTATTGTGAAAAAATTTAAATTTTTCCCAATTAAGATGCTAAATATTTTTGAACATCTTTTATAATATCAATTTTTTTTTTAAATTAATTTTTTCGTTTATGCTTTACTAAAAATAAAAGTTTTACGTTATTAAAAAATTAATTAAATATATAATTTTAACTTTTAATTTATTATAAATTGTTTATGCAAATCTTCTTTTGTGTTAATAATTTATTTTTATTTTTATGATACGTTATAACTTTAAATTTTATAAATTTCTTGTGTTGAAGATAAGCATTTGGAAAAAATATAAACAATTTTTTTAAGGTAAAAGTATTTTCACCATGTGAATTGAGAAATTTTAAAATCTCTATTCTAAAATGATTTACAACAAAAATTGTACACAATATTTTAATTAAATATACAAATTTTTAAGAATTTATATTTAAATAAAATACTTTAAAACCTAAATATTATTTTTATTTATTTGTGTAGTTGTATTCTAAATTTTTTTAAAACAAGAAAAAAAAGCTAAAAATTTTAAATAAAAATGTGTTTTTAAATAAATATTACATTTTTCCAATTTAACATAAAGGGAATTTTCTGATTTAATAATTTTAATTTAGATATTATTAATTGTTGCATTTGGAGTTAAAAAAAAATTTTTTAGATTATTTACAGTAAAAAATGGTGTTCATTTTTTTCCCATTTTTTGAATTATTTATAAGTGCTCTATCATTTATTACTTTTGACCTCAAAAACCGGAAAATTTTTCAAAAAATCAGTTCTTCACAAAATTTTTCCTGAGAATATTGAATAATTTAAATTTCTTATGTTAAATTGTGTCAAAAATAAGCAAAAAAAAAAAAAAAACAAAGTAAAAATTCGCTTATTGGGTTGATTTTTCGCTAACTATGAGTAAATTTTAGAGCTTTAGCATGTTTTTTCTTCAAAAATGATTTTTAATACATATTTTGATCCTCAATTTGGAAAAATTATGTCCATATTTTTGCAATTTTATGTCCATATTTCGCGATTTTTGGTCCATATTTTATGGCCATATTTTGCGATTTTATATCCATATTTTTCCAAGCCCTAATGATGAGAAAGACGGCTTTTGTAATTTAAAAGTAAAAATGTAATCAATAAATAATCCACATTGAATATCAATCGTAATGTAAATACAATTTATTTTATGATAAATTTTGTAGAATTTTTGATTAAAAATTTTAAACTTTTTGTAATTACCAACAATAAATTAATTAATATTAAAGTATAAGATTGAGTAAGTTATTAAAAAAAATGAAAATGAAATAATATTAAAACACCAGTATATTAATTAAAAGATGTTTATTAACATAAAAGATCATTCTCAAATAATTTCTTTTTTTAAATATAAAATATCGTTTTAATGTGTTTTTTTAACCAAATGGCTTATAAAATGAAAGAATTGTTAGAATTAAATTAAAAAAATCCAATAAAATGTTTCTATACTTATCTGCTAAAAAAGGGAACGGCAACAATCATTCGCTTGAAGGGGATCAAACGAGTAAAAAAAAACTACATATTAAACAATTTAAGCAAACAGTAATAATGAAATAAAACAAACTGAATTTAAAAAATACCTATACTGAAAGTTAAATTCAAAAAAAAACTAATTAATAAATAGAAAGCAAAATAATAAAGTACTAGTAAAAAAATCAAACGTTTCAATATTTATTTTTTATTTTAGATTATTATTAAAAAAATTATGCCCAACGGTGTTTTATTTATTTTTTCTAAAATAATAATTTGTATAATTATAACATTTTGAAAAAAATATTTTTTTAACTTACTGGTCTAATTTGTTTGATTTTTGTTTATTATGTTTTTGGCCATAATTTTTACTCCTTTTTTGTGTAACAAAAAGTAAGGACAAAATGACCATTATTTAGTGGTTGTTTTGACATGGTGGCAAATTCAAAAATAAGTTGAAATAAATAAATAAATAAGTAAGGAAATGTCTCTTCATGTTTAAGCAAACAATATTTAAAATAAATTTGAAATATTTAATTCAATTCAAACATTTGTAAATTTGAGTAAATAAACAGAAAACAATTATATAAAATAATAAAAATATTGGTTGATATAAATCATTTATTAGTTTCATTTTAATATTTATTCAAAAGAAAACTATAAAATAATTAATTCTAAAAATATAAAATAGTATGTAAAAATTAATAAATAAATAAGTTCAATGTAGCAATTCAAGAGGTAAATAATAAAGTTGTACGGGACCGGGAATTTTGAACAAAATCTGGACCTGGACTTTTTAGCTGGAAAACCGGGAAGTCGGTATTCAGTTGAACGTGTTTTTCCGTACCTGGTCCCGGTCCCGTACAACTTTAGTACATAACAATAAATGGAGATTTATTATAAATTATCATAAATAAAAATCAATTACTTTTTAACAAATATTCAATTGAAATACAACATGTTTTATTTATTAATACAATTTTAGACAACAATTTAAATAATTCATGATTTTCTTATTCAATACTTTATTTCTCTGTTTTGTCATCGTTTTTTTTTAAATTTAACACGAATTCTTTAATTTTTTGTTGTTGTATTTCTTTATGAATTTAAAAGTAGTCTTTTAATTGAATTTTGCATATTTGAATAAAATTTAACATGCATACTTCCCATAGTTATAAATAAAGTTTTTTGTAAAATAAATAGATTTTTAATTTAAAGTAGGTTCAGAGTATTTAAGTGTTTAGTTTTCAGCTATTATGAATATTAGATTTTCAATAATTCTTTACAACTTAATTCATCGTTTGAAACCTGTGATCACTAAGAAGATTAACCACTAATTTGTAAGATTGTCGATAATTACATAATAATAACATTAAGCATAATTTCTTTATAAAAGGTTATTTTATATTTAATTAAAGATTTCTGCAGCCAAGATGTATTATTAATGATTTTTTTTTACATTATTACGGATTTTAATATTTTTTTACAGACTTTATCATTTTTTTTATTAATGTTTTTACTTTTTTTTTGTATAATTTCCCCATTTTTCTTTTGTGTTTGCAAAAAAAAGTTGGTACTTTTATTTGCATATTTTTACAAATTTCAAGATTTTATACATATTTGGTACATGTTTTGGACTTTTTCGGACTTTTTCATACATTTTTTAAATATTTGAGGGTTTTTACAGAAATTTCATCAAAAAATCCAATATTTCGGCAAATTTTTTCGTACATATTTTCATATTTTTATTACATATTTTGAGAATTTTTTAAAATTTATAAAGTTTCTTGTGAAAAATAAAAATTAACCAAACTAATTTTTAAAATACTAAAATGTGATTCTAGGCCAAGATTAGTTGTTATATCTATTTTTATTAAATATACGTTGACATTTGAATTTCTCAATTTACAAAGTTACAAAAATGTTTATTAATATGTTTATTCAGTCTTTTGTCAAATGCAACACTAGCTTTCTGTCAACTTTTTTATTTTGTTTTTAAATATCTATTTGAATTTTACTTATTCTAACGCATAAATTTCTCCTAAATCCCCATTTAAAAAAAATTAATTAAAAATTGAAATTTGTTTTTAATATTGTATGATAAAAATTAATAATTAAGATTTATTTCATATTTAAATTAATTTTCTGCATCTTTTTTTTGCTATATTCTTTAAAATTAAAAATATAATTAATTAAATTTTAAATATTTTTAAGATCTTACTCTCCGTTTGATAATTTTTGTTTATTTTTTGATTTTCTCTATTGTAAAAGTCATAATTTTTTTATTTCAAGTTTTTTTTTTAGTTTGTATTTTATCTTTTAGCATAATTCATTTTTTATTTCAATAAATGTAATAAAAATCATTTTGGATTTTTAAAATTTTATTTTTTTCTGATTATTATTCAAACAATTATATTGATATGTTTGTTATTTTAATGAATTGTGTTTTAAAAAATATTAATTTTCTTATGATAAACATTCGCTTTTTATAAATAAATCTTTGCCCTCACTTTTCTTATTAAATTATGAAATTACTTTTATGGAAATTGTCTTATTATTAATTATTTATTTTTACCATGACGAATAGAATTTCTTCTGTAAAGCCTTTCAAGCGTCGTTAAATGCATTTAAATTGTTATATTTACCTTTATTATAAGACTTTTACAATTTTTAAAAAAATATATGCAAAATTTTCAGTTCTAAGTTATATAAAAAATTAAATTGTTTTATTGTTATATCAGTTTTAAAGTAATAAAAAAATTTGTTGTCATTAATAACAAGTTCTTTAGCCTTTTCTAAAATATAGGAAAATAATTTTTAAAAAAATTTACAAAGTAATCATGCGATTATTTGAAAAATCAACATAAAATAATCGGCCTTACATAAAAATTAATTAATTTATTTCCAATTCAAAATGAAACTCAAATTCCGATCAGATTTTTTTTCGAAAGTATAGTTACAAAGATCGTAAATTTTTCTACAAAATTTTATTCTCCTCAAGTGTCTCTATTTATTTTATTATTTCAATATATTGTTTTATGAAAGATTAATTTTTTTAAATAGTTATCACATATATTAAATTTTTTTTCATAGTGTTACTTTTAAAATTTAAAATTCAGTTTTATAATTAATTCAAATTTTAACATTAAATCAATGGGTTTCAAGAGCATTAATTGTACGAATTAATAACAAAGATTCAAATAACCGCACAAAACTCAAAAAACAATTTGAATTGAAAAAGAATTTAAATGTATAAAGAAAAAATAAAGTCTTAGAAAATTTTATGAATTAAACAAAAAAAGGATAAGACAATTTAAATTAAAACAGACGTGAAAAGTCAAAGTAATACGATTAAAAAATATTATCTCTTCATATTTTTTTTTCGAAAATTATGAAAATTTTTCAGGATCCGATACCCGGACCCTTTTTAAAAACGTGGACCCGGACACTGCTTCTCAGGGCAGAGCAATACCCGGACCCGTTTTTCGCCCAAATACCCCGAAAAATGCCGTTTTTGGAGGCCACTTTCAGACTCGGCCCTCCAATAATTCATTTATTAGGTATAAAATTTTTTCTTTATTATATTTTTATAGTCCTAACTTTGCTCTATTTACTCACTTTTTCTCTGTGTCTGTATCTATTTTCATTTTCTTTAAATCAGTCATCAAAAATACGGACCTCGAAAATGACCATTTTTACTTTATCAACTCTAACTCCTTAAATACTTTTCCATTGAAATTGATCTCATGCCTGAATCATGCAGCATATTATTGATAATAATGGTAATATTTTGAATCAAGCTTGTGTTTTGTTAAATTAAAAAAATAAATTTTCTTTAAAAATGAAGGCGACTGAACTTATGTTACACCCTAAGTAGTTTTTTCTTTTTTGATATATAATTTGTATTTTTTTTTACTCGTTCTGTCATTCTTTTCTCGTATTTTAAATAAAATGTTTCGTTTATTTTAACTAATAAATAAATAAATTATTGTTTTTTATTATATCATTTTAAAAATTCTGTTTTCTTTCATTTAATCAGCCAATTAAAAATAAGTTTTTATCTCATATCATTTATTTTCTGAAATCGTTAGTATGATGATCTAAGAATAATACAATGCTATATAATAAAACTATATATAAACAAAATCATTTATTTAAAAAAAATTAAAAATATTTTAATAAAATTACGAATAAATAGATAATTGACTAAGTGAGTTAGTCTTTGAGATACAGAGAAAAAGGCAATAAAAATTAATCAAAAGCAATTACAAATGAACTTAAAAAATTAATTATGTAAATCTTTTAAATTGTATTTATCAACAAAAGCCTAAAACTTATTAAATAAATATTCATAACAAAAATTAAACAATTGAAAAAATATATTAACATAAAAAAATTAATTACAAGAAAATAAATAAGAATATAATTGAGAAAATAAAAAAAAATTAAGAACTTGAACATTAAAACATTATATAAATAATAAATAACCAAAATTAGAATAGAATTATAAAAATAAATTATGATATTTTTATACATAATTATATTCCGTAAAAGAATGGAAAATTGCGATTGAAAATGAAAATTTTATTACCAAAAATTAAAAAAAAAAATAATAGATCATCAACGTAAATGAACAATTAACAACGCTGCAACAATCCGCCGAGAATTGTATCATTAATAAAACGCATAAAATAAACTGTTAGTAATTTAATAGTCAAGAAATAAATCTCAAAAATTTAAATGAAATTTAGACAAAGAAAAGGAATAAAAACGACAAACAATTCGAAAACTTCTTAAAATTGCGAAAATCACAAAAGTCGTTTTTTCCGATTTTGGTGCCTTTTTTGGCTTTTTTTCTGAAAATTCCATTAAAAATAGAATAAAATCGGGAAAATACACCCCTAAGAATTGAAAATTTTCTTAAACTTGATCGCCAAAATTTCATTTTTTTTCATGATACCAAATTTTAGGTTTAAATATTTTCCTTATTCAAAAAACATTATAAAATATTTAATAATCAATTTAAATCACCAAAATTAAGTATTTGGTTAAGTTTTACGTGTTTTGCTCCCTAAAAAACCTTAGAAATTTTTTTGTTTAAATGCCTTTTTCATGCCTTTTTCGGGATTTTCGTGCCTTTTCATACCTTTTTTTGAATTTTTTCGTGCCTTTTTCGCGATTTTTGGTGCCTTTAACTCGAGCTCTATTAATAATTTATGAAAAATAAATAGATGGGGCTAAAATAATGTAAACTTTCTAAAAATAACTATTTATTTAATAGAAATAAAGTATTCAAAAAACAAAACAAATTAATAAATAATTTAATGATGAAGATTTATCATTTAATTATATTTTAATTTGAAGTTCATATAAAAGTGAATAAAGTTTGAGAATTGGAAAATATTATAAAGTTCAAACAAATTGAACTATTTTCTTTATTTAGCAATAAATATCATTAAATTACAAAAAAATATCATTGTCGTTATTATGTATTTGTTTACATTTCTGCTCAGAAAGAATTTAAAGAATAATTTACTCCACTTTTGTTATTTTTTAATTTTTTTTCTTATAATAATATTTTAGGTTTAAAAGAAATTGGTCTGTTCTTTTTTTATATTTTCAAAAGATGAAATCTTGGTACCATACGATATTCTTTGAATTGCGATATTAGCTTGCCAAATTAAAAAATTTTTATCATGTTTTTCAAAAGTTAGGACAATTTTTCCGGAACTTAATAATATTTTTTTGAAATTTAGCATGCTAATAAAGCAATCTAAGGGCTACCGTGTGATACCAATATTATGCAATTTAGTTGCGTCTGAGAAAAGTTATGACTTGATTTAGTCAAAATTTTAGCAAATTTTGCACTTTTTGTCCTTCGACCTAGCACCGATGATTATTTTAACGATAATAATTATTGAAATATAATCCTTAAGAAAAATTTGCCTGCCTGAATTAAAAAATGATTGTTAACCAATTTTCCTTTTTTTGAATTAAAATTTATATCAGTATCAGATTTTTAATAAGTTATTTATTTTCTTAAACTCGAGTTCTTGTTATAATATATATTTTATTCAAATATAGATAAATAAGTTTATTTTAAAATTTTATTTATTTGTTTTTAATTTTAACTCATCACTACAAATTTATAATATGTATTAATTTTGATATTGTATTTATAATTATGAAACGGAAATAAAGTAATTTTGTAAGCTGAATTAATTATCGTAATTTTACACGTCTAGTCCCGTAGGTCGTTTGGTTTTCCAAGCCCTTTCGTGGTAGCTTGAATTTTTTTAATTTAATTTTTTAATAAAAATTTTTCTTTTCAAAAAATTATAGTATTAATAGATATTTATTTGGATTTGTTTTTACCAATTTTTCCGAATCTTCTGACCTTAATTGTCAAAAAGACTTTGTTTTATTGCTTTCCTTTAATGTTTAATGTACAAATGTTCTTTATTTTATGTAATGAAATAAATATTCTAGTTCCTAATATTTTAATTTTTAGTTCGAACTTTTGCAATAACTTATAAATTATTTTTTTATTTTTTAAATCTTTGTACTTCGCATTAATATTTATTTTTTTTATACATTTACTTTTTCTTCTTTCTCAAAACCACAGCCTTCTCCGTTCAAACAATTATTTTTATATGCATTCAAACTTACAATTTTCTTATGTAGTAGTCAGCCCAAATAATAGCAATGGATCATCGAATTATTAGATTTTTTTATTAAATGAATTTCTCGACCTAAAAAGGTTTTCATTTGTTTAGTTTAATATTAATTTTGTCGCAATGATGAATAACCTTGAAAGATTATCGTTTTATATTTTTATAGATTACAATAGTTATATTGTTTAAATTTAATGATAAAATTATTATTAAAATGATTAAGCTGAATTCATTTCATTTTACTGGGGTTTTTTCGCTATCATTTTATATTTGAATGAATAATTTTGATACAATCCGTGTTTTTTTTTATGTTATAATTGTAGGAAAAATAAGTTCAATTTAATCTTAATTTAATTTTTCATATATTTAAAATTTAGTATTGCTATAATACAATTGTCTTTTATTATTAATTTTATCTCGCGGATTAGGCACGCCTTGGCAAGGTTAAATGCTATTAAAAATTTAAATAAAGAAAAAATAATTTAATATCTCCGTTTTATTATTAATGTTTTCCTTTTTTCAAAATTCATATTATTTTAAATAGAGCATATATGATTTTATTAATTTGAAATTTCATTTATTTAATAAATAGCATAATAATGAGATTCATTATTTTCCTATTTCACATGATGTGCGGTTGCATTAAAAAGTTGATCAATTATATTCTTATTAAACCATCGTAATTAAAATAAAATTTATCTCGACAATTTAAAGGGACGTGTCGCGGAATGGACAAAAAAGAGAAAGGGATTTCGATCCCTTTCAACGTTCCCCTTTGGAACGTTAATTGATTGGACAAAGGAAGAGGCTTTGGCCTTTCCCTTGTATGCTTATGCGAGAAGAGCTTTCTCTTCGATTTTTTGACTCCCTTTTTTCAATTCCTTTATTAGTCACAAATAAATGTGTGAATAAATGGAGAAGGGACAATTTAAATATAAATATTAAATAGAAGTGAGAAGAAGTGATGAGAATGAAAATGGGGCGGGCTTTTATACCCTCACAAATCAATGGGGGCGGAGCAAATCACGTGAACAACGCACACACAAAAATCGATCGATGACTCACAGAGAAAATGAATGCAAAGGGAAAAGGATGACTCATAATTAAATAAGCGACGGAGAGAAAATTGATCAATAAATTAATTAACAAAAATTAATTAAATGCTTAATGAAATTTATGTCGCTTTCCGCGACATTCTCCGGGCCTCGAGGATGGCGACAATTCTGTTGTCGTCATTCTTTTTGTTGTCGTCATCCATCGGTTTCTTTTCACCATCGGTTCACTGGACGTCGTCGAACCACACGTTGAGGACGGTTCTCCAGATGTCCATCAGGGGATTGGGCTCGGTAACGTGCAGCAGGATGAAGTTCATCCTCCTCTGGAGCTCTCCATCGAACTCTGACTCGATGTCGGATGCTGACAAGCTCGATCGGGTAAAGATCGACTAACATCCCTCCCTCATGAGGGCTGAAGCCCACATATTCTTGTATGCATGGTGTTAATGGGTCTACTTGGAGACCCAACCGCACAAAATGGTCAAGAACTGTTAGACCCGGAGAAAGGTATAGACCCTCCGGACCATAACAGGTGAGTCCATCGAAATGAATATCGACAACTCTGCCAAAATGTTCACCAATTAGAGTGGCTCCTCTACGAAGCTCTCTGCGAAGGTCCTCATCGACAATACGGCGATCCCGTATTGTCTCATACCAGTGCGATCCATGAGACCGCTCAATCCATGAGCTCAATGGCTCAGTTTGACGATGAACGCGTGGTTCACGTCGGAGAGGAACTCTCTCCTCCTGGTCTCTTTCTGGGTCGCCAAACTCAAAAAAGCGATCGTTGATGATCTCAGCATTCTCGGGTATGTTCACCCGACGAGCCGAGAAGAATGGACCTTCTCGAAAGGGAATAGGCATTTCCCTTATGTCTGATTTGAAAAATGTGGTTGGGTGGGAAATCTCCCACCCTTTTATACGATTATCCATCACGTAAATCACGTGATCAGACTCTGAATCGAAAATTTTCGATGTTTTGTGAGTCCGTGGTGACTCATGTTTGAAGAATTTTTTAGTGGTGGGGAAGACGGGACGTGATTCAGCATAACATGGAGGACACCAACGGATAACACGTTGGGTTTGCCAATTGTTCCATGCATAAATAGCATTCGATGAGTACGCACTCATCGACTGATGGACATAAAATTTCCTTTTTAAACATGTGCTTTGAATCCATCCAAAAATGACCTTGACATTGGTAGTCATTTAGGAGGATTCCTTTTGGCAACTTTATGTGAGTTTGTGTACATTCTCATGAATGTAACAATTCTCAGAGCAGCAAAGTTCCACTTTCCGAATTTCCTTCGGAATTTTTGCCAAAACACCTTTGTTTGAGCAAATGAGTTTACACTCTTTGCATTGATTGGTTGGATATGCACTTGTTTCTGTTCCCCCTTTAACTGGAAGGAGGAACAAACACGCAAAAATTATAATACAGACCATTTTTCGCCAAACATGGCGCCCTGTACAATATTGAGGGAATGTCCCTCTTTGCCTTTTTTCATCAGGCCTATGCTGATGGAAAGACAAAATGCCCACAATAAGGCTATTTGCTCCGCTTCGTTAGGAAGAATTTCTTCCCATTTGTTGTCCATTCTTTTGATCCGAATGGAAAAAATTGAATGGAATACCTTTCCATTATTTTACCTCCACAGAATTCGCTTTCTGTGGAAGATAATTTCGGTGAGTTCTGCTCCCCGATATGAGAGTCAGACCACGTCACGACAGATTGTAGAAAGTGCATGTGACTTCTGTGCCACATTTATCAACCCATTGGTTGAGTTGCCGTCAAAAGCATCAGCTTCAGACGGTTTATCCTCTACTCCAGAGGAAACGTATATTTTTGAATAATTGGTTTTATTTGAACGAGGAGGCTCTCCTCTTCGTTTGGATGACTGTTTCCTCTGAACAGTCCTCGTTTCCTTTGTCGTTTGGCGAGTGCTCCTTTTTAGAGCATCTCCATAACGACAAATCATGTAGTGGTGTTTTCCACCACACTTCAGACATCTCTTTGGTGATTTGCAGTGTTGTGATTTGTGGCCTTTCAAAAGGCAATTGAAACATTTTCTCTGCTTTGCGAGCCGCCTTCTTCGTGTTCCTGATGTTGAATATTTGGGACACCGGCATGGAGGGTGTCCCACAGCACCACAAAGGGAACAAGTTTGTCTTGTCCCTGTTTCTCTTTGTGAGAGTTGTGGCTTTTTCACTGCTAGAAATGATCTGTCAATTTGGGGAGACATCATCCCCACAGAGTGATTTCCGTTGTTGGGTCGTCTGTTGTTGGGTCGCCAATGACCATGACGAAATTGATTGGGAGGGAAATCTGTTTCTCTCCCTTGGAAATTGTTCCTCTGGATTTGAGGAGGAAAATTTCGGGGTTTTTCTTCCCCCCGCAAGACTTGTGTACATCTTTGTACTTCTTCCTTCACTTCCACAATGGAAGTGATTGCCTTGCGTAGGTCGGAACAATCAAAAGTTCCACCTGAACGCATTTCCTTCTCCACCACCTGAGTGAGGAGATGGTACGGCAATTTGGATTTTATCGTGGAGGCCATGAACTTATTTTGTTCATTTTCTCCAAAATCCGATAATTGCTGACAAATCCTTTCAATTGACTCTGAGAACTGCCTCAGAGATTGAACAGAATCTGACGGTTTTGGAAGGTGGAGCAACTCTGATTGGAGTGTCTCCACAATTGACTTTTCATCCCCAAACCTTTTCTTGAGAATTTCTACCACACGTGGGTAGTTCTCATCAGAAGGTGGGTACAAGTCAATTGCTCTATGAGCAACTGACTTCTCGGGAAGACATCCCAAGAGATAAATGTGTTTTTTAAAGTCTTCAATTTGAAGACTTTCAACTGAAGTCTCAAACAGCTTCCAAAACAAAGGCCATTCTCGGGGCTCACCCGAGAATTTTGGAAGCGAAATGGGCTGCAGCATCACTTCATGCCGCTGCGGAGCCACCACCACTTGTGGCGGAATGTTTTGAGCAGGTTGTTGAACCTGTGCAGGGTGAACGACATCGTCCCCCTGTTCTGAGAGGCCTAAAGCCCCATCAATGGTGTCGACAAGCCCTCGGGCTTGGTCGGCCCATTCCATGAAGGCTTTTCCTTCAGGTTTGTAGTCCTTGTAGTTTTGCTCTTCTTCCTGAAGAGCAGGACCTTTAACTCGGTGGAAGACTGCCTCCCACTTGTCATTGTTTTTCTCCAACAATGACACTGCTCTACAGAGATTTTGTCTCTCTGCGAGCAAATCGGTTTTGATTTGCTCAGTCAAATCTTTTGTAAGATTTTCCTGAGCCGTCTCAATGTACAACTTGAGACGCTTCACAATCGGCGCAATTGTGATTCGTAAGAGTTCACTCATCTCTTACGAATGTTGGACATGCTTTGTTCAAAGCTTGGACTTCTCTCAATTGAGGGGTAAGCTACGACTGGAGCTTGACCCCTACGGGGCTCCAATTTTTGTCGCGGAATGGACAAAAAAGAGAAAGGGATTTCGATCCCTTTCAACGTTCCCCTTTGGAACGTTAATTGATTGGACAAAGGAAGAGGCTTTGGCCTTTCCCTTGTATGCTTATGCGAGAAGAGCTTTCTCTTCGATTTTTTGACTCCCTTTTTTCAATTCCTTTATTAGTCACAAATAAATGTGTGAATAAATGGAGAAGGGACAATTTAAATATAAATATTAAATAGAAGTGAGAAGAAGTGATGAGAATGAAAATGGGGCGGGCTTTTATACCCTCACAAATCAATGGGGGCGGAGCAAATCACCTGAACAACGCACACACAAAAATCGATCGATGACTCACAGAGAAAATGAATGCAAAGGGAAAAGGATGACTCATAATTAAATAAGCGACGGAGAGAAAATTGATCAATAAATTAATTAACAAAAATTAATTAAATGCTTAATGAAATTTATGTCGCTTTCCGCGACAGGACGAAAAGAAAGGTAGGACAATAATTAATAATCAGAATGTCAATCTTTTGTATTACCAATTTAGTTTTATTTTGAAAATGTCGCTTTGAAAAGTTAAAATTAAATTTTCATTATTTTTACATAAAATGAAAATAAAATTAAAAAGTCTCTTGACCAGGATGGCGCTTTTTCAATTTTAAAAATTATAAATACCATTTAATAAATTGATTATTTATTTTTGGTTTGATTTAAAACCTTTATAATCATTAAAATATTTGAAAGTCAATTTTTTATAGCCTTTACAGCTCCAAATTTATGCATCAAGTTGGCCAGGAGAATTTGACTTTCTTTTAATAGAAACTGAGATTCTTGTTTACTTTAATGTTTAAATGAATTAATTGGAGTTATTCAATAATTAGTACAAAAAATATGTTTTTTTTTTATTATTTAATATATGAATATTCGCAATTTAGTTAAATAATCGTTTTTAATTTTGGTTTTAGCAATTTCACTTAAAATAAAAATACCTTAGCTTTATTTAATTATTTTTAATTTTTTGTTTTTGATGACACGCGTTTTCTTATTTACAATTTTTTTGTTTTTTGTGGTGGTCTTAGGTCGCATTAATTATCACTTACATTTAGGAAATTTTATTCTTGCGTAATTCATTTAGTGCTAAATTTTAGTCAAAAGTAAATTTTATATTTAATTCTTTATAAAATATAAATAATTGTAAAAAAAAAATTAAATTTAGGTGTTTCTTTTTTTACATTTTGTTCCATTTAATATATATTTTATTATTTTCTTTTGTCGTTTGAATAATTTTTATCTAAATAGCAAGTAATTGTATTAATAATGGTTTTTTATTTTATTACAAAAAAATCATAAAAAAATTACTTATCACGAAAATTTCTCTTCGCGATATCACCCCATTTTATGAATTTTCCTTTGGTGCGAAATATTTAGAAATTAAAATCATTTTTATAAACTAATTTTTTCAATAAATATTAAGCAATGTATTTTTTTTATTATTTCTTTAACTAACTAAAAATAAATTGGCATTTTTAGTGGAATTAGATTTCTTGAAATTTACCTCATTTATAGTTTGTTATTTATTTATTTTTCACATTTATTCAAATAATTTTCTAGTTATCAATTTTGTTGTGTGGCTACTTAATTATAAAAAAGGTATTTAGATTGCTTTTCTTTTAATTTTATTAAAATTTATTTTTTTGAGGAAGTCTTTTAATAAAACTCCATGTCCGAGTTTACATAAAGAAAATATTGCAAATGAATGTATTTGAAATATGATTTTAAAAATAAGTAGATAATTAAAATTTATAACAAAAGAATTCGAACTAATTTTGGAAGAATAAATATTTTGAACTTAATGAAACAAATATTTTTCGATAGCAAGAATATTTACAGCCATTTTTGATAAGTTTAATAATAATTTTATTAAATAATAGTAAAATACAATGTAATTTAACAAAGTAAAAAGATTATGAATTACTTATAATTTTTCATTATTCAAAAGAAAATAAAAATTAAACAAAATATGCAAGCTTTTCAGCCAATAAAAGTGAAATGTTAGATAAAATATTATAAATTAAAGACTATTAATAAAATATGGAAACAAATTAAAATTATAAAACCTAAATGCTCAAAATAAACCAAAAGTCCGTTTTAAAAATAAATAAAAAATTATACACCAATTACTAAATCATGTTTTCATAATTATTTATTGTTGATAAAAATATTTATTTTAAAAATGTTTTATCTTGAATTCATTTTTTGAACATAAATACTTGTTAAAAAAATTTATGTTTTAGAATAAAAATAAAGAATAGTTTTTCAATTTCCAAATCGATATAAAACGGACTTGAAATATGAATTATTAACTTCTCTTGAAGAATACAAAAAATACTTCAAATTATCATTTTTGTATTTTATTTCTTTTAATTAAATTTACAGTTTAACGAACAATATTATTTTTATATTTAAACAGAGAACAGACCCAAAGAATAAAATCAAATGCATCTAAATACAAAAATCATTAAAGAGTTGAATTTATATTGTATGCTAATAGAATTATTCACTATCCTAAAAATAATTTTAAAGATAAAGATTATATTTTTTAAATTTTATCTGAACATAAATAATGTTTTTTTTAATGATTAGTCAAATAATAAGCCATACAAAACCAACACATTTGCCGAAGAATTCTTTTAAATATAGCACAAGCAAAAAAATAATAATAATAAAAATAAATCAACCTTTTTATCGCCCTACTGTATAAAGAAATAAATTAACTAATAATAGATCAAATAGATTCTTATTACAAACAAAAAAAATAATAAAAAATAGAATTGTTAGATCTGTTAGCGAATACTGAAAAATTAAAACTTAAAAAAGTAAAAACATTGAATATAAATAATAATTTAATAAGCTAATTGAATCAATAATCTATAAAATAAAAATATTATTATTTCAACATAAAATGAGCGAAAAACAAAAGATAAATTAACAATAAATGAATTTATTAATTTCTCTAATGAATATTTATAAAAAATAAAAAGTCAAGAATGAAATTTTAAACATTAAAAAAAGTTAAAAAATATTTAAAAATAATTAGAGAAAGCAATAAACAAGATTAATTTATTTAATTTGTAATTAATCATAAAAATTAGAGAAATAAAAAATGCATTTATTAATTTATGAGCAGCTGCGCCTAAAGTCGCAAACGCAATCCCAAGAACAAGAAAAACTCGAATAAAGTAATATTAAATTAATTAAAGAAGAAGAAATTTAAATACTACCAAAACTGAAAACTTTTTATTTTAATTCTAATAAGACTGAGTTTAAAGACATTTAATTTTTTTTTTTTTGCAGTTTTATATATCTATGAAAAATCACAATAGAAACATTTCAGATTATTTATCAAAAAACAAAGTTTACTGAAGGATTGTCCATTAATGACGAATTTCCACTTTTGTGTTAATATTTCTATTTAAATAAAAGAAGATTTAATTGAAATTGATTCATGTAATCAGACAATTATTTTATTGTATCTAAATTGGTGTCATTTTTTTAACTTTTAATTATTATAATCTCTCTTATAAAAATACTTGAACAAATGAAAGGGCATGGTGAAAAACTACTCAATAATTCAAATTTATAAATAAAAAAATAATAACATTTCACATATAAATGTATTTCAAATCAATTCCTAGATAAGATATAATTACTTTAATTAAAAAACAAATTAGGAATTAATTTATTTTTAATATTGGGGCTCTGGGCTTGATGAAAAATGTTTAAAAAAATATATTTTTTAAACTACTTATAGAAGCCAATTAAACAAAAGCAAATTTATTTATTTTGAAATAAATTATTAAAATTACTTGAATTTAATATAAAACCGCTCCATGTGACTACGACGTTTCCATGCAGTTTGCCAACAAAAGATTAGACAAACATAAAACACAATAAAATGAAAGGCAAATTCATTAAATAATAGTTTCATATTTCAACTTATTTGTTAGCAAATATGAATTTATATAAATTTAAAAAGAGAAGAGGAAATGAAATGAAATAATACTTTATGGTTTATTAAAGACTTTTTATTTAATAAAACAGAAAAAAAGGTAAATTTATGAAAATATCACGAAGCTGTGTTTCATTGAAACAAAAAATAATAATCTCGTAAAATTTTAATTAAATATAAATATATTTTATTTAAAATGAAATACTAATATCTAATAAAATTCAAATATTTTAAATTAAGAAATTTGAATTAATTAAGAAAAAGAAATTCAAAAATTTGTTTTGTAACAATTTTATATTGATACATAAAAATAAGAATAAAAATTTATTTCTCATTTTCACGAATCAAAAAAAATAAAAATTTAAATACGTAGTTTTAACAAATAGAAAGTATTAAATAAAGCAAATTTATTGATTTTGTATTTAATTCCAGGAATTAAAGAAACAAAAAGATGCATTTATTTGATACAGCGCCGTGAGCCGCCAGCGAGTTCAGAGACCGACGAGAAGAAGAGATGAAAATAGATTCAAATAAAAACAAATTTAATTTATTCAACAAAATATTAATTTACAATTTATAAACAAAATTTAATCTACATCTAGTTTTATATTTAATTATATTAATATAATAAGTAATATAATTTAAAATACTCATTAAAATTAACTAAAATAATTAATAATTGTATTCTATAAAATTAAATTTTATTATGCATATGGAAAATCATCATAGAAGCTTCGAACCGAGCTAAAAACATGTTTTTCGTACGTTTCAGGCCTCCCACAGTTCAGGAAAAAAATATGCATGTGCCTATAATTCCCAACCCTATTGATGACAGTTCCTCTTATATGAGGAAAATGATTCAGAAAAGAACAATAATTTAAATGACAATAATATTTGTATAATTATACTATCCGATGATTTATTAAGTCAGAATTTTTTTATATTCATTTTCAAGAGAATAGTTAATTTTAATACAGCATAAATTATTTTATGCTATTAGAACAAACAAAATTTGCTTTTCTCCTTATTATTGATAATAAAATTTTAAAACATTTCAATCATATCAAATTTATTCATTTTATTTTGGGCACCAGTTTATTTTTACTTAAAGGAAAATCCGTTTAATGTTGCCAGGAGCTGTCGCGCAGTTATTAAGAAACCCAAAACGGAGCAAATTTTCAATAAAAATTTTTATGTTTTATTGATTTTAACATTATTTGAGCCAAAAATTGAGCCACGTGCTCTTTAGCCTTACAAAAATCGAAAAGATTTTCTAGCATCTAAAAAATTTATTAAGAAAAAGCTCCAAAAATTTTGAGTTTGACTTTTTTGAAATTTCATATTATAACTTTTTTGATAATTGTCTAATGCAATAGCTTAGAAATTGCTTAAAAAAAAAAGATTCAAACATTGCTTATATCACAATAGGGCAGATAAAACGCATTGTTTTGCCTCTGGAAAAATAATTATTTATTAGTAATTGTATAAAAGGCAAATAAATCTTTTTGCGATTTCGTTATTTATTGTTTTATTTAAAATTCGAGAATTATTGCAAATTATTTTCACTTTAAAAATTTTTTTATTGTATATTAATTTAGTTTTTTATGTCAATTTTTGTAAAGATGTTATTTAGAAATTTTATCATTCATTTATCTATGTAGGATTATAGTTATTAAATATATATTTTATTTTCTTTACTTTACAAATTGATCACTTGACCGGTAAAATGGTCGTTTCTCGATAGAATTAATAACAAGAAAAACGTCTTTGTATAGCTTTAAATTTAAAATTGTTCTTTTCATAGAATAGATTTAGTTATCATTATTGTTTTAATGTAAATTTATAATAATAATCTTTTTTAGTTTCCAATCCTTTGTTATAGGAGATATTAAATTTTCGCACTGGATTTTTATTTATAATTTAAGAGTTATTATCACCCTCATTGATTGGAAATTTTTAAAAATTTATTACCTATTACTATTTTATTAAAGTAGGAAATTTGACTGAATTAGAAACAATAATTAACGGTTTTTTTCATTTCTATTCATTCTTTAATTTTTATCTAATTCTTTTTACTTTTAATTTCAAAATGAATCTCAACTGATGTTACGTTCGGCTTCATTTATCAAAGGCAGACATTTAGTTTATAGTTTTTCCCTCCATTTTTCTTTCTTTTGTATTTTTCAAAAAATATTTAATTTATTTGAAAATTTTATGTTTTATGTCCTTTTGCTTTTTATTATAAATTATAATTTTTCTTTGAAACTTGTCGAGAGTTAAATCTGTCTGTCCTTTACATCTTTTTCAAAAGCTAACAATTGCAATTTAATTTGTAAATTGTTTTCTTTAATTATCTCTTCATCCTCATTTAAAAGTTTCGAATTTTTTATCTAGTTAAGCTATTTATTTTTATTAAAATATAATTTTTTTGAATTTGTCACATAATTCGTTTTTTAATTTTTAATTAGTTGTAAATATTTTTTATACTATGTATTTTATCTTTACTGTTTTTTGGGTCTATTTCTTTATATTTATTCAATTCTTCTTGATTATCACATATTGAACGTTAGAATTTTTTAATTCTGGTTAAGCTCTTTACATTTATTAAAATGTAAATTTTCTAAATTATGCCAGAAAGTAAAAAAAAGTTGTATTGGATATGCTTATTTCTTCATTCAACTATTTTAGAATAATAATAAATATTACAAAATTATCAAAGCCTAATTTTATTCTAATTTTTCATTATGCATTGTATTATTTCTTTTTTTTAATTGACACCAAAGGCTGAAAGGTAGAATGGGGCATTGGATCAAACAAAAAAATTTATTTATCAAATTCTTTAATTTAAGTTTTTCCTTATTTTCAACCTTTCATTTTGGATTATGTGTTATGGTTAAGCTAATTTAATATAAATTTCTTATTTTTTCAAAATAGTACATATGTATAATATTGGATTGTTATATATATATATTTGGATTTTGCAATTATTCCATTTAATTTAATGGCGCGCTGATCCCCTATTTGCTCTGCCAATGCATGCTAAATTTTCATTTTGGCTTATAGCTCTGTGATTGTTTTGGAATCTATTAATTTTTTTATTTCGGGAATTGTATATCCTTAAGTATATAAATTAAGTTTCTTATAATAAATGCTTTTTTATTGATGAAAGTTATCCATTGGTTCAACATTTATCATCCATTAATTAGCAAATTAATCAATTTGTTTCTTTTATTTTTTTATTTGATTAAAGTATATTTTTCTTATTTGCACCTTTTATAAAATCCTTTTCATTAAAGCAATAATGAATTTATATTTTAGCAGATAAATTATTTCTTAACATGAAATTTATTTTTATGTTTTTTAAAAATAGAGTTACTGATATGTTTCCTTTAAATTTCCAATTTGAATGCTTATATGATTCTGTCACTAGTAAGCTAGCTTTTAAAAGATTTTAAAAAATAAATTTTAGAATTTTTATAGATTTTCCGTATGAACTGGCATATTTTATTGTAAATTTTATTTATTTTATTTTTGCCATGAAAGATCATCTTTTTATATTTTTAAAATTGGTTTCATTCTGCCAATGCTCTGTTGAATATTATATTTTTTGAATTGGTGTTTCAGGGCTTGTTTTTTGATTGGCGAATTTATTTACGAACTTACAATGTTTAGATATTTTAAATATTATCTTTTTTATATTATTTGCCCTAATATTTAATGATTTGATATTCTTTCTTTATTCTTGCTGAGAGGCTAGTTTTTTTTATTTATAGAATTTATAAATATTATATTTATTAATCCATGCATTCAACATTCTATATAAATTTTTATTTATATTTTTTTGTTTGAACATTAGATTATTTGAGTCTTATTCAGGAAATTGAATTAGATAATTTATTATAATATGGTCAACATTTTTTCAATAACTAAAATTTACACTGTTATTAACGTTCACAAAATTTTCCTCTTTTTATTTTTGCTCAAGGTAGGTACAATTCCAATCGAAAGTAAATTACTCAATTTTAATTAATTAGATATTTTCTTTTGAATAAAATTTAAAAATTGTTATTTTATATATAGTTTATTTTTACATATAAAAATTGATTTTTCTGACTAGGTTGTTGCTTTTTCTTTTTTGAAAACTATTGGTCTTATGAGATTAATCATTTTTTGTATTAGTCATATTAATTATAGTTTTAAAAATTCATTTAAATTATTTAATTTGATTTGCATTGTTTTCAATATTCCTTGCTCTTGTAAATTAAATCGTATATACATATCATTCTCGTCAGTGTTTCTCAGAATTATTATTTTTTTTATTAACATGTACAAAATTTTCCTACAATGATATAAATATTAATCAATGAAATTTTTTATTAAGGTAATTGGTATGTTAATTTTTGGTTTTTTCTGTTACTTTGACAAATTCTCTTGGCTTGCTTCTGGAGGTTTGTTGCACGCAGCATTTGAAACTTTTATTTTATTTTATTTTTATTTAACGATAATTTCATGTTCACTATTGATTTGCAAATATTTAAGTATTTATTTTTATTTAAAATCAAAAAAAAATTATTGATAACTTGAAGTATTTATTATTTTTTTGATTTACTCTTGACAGTTTCTTTCTTTTTGTATAATATTATTTATAATATTATGTTAATTATTTTTATATATATTCAGCTAAATTTCTATAGATTCTTTATTTTGGGTTTTTATGGTAATAAAATTTACTTTTATTATCAGACTATTTGATTATATTCTAATAAAAGGTATAATTTTATAAAAAGACCTAAATTAGATATAAAATCCAAACATGTTTTATAATTTTATTAGCTACTTTTAATAATATCACTTGCAGTGCAAGCATACGAAAAACAACAGTCCAAGTACTGCAGATTGTTTTTTCCGCGTTTGTAAAAATCATCTAAAATTTCTTTTTGTTTTATTATTAGAAAGAATTAATAGGGTTCTTATGGTATTGTATGTTAAAATGGCTTGATTGCAGCAGTCTTCACTTTCTTTACATTATTTGATCTAATTTTATATATTTTTTAAATTTTTGTTCTTAAATTAAAACATTTCAATCTTTATTCATTTTGTTTGTATTGGTTATATTTAAATTTGTGCAATATTTTCGCAATTACATTATATTAATTTCTTTAACTGTAATTTTTACTATTAATTATTTTAAGATGGCTTATATATTCTCTTATTACATCTTTTGTTAACTTAAAATTATATTTTTAATATTTAGCTTTTGATAATAAAAATACCAAACAAGTTACACTGACTTTTTAATTTTTTTAATTTTAAAAATATTATTTTGTTTTTTCTTGCAATGGAATTAACTGGCAAAAATAGACGTAAATTTGTCTATTTTGGACATAAATAAATTTTTATAATATATTTTTTTGTTTTATTAAAATCCCCAAAAGTCGGGTTCCCAAATGTCGGGTCGCCAAGTTGCAAATCCCCAAAAGTCGGGTAGCCAATTTATTTATGTAATTTTATTTGAGTTAGCTTAATTTTTTAATCAGATTAGAAATTTTTATTTTGAGATGAGTTTAATATCTTGTGACCATAGCTCACAAAGTTTTGTATAGCGAAATCTTATAAAAAGTTTTTACAAAATATATTTTTTTTTTACAACTATAAAATATCTCAGAATATAAGCAACAATTTACCTTTAAAAAAAACCATATAATAAAATAAAATATTGAAATAAACTTTTCCTTAAACATAAGTGAATACAAAATGAAAGATGATTAAATGTACAAATTAATTATATATTTTACTTTACTAATCATGCTGGCGTGTTTCCTATTGTGCCATTTTAAAAAAATTTATAATTACTTATTCGAACTAATTGGTTGAATATTAGAGACAAAAGAGAAATAGAAAAGGCAATTAAGGGGGATTTAAATTTTACGATTATTAATATAAAAATAAAAAATAAATTATAAACAAAATTTAAACATTTATCATTTGTCGAGATAAAAATGTACAATTTATTAATATAATAATCTACTTTTATACATATTAAACCAAAAATCCGCCAACGGCGCCACTGCAAACAAGGTTATCGCAGCAAGTTATGTGCAGAAAATGAATTAATAAATAATAAAGCAATTATTAATTTAAAATAAAATATATTAGTGAAATGAAATTTTTATCAATAAAAATGAATAACACTATCAATAAAATAATTAAAATTTTATAAACTATAAAAGAATATTATTTCACTTTTGTGTTACATATTAAATTCAAAACTTGATCGGTTTCAACAAACGAATACTTTATGGTATAAGTAAATAGCTATAGATTTTCTTTAGCTTATGCTAATTTTCAAATTTTCCAAAGATATAAAAAAAGTGTGTTATAAAATTTAAAAAATCCTAGTTAATATTTTTTGCCATATAATAAATTAAAAATTTCAATACTTTCAAAAAAGATATAGCCAAAAATTCTTACAAAAAAATTATTTAACAATAATATTAATTTTATAATATAAAGAGAGGAAATAATTAAAATATAAAATGAAAAATATAATTTTGTATTTATTAACAAATTTTATTTAATGAAAAATTAATGGATTGCATATTATTTAAAAAATATTTTCAATTTTTTATTTGTTTTCTTATAAAATTAAATAAAAAATTTTTAAATAAATAAAATATAAATTTTAGCGTTATAAAAATTGTTTTATTATCATTAAAATAAAAAAATAAATGTTTCAGTGCCGATCTGAAATATAAATGCATTTTTAATATAGAAAATGCTACCTCAACATCGATTAACAAAGGAATCCAACATCTCGTGAAAATAAAATACATTTAATCATTAAAACTCTATAAAAAATTAATGAAGTTAAGCTAAAAAAAATTGTTAATTATTCTTAAACTTCGAAATTAATGAACAAATGAAGACTAAAATAAGAAAATTGTTTATAAAGGGAATATATTTTGAAAAGAAAAATTTATTTAAAATTAAAATAATTACAATGAAAAACTTTAAAAATGAAGCTATTTTAATTTCCTTTAAATTTTCTTCTCACAAAATTCAAAAAATACTAAAAAGAAATACCTTAGAAAGATTTTTAGAAAACCAAAACTTTGATTTACATAAAAACAAAGAATTAATTTTTGTTTTGGAAAATCTAAAATTTTTTGTCAATTAAACTAAATATAGCTGAAAAAACAGAGAAAAAATATTTTCACTATATATTCATTTATTCTTCCTTGCAGAATTATAAAATTCATATTTATACAAAAATGTTACCTTTATTTTAAATGTTAGTATTAATTGCTGTATTTATTTAATAAAATTTTTTTTTTACTATTCTAGTGCGTATGTTAACCTTTTTTTTTTAAATTTCATTACATTTATTCAGTTCTTAGCTCGAAGCAGAAGAACAATTAAAAGAAGTTTATTTTTATGCTACTCATTTTTCCAAAAAAAATTTTAGGAGTGGGTCCGGCGGTGACGATAGGCGCCACCGGGAAAAATATTGAAACTTGAGTGAAATTTGTTAACATATTTTGTCGAAAAATTGTACAATTTTGTGATTTGAGGCATTTTTTAAGATAATAAAGGATTTTTAGGGTTATAAGGTGCAGAAAGACATCACCAAAAATTTTTCAAAAATATTGGCTAGTTTTTAAAAGATTTTTGTCCAAATAATGACTAGAATGCTCATTTTCAGCACAAAAAATCACCGATTAATCACTGTAAAAGCACAAATTTCCCAAAATAAGCATGAAAAAAGCCCAAAAAGGCAAAATCAGCAAAAATTGAAAAAAAAGCATAAAAATTAAGTGATTAAAGGCACAAAGAATTGAAAAAAGGTGGCAATAAAAAACCTTGGCAGATGAATTTTTGGTAAAATTTTCTAATTCTTAAGGGTTTATTTTTTGAAATTTTTCGGGTCGATTCGCAGGAGTGTATATTTCATTTTTATTGCATTTTTAAATAAATTTTTTGAAAATCGCTGAAAATATTTTAGAAAATTACTCAAAATGAGAAAACATCACAAAAATTAAAAAACCCAGAAATCAGCAAAATCAGCATGAAAAGAATTTACGAAAAAGTTGATTTTATTTATATTTTAAAACAACGCCCCAAAGAATGTTAAAACTTAAAATCAATAAATTGTATTACTTATTTAATGAATATTGAATGATTTCAACGAGTTTTGCCAATGATTGATTATCTCGGCTGTCTTTTATTTAGTTTTATTTATTTATTTTTTCTTTTTTTAAAGTCGATTGACTGCAATTTTTTTAAATCAAAGAATATTTAATAAGTTTAAAAATAAAATGATTACTTATTTCACTGTTTCCTAAAATTTATTGTCCAAAAATATAAGCAACTTTTTCCTTAGGGTGCCACACCGTATTTTTGGATGGTCAAAAGTGAATTCACGAAAAGTAAAATTCAAAATTTTTATTTTTAGACACATTTTTTCATTTTTTTAAATATTTGATCATAAGATTTTTAAAATTTTTGGTCAATATTCGGCATTTTTTGTTAAATATATTTTTTTAATATTTCTGGGTTTTATAAATATAATTTCCATCCTATGATTAAATTATTTTTTCCTTATTTATTATTCTTCTTTAATTTTATTTCTCAATTATTTTTATTATTTTATGTTAAATAATTTTTAACATTCATTTATATGTTGCGATTAATTGCTATTAATATTTTCAAATATTGTATTTATGTTGTTAGAATCATGGTAGCCTACTTCTATGAATCGCTTCAGTTGCAATCTCTCGCTCTTTAATAATAATTTGTTTATTAATTCTTATGTAATTCAAAACTTTGAATTGATTTTTTCAACTTTTTGCCAGCTTTAATTTGTTCACTTTTTAGGCAAAAGATAGCGGTTCCATTATAACATCTTCATTATAAACTTTAAAAAATCTTTTCATCTAAATATATATAAAGCAATTTTTTTTTAATTATTAAGGATTCATGAATTGCTAATCAGCAATTTGGAATATATTATTTACATTATTTTGGGCTAATTTTTAATTTTTAAACTAGTATACTTTAACTTTTAAATTAAATATTTTATTTCTTTCAATTTTTTGGCTTTTATATTAATAATATTTTAATTGCTTAATTTAGGGTTATTTTCATTTTCTATTAATCGCACATAAAAACAATTTAACTTCTTAATTATTTTTTAATTAAATTATAAACCAAAAAAAAAATTATTATATTCCGATAAATGAGAATACGTAAAAATTATTTTACTTTTTTTAATGAAATTCTGTTTTTATTTATTTATAAAACAAAATTCAATGAATCGCTGGCTTTTTTTAGCTTTTTACCATTTGCTCTCTTTTTTCTGAACTAAGATTAAATAATTATTACTTTATAAATAATACAATTTTTATTTATATTTTTATTTAATTTTCTTATTAAATTTTTATTTCCTGACAAATGATGAATTGGTCCGGTCCATTCATTGACCTTGGCGCTACTTTAAATGTTTTTTATTTAATAAAAAATCTAATTTTTGATTAGTGAAACGTTAATTTGCTGTTTATTAATAGATACTAAAATTCCTTGTCGCTCTTTTGGTTTAAGAATAATATTATGGTCCAAGTCTTTTTTTTTATTTATTCACCATTATAAAGCACTAAGTATTTATGTTAATTAATAAAATGATAAAATTTATCATAATATCTTTTTTAGTTGTTAAAATAATTTCATTTTGCTTTATAATGTTGCTTGTTTATTATCTGCTAATTTTCTTTGCTATATGCAATTTATAGATAGATCAATTAGTAAATTTTATATTTAGCATTTTTTGAGTTTTTTCAGTAAATAAATTTTGCTTTATATTACTTTACAATTAGGTTTATAAGAATATTATCCAATTTATTTATTGTATATCTATATAATAATTTATCAAAAAGTTTTGTTTTAAAAAATTAAATTGTTTTATTGAATACTTGAATTTTCATGATATCCCATTTTTTCTTGAATAATTGCTTTGCTATAAATTGTTCTCCGGACAAGAATATTCATATAATTTTTAAACATCACAAAGAAAGAGCAACAAGAAATTTACTTATAATGATAAAATAACAATATTATTTTCATTTGAAATATATAATTATAATTGATAAAAATTATTGTTTTATCCTTTGACACTGCAATATGTATATGCAATGTCTTTTTGATATTTATTTTTTATTTCTCATTTATAAACAATTTTTACTTTTATATAATGTGGTACAATTAATTTCTAAAACCATAAGTCAATTTTTTCAAATAAATTCTTTTAGATGTTAGAAACTTTTAACTGTTGTAAAAATATATTTTCAAATTATAAATTCTTATTTTAAAAAATTTGTTTTGTTGAATTAACGGTTATTTAAACAATTGTATTTCTCTTTTTTAATTAACTTTAAATTTCGAACAGCATCCGTCTTTTTCGAAAAATATATTTTGTTTTTACAATTTTATTTTCATTTTTTTGTATATCAATTTTTATTTTTCGCGTTTTAAAAACAGGCTAACAAATAAATTGTTTTTCTTTTGTTCCGGTAATCACTTCTTGTGTTTGCTCAACTCTTATTTAGTCTCGAAATTGAGAGTTATTCAAAGTTAATTTTCTTTTATGTTCTTAGAAACTTAATTATAGAAGTGAAATTTAATTGAAAAAATATTTATACTTGTGTTACCATATTTTATTGTTATAGCAAATTGATTTTCGAAATTAAACTAATTATTTGGACATATTTAGTCATACCTCGTCAGGCATATAAATATAGTGTATAAGTATAATTATCATTTTCTTTTGTTTTAGACTTTAACTCAAATTAGTACAATTAATATGTCTTTTATATTTAATTCTATATGATGGGATTATATTTATCAAAAATCCAGAAATAATATCACAAATTTTTCTTTCTCTACAAATATACTTAATTATATTATATAACCTAAATTAATAAAACAAAATTCTGAATTGATAATCGAGAAAACAGAATTCAACCAATGTTTTATTGAAATAGACAAAAACTTAATAAAATTAATCATTTTTATAATTAAAGAACAATTTATCTCCAGACATGCTAATTAAAACATTAAAAAAATAAAAATATTTTTTATAACGAAATAATTTAAGAATAAAAACTTATCATTAATAATTTGTTTAAATAATGAAATAATCATATGAAATAAATATATAGCTTTATTTATTTTGATACACAAATACAAAAAAAGAATATATACTATTTGTTAATAAAGTAATATTATCTTATATAAATATAATATTTACATTAAATTCATTTTTTAATATGAAGATAAACGCATTATTTAAAGAAGAAAATAAAAACAAATAATTTAGATACAAAGAATTTCTTCCATTTATTAAATTCCAGCATTTTAGTACAAAAATTAATTAAATAATGAATATTTTTGGTAATTTGTTTTCATTCTATTTTGATTTTGTTTTTCATTTTCCAATAAATTCTGATTTTTTTCATTTTTTCATTTTCCGATAAGAATAAATAAATATATGACTTTACTGAAAATTTGCAAAAAAAATTAATTAATTAATATCCAATGTTAAATAATGAATAAAATAACTGCAGAATTTACAACAACAAAAAAAATTATTTTTCATATAGCTAATTGGTAGTATTCATTTAATAATTAAATATAATATATTTTTATAATTGTTAAGCACCATTACTTAGTATTAAAAATAAAGATTAATAAAATATTGTTACATAAATAAACCAAACTTCGAAATATAAAAAAAAAATGTAATTAATATTGGCTTTAAAAATAAAACTGCGTTCAAAAAAAAAGTTAATCAATATTATAAGTGACAAAAGAATAAAAAATAATTAATAAAAATATATATAAAGCCGATGTATTGCTTTGGACAATTTTTTAAAGTTATAAATCGTATTTTTTAATAAACAGATGCCCTGAATCAGTTTCCCCGACCCTTAAAACCACAAAAAAATTATCCCAAAAATTTTTTATTGAAAATCTGAGTACAGATAACCTTAAAGTACCTTAATATGTTTTCAATTATCCTCAGCACTTGAAGCAAGCTTATTTTTTTCTAATCTTGTTTGATGCTCTATGAAGCTTTTTTATTTCCATTTTTTTCATATTTATGTTTTTTTCTCCATATTTGCATGTTTTACATACATATTTCTATAAATACTCCCCCAAAGATGGAAAATTTTTCAAAAATACTAGTACAAAAATCAAAAAATCTTGGAAAAAAAAATTAAATCTATAATTCATGCAATAAATATTAATTTTATTAAATAATTATTATTCTAAATATTTTTGTGCTATTTTTGTGCATTATTACCCTTTTTTAATTTTAATTAATTTATTCATAAATCTTAGTTATTAGTTTTTTAATAAATTACGTTTTCTGGTCTATTCTATTTTTCTTTCTTTTCATTAAATTTTATTGGAAAAGTTTTTTGAATTGACCCCAGAGGGGTTCTTTTGAAAGAGGCATTTTCAGAATTTCCTATCTATTGCATCTGAATTTGCAAAATTAAATTTGTTTGTTTGATAAAATAATTTGCTATCCGATAAAAGAAAATTCAATAATCTAATTTCGACTAAAGCTTGGAATTTTGGAGAATAAAAATTAAAGAAATCGGAATTCCGAACCAAAAAATTTAGAAATTCGAGACCATAAAATTTTAATGTGCATAAAAATTGAGAAGCTAAATTTATCCAAATGCATTAATTTTATTGAATAAGGTTTTGGTGTCGATTCAAATTTGCTTGTGAATTTTATCAAATTTTATATGTATTAAATTTCATTATTAAATCGAAAACTTTTAATAAATATTTAAAGTAATCTTTAACCTGAAAATCCAAATTCAATTATTTTTGTGTGAAAATCATATTTACTTAGTGTAGTGTTGCGGAAATGATTGCTCTTTAAACTTGCTCAATTTAAATGTGTAAAGATTGGTTTTTAAATTTGCTTAATTTTAATGCGAAAAAGTAAAATAATATCAAAAACTAATTATTTTAAAGTTTATCTACAATCATATTTTTGTTTCTATAAAGATAGATAACTTAACTTCATTAAATTTAAAAAAATTAATTCTATTAATATTTTCTGCTTAATTTTTGTAATTTGTTGCGGAATGATG
>SIJG01000116.1:414820-435049 GCA_023374025.1 Heterodera schachtii
TGAAGGTTTTATATTAATAAATGCATTTTTTTAATTTTCTTTTAATTTATAGCTAACTTGTCTTTTAGTTATTATTTATTATTTAAGCATGATTACATTTTGATGTATTGTGTGTGTCTCATCAAAATTTGCTTTTTCTTGATGCAATTATATCATATCTTCATTTTTTATGAATTTTTTATTATTTTCTTTAATATTATTATCTATATGCGCCTACATAATTTAATTTTGATCAACAATTTCAACTGATTTTTATTTATTTTGCATAATTATAAATTTTTGCAAGAGTTTTCTTCAGTACAGTAGATTATCAACCCTTATTTTTAATAATTATTCAATCTTAAAACAAGTTTTTTGAAATTAGAAATCCATAGCCTTTAATTGCAACTCCAACCTTTTTTATTCAATCGTTTAAATTTCTTTTTAATAATTAATGATTCTTTTAAAAATTTTTTATGTTCAACCAAATAATATTTCATAGTATCATACAATAGCTCTATGTGTTATCTATCAGAATATTAATTTTGAAAAAAAAGTTATGGTTATTAAATTCCACAAAATCTTAAGTCGGAGCTTTTTGTCCTGAACTTTTTTAACTCAATAAAATTTTTTGAAATTTTAAAGATAAATAGATTAAAAAAGTACTTGAAATTCTAAAAAAATTTTTTTATTCTAGTTGCTTCTGAAAAAAAGTTCTAATTGAACAGGCTAGGTTTTTTGCCATGGTCATGCAAATATAATTATAAAATTTAAAATTTTAAGGGCTTTAAAATGCAATTAAGTCAAAATAAATTTATATATTTGATATTCCTAAGTATTCTGTATTTATGGTTATAATTTCAAAAAATTTTATCCAGTTAAAAAAGTTCTGGTAAAATAATTTTGACTCAAAATTTATTGAAAATTTATGAATGGACCAAGATACGAATTTATATGTCTTACATTTTTATTTTCCTACCACTTTGCGGTTTTTAGGAAACGACCCAGCACGGTTTAAATCAAAAACCATCCTTTTCCTTTCTTTAAAATAGCTAACAAATGTTTTTAATTTTATATATAAAAATTAATGCTATTAAAATCAATATCAATTTATTTATATAAAATTTCTTTCTATTATATTAAAATAGATTTATAGCATCAAACCTTTTTAAGAACCTAAAAATCGTAGCCCTATCCATTGGGTATTTAATGTTCATCATTAAATTGCTAATTAATTAATAATAATAGCTTTCTATCAATCAAATAAAAATATTAACTAAAAAAATTTAATATTCAAATAAAATTTATCTTAATTTTTCCAGAAAAAACTTTAACAAAGTTTCAAAATTAGAAGAAAGAAACAAATTATTATTGGAAATCTTAAAACAATATATATTTTTAATTTTTTAAAAATAAATTTTTTTGGTTAAAATTAATTTTTACAAAGTATTAACTATATATTTACAAATTTTAAAATATTTTTAAGATTAGCTTACTATTTTTAACAAGGCAATTATAAAATGAATTAAAATGAAAAAATAAATTGTTAAAAATAAATTGAATTTTTATAAAATAAAATTTTTCTTTTTTCTTTTAAAAAGTAAAAATGTAGAACATAAAGAAAGTAACAGAATAGTCAAAAAACTTTATATTATTTTTGCTTAAAAATATTTATTATTCATTAATAGAGACCGGATTTAGAGGTTTTAACCTATTTTTTTGCGGAAAACGAAATTAAATTTGAAAAATAAAATTTCATTACTCTTAGTAAAGTCGAATAATTGAATTAAAAGTCAAAGATTTAAATAAAAAATATAATTGGTTTTGAATAACTACAAAATATAATATAGATATCGTTAAATAATTTCAACCAAAGGAAAATTCGCTTATTAATAACAATAAGAAAATAATTCATTTAATATTTTATTTAACGCTTAAATTGTAGAAAATTAATATTTTAATTAAACCAAAAAAATGAAAAAAGAAGCAACTTTTACATAATAAATCCAATCGAAAATATTGTAAACTAATTGTAATTCGATCTTCCCAAAAAGATTAAACCAGAACTTTGAACGATATATATCAAGAAAAAAGTATTTTATAATCCAAAAAATTTCTAATTTAATCAAAAACATTAAATTTATTTGTAAAAAATCTTGAATCAATTAAAATTAAAAATATAAATAGATCAACTCTAAATCTTAATGTAAACTTCAAAATGAAAAGGAATAGAAAGCCAATAATGAATAAAAAAAATGAAAAATTTTAATAAAATAAGGTTGAAATATCAATAATAGAGATTATGTTAAAAAAGCATAGTGCAATGCAAATATTGTTAAATTTACAATTATAGTTATAGTGCAGTATTAGAAAATATTCTTTAAATTTTAAAATTGTTTTCTAAACTTTTTTTTAGACAAAAGTGATGATTAGAAAAATAGAATATTTTAGAAGTTTCTTAATTTATTTAGATAGTATGAATTGGAAAACGGGAATATTAAAAAAATTTAATAATATTAACTTAAGTCCGGTCTTAGCAAAGGTGCTATGACGAAGCGACAAAAATATGGTGTGTTTGTAATAATAAATTTAATTATTATTTTAATTTTATTTGCTATGTAATTAATTATAACTTAGCTTAAATTAAGTCAAATTAATGAAATATAGTATTTAACGATAGCTTAATAATAAAGAAATCTTTAAATATTTTATTTTGCTATCTCTTAATGATGGATGAAAAATTAATGATTATTTAAAAAGTAGCAAATTCAAGCATTTAAAATAATTTTTTTAATTTTATTGCAATTTTTATTTTGACATTGAACAGTTTTTCAATTTATTTTGACAATTTTAGCTTTAAATAAAAATTCAGTTTCCTTCGAATCCTAATAATAATGACTAAATTTTGCTTATAAATAAATAAATTTAATATTTTTCCATAAAATAACTAACATTCACAATATATTTTCACATTAAATAACAAAAAATAATTGTCTTCGTTTATTTTTTGAAATTATTTTTTAAACTCTTTTTCAAAGAATCTTCAAATGAAAAAACGCACAAAAAACAAGAATTGTTAAAATTTATTTTTAACATTTCGAAAAAATATGTATTTTGAGTTTATAATATATTAATTGGCTGAACTATTTTAGTTTTATAAATATTTATTTTCATTGGAAATGATTTTAAAATATATACGAAAAATTATAAAACCATAATTATCTTAAATAATTAACCTAAAAAATAATATCAAAATGTATTTGACTTTTATTTTAATGAAATTTTTGAACGACTTACAAAAAATAAAAAAAACCATCGAAAATTGTAAATCTCTTAATTTTTCACAGTTGTATTTTGTCACCTATAATTAGTAGTTATTGGTTTTTAATATAAGGCACAATTTTTGGGAAAAATTTTATGAAAAAATTTGCTTTTTAGGCTCGTACCTAGGGGGGGGGGTGGGCGGTTAAGAAAAAGGGGAAAATTTTTAGTTAATTTGATTTTTTTAGTTTCAGAAGCAATTATTGCTGGAGTTTATTTTCATGTTGTAAGAATAAAAATTTTACATTTAAAAATTTTAATTCTCTTAACTTATTAAATAATTATTTCAAAACAATGTTTGGTACTTATGTCGTTTACAGCCCATAAAAAAAAATAATTTTTAAATCAATTTATAAACGTTTCTAGGGGGTTTTCGGGGTCGCTGATCACGAATCTGACATCCATTTAGGCCAATTTTGAATCCCGGACCCGAATTCGAACAAAAAATCGAAAATTCAAATTTTTCAAAAAATCATTTTACGGTGCGAAAATAACAAAAGTTCAACAAAATGCCATGACAAACACAGACAAAACCAACGCTCGCATCGATACAATTGTGCAACTTGAGACCAGAAATTAAAAAAGACAGAGTCATAATCTCCGAACTGCTTGCGCCACAGATATTCAGAATGATCAGCGACCCCGAAAACCCCCTAGAAACGTTTATAAATTGATTTAAAAATTATTTTTTTTATGGGCTGTAAACGAATAAGTACCCAATGTTTATTTGTTTTGTTAATACTCGCCGAAAAATCTAGTTTAACGAAATGCATTTTTTTATTTTGAATTTTTTTGTTTTTCTTTTAATATTAAATCTATTTTTAATTATTATAGGTGATGTATTTATCATTATATACTTCATTGAAAATTTATTATGCATTAAATTATTGGCTTGGTAAACTTTCCTTAAATGGTTGTTAAAACCTTGTCTTTTATCTTACATTTAATACTTTATTTTATTTTAAAAATTTGTTTTTAACAAATATGATTTTTATGTGAATTATTGAGAAATAAACATTTTATTTATTTTGTTTTCAGATTTTCAACAATTTACTTCTATATAACTGCTTTATCATTCTGTCAGCTAAAAAGAATTAATGAATGCTTCATGTTTCAAAGTCATGAAAAATTAATAAATAATATTAAAAATATACCTTAATTTAAACAGCGTAATAATTCGCATACAATTACAAAACAAATACTTAGAAAGAATACGTAATTTATAATAAAAATAAATTTATAAACTTCGACAGATTATTTATAAAATTATTATTTAAATCTTCAATCAAAGGAAATATGCCATAGATCAGAACAGAGAATAGATTATATGTTATAGTGCTCAAATACCATATAGATTCTTAAATATATTATGTTAATTAAATATTCCAATGAATTTATTCTTTTTAAAAAAATTTTTTTATCTAATTGAAATTTTGTTCATCATTTAAAGAAGCTAATATTTTAATAAATTGCTAACAAAACATAAAAAACGATATCTCCAAATACAAAAAGGGCAATAAATATACAATAAAATGATAGACAGATATACATGAAAGAAAACATTAGAAATTTATTAAAAACTGTTCAATTCAATTAAATAGATTATAGATTATTTAAAAATATTAATTCACAATATTTATTTTTAGATTTTATTTGTTCGATGAAATAATTTTGAATTTATTGCTGGAGCAGTAGCGCCGAGAATTACATAACACACACTGAAGTGGACATATTAAAACTTAAAAATAAATTAAAAAGAAAAATAACTAAAAAGCAAATTTACGAATTTAAAAAAAAACTAACTAATCTAATTCTACAAAATAAAGTGGTCAATAAAAATTATTATTATAATGTGAATATTAAGGAAAAGAAAAGGACCGGCGAATGATGGATTTAAAACAAATACCTCATAAAAATTAATAACTAATTAAAAGAAACCATAAATTAATTATAATTTATAATATCTAGGTTTCCGCCATATGCAGCATTCAAATAATATTTTATTAAAGGGTTCCAGAAAAATAAAAATAAGAAAATTGATATTATTATTATAAAGAATGAATCAATGCAACAGACTCATTGTGAAAGAGTAATAAAAAGTTATTAATATTCTAATAAAACGACTACTAAAAGTACATAATATTTGACAAAAGCAATCAAATTTATTTATTGTATGCAAAAATGTGAGGAAAAGTGTCACAAAGCGAAGTCAAGGCAAAGTATAAACTTAAAAAATAAATAAATAAATTTTATAATAAATAATAAATATCATAAATGAATTGGAGAAAAAATATAATCTATAATATTTTTACATAATTACTTGTAAATATAATTATTAACTCATAAATATTTTCGCTCTTTATGAAATTATAAAATGAAGTTATTTAAAAGGTAAATAAATAATATTAAAGAATATTAAAACTAAATTTATTTTTGCAATGTATAAACAAATTTGATGACAATCACAATAAAATTTTTTTTATTAAAACAACAAAACAATGTAATTTTTATATAACTTATAAATGAAAATTTTCATTTATTTTTTTAAAAATTGTAAAAAGTCACATAAAAAAGATAAACATAACAATTTTAAAGGATTTAATTAAGCTGGAAAGGACAACTACAGAAGAAATTCAATTCGTCATGGTAAAAATGAATAATTTTAATATTAAAGACAAATTCCATAAAAGTCATTTCAAAATTTATAAGAAAATACAAATCATTAATATGGAATTTTTGTGAATATTCAAATTATAAAGTATTAGTGAATATAAAAAAAAGAATTGAAAAACAATAATAAATAGATTTTTTTATATTTTCTAAAAATCGTGGCGCCACAATATTGATATTACAACCATGTATTCTCTAAAGGCATGTCTATAAATATAGATTAATTTTTGGAATAGTTTTTTAAATTTATATTACATTAAAAATTATCCATCTCATTAACAACATTAATATTTATAAATTTAATAAAAAATTTGCTTTTTACAGTACTTAATCGATATTTAATAAATTTTGAAAAATTTAAATTTAAATTTTTTTTTTTTTTGTTATTCTTTTGTTAATCAGATTTTTATGAGGGTTTTTCCGAAATATCAAAATGAATTAATTAGTGTTTTTACTTTTTAGTAAGAAAATTATGTAACGGGATAACAAACGTATGAGTGAAGAATTTTGGTGGACGACAAAATTTTTGATTTTTTATTGCGCGTTTCCAAATCAAGCAAAAATTTAAGAACCAAACCGGCTTTATTTTCTTAAAGAAATTGCCAGAAAAAAAAACAAATTTGGTCCTTTTTTTGGCAAAAAGCATTTAACAACTTGGAATCAAATTTTCCCTCAGTCGCCAATGAACCCTCCTTAAGCAAAAGTTTTTTTTGTTTGAAAACGCGACAAAAAAAATAATGTAAAAATTAACAACAAAAAAAAAGTAGCCGATTAAGGGCTAACCCCGCCCCGAACAATTTTCAAAAATTTGTTTGACCCTCCCCCTTTAGAAAGTTTAATGAATTTTTAAAAATATTTCATTTTTCCTTTGCCATCCCCATTTTCCACTCGCTTTGATTGTGCCAAATCGAATGCGCACATTTATTTTTTAGTTTAACATGTAAATATTTTTAATAAATCAAAATGACTTTCAAATGAAGTACAAAAATTCCTTCAGTATATTAATTAATAAATTATTATTTTAAACTAATTATTTTTTACAATTTATTATTTGAATTTTAAGTGTAAACTTATGAACACTTCCCTTAATTATTTGTTTTCTTACTCCGCTATTATCCAATACATTTATAACTTTGACTATTATTCTTTTAATTTTTATTATAAAATAAAATAAAATATAGTTTTTAAAATAATGTTGCTTGATTTGTTTAAGATAATGTAAATAAAATGATAAAAATGTTAATAAAAATGATAAAATTACATCATATTATCTTTTTTAGTCATTAATGATTTCATTTTTACTTTATAATATTGCTTATTTAATATTTGTTAAATAAAATTTTTTCTTCTTTAAAAAATATACTTTTTTAATTAAATAATTTCTTTGCCATTTGTTTGAACGCAAAATATTCTTTTTTCACTAATTTAGCTCTAGATCTTATTTGGCGCTACTGTAAAAGTGACCTATTTTGAAAAATTTTTTCACTTTTTTTTTGGTCAAATTTTTTTTTTGTTTGTTTTGATACAGAATTTGTTTTTTTTAACACGAAAATCGCGTTTTCCGCTTGGTTTGAGGTGTCTAAGATGACTTTTAAAATGCCTATTTTTGCCCGGGATTTTGTGCCTAAATTGCATATTTTAGGCTTTTTAAAAAAATCCTTAGCAAATATGCAATAAAAACGAAAAACACACCCCCTAAGAAATTACAAAAAAAAAAATTTCAGAAATATTTCCCTAATTGAAAAAAAATTTTCAAAAAAATATTCCCACAAATTTAATATTTTTGTCTCAATATTTTGGTTTAAAAATTTGTCAATATCTGAAAAAAAACCTTAAACTATTTAATAATTTCATTTACAATTGAAAGTTTTAATTTTTACTTGTTTTAATACCTAAAAAATGTTAATACATTTTTTGCATATTTTTGTGCTTATTTAATGCCTATTTTGCGATTTTTTAATGTTTTTAGTGCCTATTTCACGATTTTTTGTGCCTAAAAAAGGAAGCAATAGTTATAATTTCAGAGGTCTCTCTAACCAAATAGTAATTCAACTTATTTTGATTTATTAATTTAGTTACATGAAATAATAAATTAATTGCAAAAAAAAAACATATTTAAGCACTTTATAATTTTATTATTATGTTTAAAGTATCGAATATGAAAATATACATGCAAATAGATTTTTACATGAAAACATAACCTAAAAAAAATAACTTTATAGACCAAAAAATATGAGTGTCCACAAAAAAGAAAATAATTTCACACATAAACAATCCGAGATTTTATAGAAATTCATTTATTTAAATTGTAGAAATGTTTATATTCTATTGTTTTTTCACTTTATTTACATTTTTTAGGTATAATTTTATAATTTTCACGATGCCTCTAACGAATCATCCGATTTTGCATAAAATTTAAATCAAATATAAATAAATAAAATGTCTTTTATATTTAATTTTAAATTTATTCAAATGCAAAAAAATATAATAAATGATATTTTTTATTCAGTAGTTTAAAAAATTTATTTTCAATAATATTTAATCATAAAAATTGTTTTTGGAAAAAGATTTATTTAATGGTCTGAAAATATTACAAGGATTATTTCCTTTATTAAACATATTTTATGTTATCGTCCGTCTCTCTTCTCCTTTTTGTCCATTGTTGATACGATTATAATAATTTTGCTTTGGTTTAATGTCATTTCCATATAAATTGATAAAAATGGTTATTTGTTGTTTTAATTTATTATTTATAAATGTTTTTTAAAATATATTTTTTTTCAGTATGTTAAAAAGGCGAGTAAAAATTTACTAAAACAGAAATTAAATATTTAAATATTCAAAAATTCAAAAATTAGTAATTAATAACTTGAATATTAAATGAATAAATAGTTGGTTTGTCATTATTTTTTGACTTAATTTATTTTGAACATCGATAAATTTTTTATGCGATTTCAAAGTATTTTTTGTCAAACTACTATTTGTTAACAAATTCTGTCCAAAAGCTCATCAAATTTTGATATTTTGAGCCAATAGGACTTTTTTCGGGGCCGGCTCGCAGACAACATATCGCCACCCGGAAAAAATTTAAAATGTGGGTATATTTTATTTAAAATTTTGTATTATTGATTTTATTTTTAATTAAAAATAAACATATTAAAAGAGCCTAATTAGATAAAATGATTATTTTTTCAAAATATTTGCTTTCCAGGAAGCTAAAATTTAACCAATGCATTTTATCTTTTTATTGAATGCGTTGTATTTCTTTGATTTATTTATTTTTTTGGTTTTTTTATGCCAATTCGAATTATTTTCGGAGAAAATGGAAAAGCTAAATTTTTTGTTAATTTATGAACGCATAAATCTTTCAAAAAATTCCCAAAAAATTTCAAACTGTAATAATTATATATATAAAAGATAGTCTACGAATAAGCTATGTAATTTTTCAAGCCAAACTATAAAAATAAATATTACATTATGAAAGAAAAAAAGCGCCGTGTTAGAAATACTCTTAAAATTGATTAATTATGTTTATTAAAAATTTATCGATATGCTATTTGTTTTTTTATGAGTTGAGTTATTATTTAAGTGTTGTATATTTTGATGTTTATTTAGAAAAATTATATATTTTAATATTATTGTAATCTAAATTTTTCATATATTTAATTTTTTTTATTTAAGTTAAATATATTCCTTGATATATTGTTAAACTTTTAAACAAAGTAATCCATTGAAAACATTGTCGTTAATTAAATCAAAGTTAGAAATAAATTAGTGATTGATTGTATGAAATAAATGGTATTTTTAAAATTAATTACTTATAAACTGCATTTAAAAACAAAGAATTATATTAAATTTTTAGCAGAAGAAAAAATGGAAACAACGGTTATATTTTTCGTTATTGCGTTTTGTATAAAATTTTTCTTTGTCCAACTTTTTGTATTCTTTATTAATGTTGTTTGTTGCTTAATTATTGATTTTTATTAAAATTTGTCAAAATGCATATAGATTTTTTTGGACTAACTTTCCTACGATTTTTAAAAATTTTGTTTTCATTTATTATGATTATTATTTTTTATTTATTATTTACATGAATATTTATTTTTCACTCCTAGCGTTAAATCCGTTTTAATTGGTTTTTTGCACTAAGGAATACTTGTAGATTGTTTTTCATTAATTCCTTTTATAATTTTGATTTATCTTTACGGAAACTATACAAAATAATAATTAAAATAGGATAATTATTAGTTTAAACTTTTTTTAACTCAAAAAATATAATAAAAATATTTTATTCATTTTTATTTTGAAATAGAGGAATTTTGCTTTAAATTACAAATATTTGTTTTGAATTAAATAATAACTTTAGAATAATAGTTTTTCTGCATATAACTTGTAGTGGTCCTCTTCTGTTCGGTATCGTGCTTAAAACATAAAATTTTTTATAAAATTACATAATTAAAAATGTATATTTTTGTATTCAATTTTGATAAACCTTATTTATAGGTTTTTCCACTTTTATTTTAAATTCATTTATAACAAATTCATATTTTCATGTTTTTAGTTAGATAATTTAGCTTGAAGTCATTAATTTAAAATATGTAATTTCGAAGTTAATTATGCATATTAAAAAAAAATATATATATATTATAATTATTTATAGTAAATAATTAAATCATTTGTGTTTTTGATACTCAAAATGTCCCCTTTCACGATTTGCAAAAAATGAATTTCAAAGATTTTTATTTTATGATTTTTATTTTTCTCTTTAAGAATTGGCACATTATAGAAAATTTCCAAATTAGTCCAGAATATTTTTTAAATATGGTGAATTTTTCAAATCACTTTTTCATAAAAAAATAAATTTTCCTTAATCGTCATTTTTTTATTGAATAAGTCTGATTTTTATTTTTTATGTTAATATCAGAAAAAAAATCATTTTGAATTAATAAAATTAAATTGGAGATGATTTCGTATTTTTAATTATTGATTAGAAAATAATTAATGAATTAGAATTATTTTTTCATTAACCATATCAAATCTGGATTTTTACTTATTAATTAATATTTTCTGGTAATCAAATGTATTTAATATATTAATAAATTTCTTCAGAAGCCGAAGGCGAAGCCCAATTTTTTCGAAGCACGAAGTTAGAAGTTCGAAGCCCAAAAACCGCGAAGTTTTCGAAGCTCGAAGCACGAAGCTCGAAGTTTTTGAAAAATAATTTTACCCTAACAAAAACTTTTTTTTCAAAAAATTTTCGTATTCACTAAAAATTAATTAAAGCCTTTCTATAATTAAAAAATTTATGCTTTTCCTAATAAATTTTTCCTTTTTTGATTTTGATTAGGGCTACCAACTGAAAATTTTCAAAATCAGCATTTGACCGGTAAAAAATCAGCATTTTGGTAAATTTTATTCCAAGTTTAAAAAACGCAATAAAACGTTTTTTGTGGCGCGCTTTTTTCAAAAAAAACTTTTTGGGAACAGTGGGCCGACGGCGCCGGTAGGCAGCGTCGTGAAAAATTTTGAAATTTGAGCGTATCTTGTTAAAAATTAAGCAAAAAATGTAAAAATTTTGCTATTTTGAGCCTATTTTTTAAAAAAATGGGGGCGGGGTAGGCGTCGCCGGACGGGTGAAAAGGTGCGAATTTTCAACATATATATTAAAAATCTACACTTACATCATATTTTTAAAATGTTAATTTTTGAAAAATTAAAAGAAAAACAACTACTTGGAGGGGAACTGATCTAACGCAAAAATCAGGAACGGATCCAAGAGCATAACCCACTGGACCACCCATGTAATGCCAATTTCAAAACAAAAAGTTATAATGAGATTTAAATTTAAATTTACCGTAAGCCAATCATTAGGGGTGTATCTTTCACTTTGGAAACTCGATTGTTAGGGGTGTATTTTTCCCGAAACTTCGGGTAAATTACTCGAAGCACGAAGCTCGAAGTTTCGCCCAGCCCTGGGCGGGACTAAATAAGCACTGGCAAGAATGGGGTCTGGGTGAGAAAATAGAAGGGAAGTGGTGAAGAAGGAGAACTTTTAGTGAAAAATAAATAAAATTATTTACTTCTTTTAGAGCATTCGTTCAAATTTAAATGTGATCTAGTGGCTAAAACCTTATGCCCTTTGTTATTTTTCGCTTGGGTTCAATGCCCCACTGGGACAGAATATTTTTCTTATTTAACCATTTTTATGTAATTAAATTTTAAATTAATAAAAAATATTCCGGCTATTATTGTTCTTTAATTTTAAACATCTTAAAAACCCACAAATTAACCAAATATTTAGTAATTTAAGAAACTGTTAATTTATTTAAAAAATTCAGAATTTTGTGACTCAGAAAATTCCAAGATCACCCCCCCCCCAAAAATGAAAATTTTTAAAAATTTTCCAACGAATAATGGAAAAATTCTTCGAATTCCTCCCCCAAACGAAAATTAAAGAATTTTATGGGTACATTTTTGAATATAGGCAATTTTTTTATTGTGGAATTCTTCTATTTGATTTTATTATTAGGAAATAATTAATTTTTGAAATTGTTATTATTTTCATTCTATTTTTAATAGAATATTTATAAACAAATATTTGCATTTTAAATAATTAGAAAATTTTGATTAAAACATTAAATTTGGTAGTTTTTAATTGTATTTGTATACTTAAATGCAAATATGTTGAATTATTTTTTGTAAATAAATTAATCTTTGCGTATTTGTTTATGAATTGACATTAAATTTTTTGTGATTTTGCAAAAAATTATATTTAGAAAAAAAATAATATATTAATAGATCAGGTCAAAAAAATCATCAATTATAACGGTGCTAGGTCGTTTCGTAAACCCGCCAAGGGGTACAAAAACAAAAAATGTCACACATAAAAATTTATAACTTGTCTAAAATACAACCAAAAAATTTTTTAGAAAATCTTAAGTCCGTTTTTTTTGGACATAACCTTTGAAAATTATTAAACGACTACATATAATATATTTGGGTGACCATGGCAAAAAGCATAACATATTAAGCAACTAAATTATATTTTCTTTTTTGGGATTTGATTGCCTTGTATAATCTATTAAATAAATATTTGAAAAAATTTCATTGTTTCAAAAAGCTTATGGCCAACCAGGAGCTATTGAATGATACCATGAATTATTATTTGTGTTTTAGACAAGTCATGAATTTTTTAATCAATTAATTTTTACGAAGAAATTGCATAACTCATTATATTATATGATTTTATTTGTTAACTAACCATTAGCGAAAGGGTATTTGCCATAAGTGTATAAATTATATGTTGTTATATTAATAAGTTTAACTTGCATTAAAACTTTTTAATTAAGTATTGAAATTTTATTTTTTATCTTGTCCCTTATTACCAAATTCTTTAATTCTGATCATAAAAATTAGTCCAATTTCACAAGCTCACTCCTTTATGGTGATCGGTAAAGTCAAAAATACCTTGAATCGGGAAAATTTTAGTAAAAAATTCTTAGGCGGCTTAGAAATTTTTTCTGAAAATTTGGACATGGCTACCAGAAAGAGCTCAAAATTATCTATCGAATTCCTTTTGAGCGATAGGGCTACAAAATGTAAATAAAAGTTATACTTGGTTATGATTATAAAAAATTACTACTTTCTACAATATTTCAAGGGAAAAAAGTTGTTCTAAGAAACTAAACTTTTAATCATCATCAAAATGTAAATAAGAATTTTTACATATTTTGGGCAAACTATAAAATAGTTTTTCAAGTTAAAATCAAGATTTTTTCCGTCCTCTTTTGAGCAAAGTCTGATCAGGTGACTTATTCACAAAAATGATAAAGCGGATTGAAAAATTTCGTGATGTTGAAAGGCCCAATATTGGGGTAAATAAATATTTTAGCTTTAAAAAAATTTTATTCCATTCCACGGCAAGAAAAAATTAAGAGTAAGAGACGAATGAATAATAATTAGCAAAGTAGAGATTTTGAAAATTTTAATAAGATAGAACAAATGGGGATTAATATTTTGCTTACTTTAAAGTTGTCAAAATTGTATAAATCGGTTATTTCGGTTTTGAACCCCCGGTTTTCAGTTTCGGTTTTTTCGGTTATTTCGGTTAGTGCAAAAAAATTTCAATATAAGTTTTTAACCCAATTTTTTCCACAAAAAAAAGATGGCATTTAATAATAAAAAAGGATCATTTTAATATATTTAACTTGATTTCACCGGGCATAAAAAGATGGGATATTAGCAGGATACCATCAAAAAATTCTTTAAATTAAACTTCATACAGTTATTCAATGTTTTCAGATACTTTTTTTTATAAGTGAGGTTAAAATTAATATAATTATATTTAAAACTTATTCGCATTAACATAACGTTCTTTTATGTGATTTATAATAAATATTTATTTAAATAGAAAAAAACAGTTGTGTTAAAAGATAGCAAAACATTTTCTGTTTTAAAATTTTCTCGAATATGTCGTTAAACAGAATTTTTTCTTCAATTTTCGACCTCTATTTGAAAAGGATAAATGAAAAATTTTGAAAATTTCCAAAAACTTTTTTGACAGTATTATTTAGCGTAATAATTATCCCAATAACCTATTCAATTATACTCAAAAGTTTATGATCAAGAAAAGCTTGAATTTGTTGCTTAAAAATGATTATAAATTCTTCCATGAAATAATTTATAAAATAACGAATCTTTTTTTTAATCTAAACCATATTAACAATAATTCATCATAAGAAGATTTTACTATTCAATCAATGTAATATATAATTTGTTTTATACGAATTTCTCGTGTTATAATTATTATTTTTTATTTTATAATTCACTACACTTTCTTTCCTTTTTTAAAATTTATAGAAATTACTATTAATTATGATTTATAATATAAATTATTTTAATTTAATTTCAAGTTCTCGCCAAATGATTATCACCGATGTCATTTCATCAAATTATATAGGTCACGTAAAGAATTGTCAGAATATTTAATTTTAAAAAGGTTGCTTTGAATTATAATTGTTTGATAAATATTTGCATTTTCTTAATAAGGATTTTTAATAAACATTTTTTACTATTTCATTAGTTACTTAAATTTCTTTATGAACCATCAATAAAAAAATAAAAATTAGGTTCAAGGATTTATTAAATTATATTTTAAGACTCAGCAAATGGGGTATGTTTCAAATTATTAAAACTAAGAAATGTTGAAAACACCTTGAAATAGCAATAATAAGATGCGTAATCAATTAGAATTAGTTGAGTATTTAGTGAATTTAAAATTCTAAATATGACAACACTCACAAGCAAATTGCGACCATGGTAGATGAGTAGCAGTAAAATAGAATAATTTGGTCAAAGATTTTGGAATCATATTTTAACTAGAGTGCCACGGGACCGGGCCGGGAATTCCCGGTCATCCGAGGTCCCGGTCCAGGTTTCCGGTCCCGGATTTTGAAAAGCTCAGGTCCCGGTCCCGGTAGGGCAACCGGGAACCGGGAAAAACAAGCACTGGTAAGAATGGGGGTCTGAGTGAAAAATTAGTGAAGAAAATTGGAGTTAAAAGGAAAAATTTTAAAAATATATTAATATATTCTTTAAAAGTAATGCTGACAATTGTGCGGATGTCCTAGGTGTCCTTGACTTTCCCTTCTTCTTTCCCATGGTTCAATCCCTCTACAGAAATTAAAATTTTGAATTTTCTTTTTGTATACTCATGGCTTTCCTATCGACAAAATATGATTACCAGGGCTGCCAAAAGTATGCAAATGCATATTTTTTTCCTGGCTTCTCCATGCTCTAAATAGTACGAAAAACACTTTCTTTTTTGTGTTTGCGTATAAAAATCGGGACTTTTATTTGCATATTTTTGCATATTTCGAGATTTTTGTGCATATTTGCATATTTTGGCTTTTTCTGCATATTTCATGCATATTTTGCCATTTTTTGTGCATATTTTCCGGTTTTTTACATATTTTGCCATTTTTCGTCAAATATTTTCCGGTTTTTTTCATATTTTGCCATTTTTCGTCAAATATTTTCCGTTTTTAATATCTCTTAAGAAAATTTTGGCAGACAATAGGATGAACTTTAGTGCCGAAAATCTTGAGAAATTATTGATTTTCAATTGCAAAAAAAACGATAAAATTTATGAGGAAAAATTTTTTTTATTGAATTTGCACCCCCTAATTTTCAAGTTTTTTGTGCATATTTGGTGCATATTTTGCGATTTTTGTGCATATTTGGTGCATATTTCACTACTTTATTTGCATATTTATGCGCATATTTTGCCTACTTTTCGTGCATATTTTTGGCAGCCCTGATGATTACTCATAGTTTTATTTTAAGTGACACATTTTTATCATTTTTTTAAATGAAAACCCGTACAAATTGTTGAGCCTATTAATCCCGAAAACCAGCCTTTTTTGTAATAATATTTGATCACTTAGTCCAAAAATGATTAATTGTTTGAAATAATTGAAGAAAATTTGACTTGAAAATTTTCATTAATTTAATTAACTTTAACTTTTGGGTTTTATAAAATAATAATAAAATAAAAAAATAATTTTATATTATTTTCACTTTAAAAAAAAAATAAAATTTGAATGTTTAAAAAAATTTTTTAATTTTTAAATTTCCCGGTTGGTCCCGGTTCCCGGTCCAGGTCCCGAAGAAAAATCGAGGTCCCGGTCCCGGTCCCGGCTTCTCATGTCCCGGCAAGTCCCGGTCCCGGTTTTGCCCAAAATTCCCGGTCCCGTGGCACTCTATTTTTAACACTCAGAAAATGTGGAGAGTTTCAAAATAAAAAAAAATAAAAATTTAATTATTTATAAAGTATTTATGGTGAAAGCGTTATATATCATATTAACGCATAGTGAGTGCAACCTTAAATATATATTTATGGTCTGTCTTTTAATAAAACCAAAAATATCATTTAAATTAGCTTAATTTTTGTCAAAATTATTAATTTATTTAGGGTTTTGGCTCATCAAACGAATATCCCGCTGGAAAATGTTTGGACAAATTTCAAAATAATTTAATATAATTAAATTTTTAATTAATTATTAATGAGCAAATAAATTAATCATTTTATTTAATGACAAATATATTTTTTTTCATTTTCATTTAATAACAATTAATTTTTTTATCGCTTTTTTAGTTTTAAAATTTTTATTTCATGTCTAGTAGATATTTTGTCATGGATGAATGGGATTGCTTTGCATAGTATATTTAATAAATTCTTTTTAAATACATTAAATTTAAATTAGCTTTATATTTTATTATTATAATGTCCTTTTTTTTGCATTTGTTTTTCTTAGTTACAATTTAATATAATTAATTTTGTTTATCCTTTATTAAAGATATAGATTATTTGAATTGTTTTTGATAATTTGTATATTTATGTGTTTCATAAGAATATTATCCATTATAATTTTTACTAGTTGGAATTAAATTAATAAAGTATTAGAGATTTTTTTTAGAAAGAATATACCAATTTAAAAAATATTTCGAATTGATTTCTGATAGTAATGAATCTCATTAAGATAACATTTATTATTAATTTAAAAAATTTTTTTGTTTTACTTTACTTTACAAATAAATTACAATAATGTAATCGGTCAAAATATTTTAAATACATTTAAACAATGAACGTAAATACAACAACTTATTTTCCGATTACTAAAATAAAGAGATAAGCATTAAATTAAGACTATTATCTGTTAGAAGATCAGAAAAATAATTTTAAATAAAATAATTAAAAATATACACAATTATAAGTTTCAGATGAAATATTATATAAAAAATACAATTAAACAAAAAATAATAATGAAAAATTTAATAATAATATATAAGAAAAAGTAAAAATTCAAAAACGATTATTAATAAAAGATTAACAAAATTTTAATTGCAAAACTCATTATAATTAAAAAAATAACAGAGTAAGTAATAAATTATTTAAACTATTAAATATTTATTAAAATTTCAAAGTAAAGAAGTACAAGATTAAAACAAATCCAGCAACAACGAGAAATCACAAGATAAGGAAAATATTATTAAAAAATTCTTAACACTTATTATATTTATATATAAATTAAATAAATAAATTTGTTTTTAAATAAATTTTAATAATTTATTTTTCGCTAATGACTAAATGAATTATTATAAAAAACATTAAGAAAAGGCGCCAAAACTACAGATAATGGATAAAGAAGAATAAAAAAGTAACACAAATATTTTTCGAAAGATTCAAAAATTATTTTAATACGCATGGAAATTTACGTTTAAAATATAATTTTTTTTAATTCAATGGCTTATTAAAATGAAAAACGACTTGTTAGAAATTAAGTAAAAAAATATCAACAAAAAGTTTCTCTACTTATCGGATAAAAAAAGAACTTCGACTGTTAACAATCATTCGTTTGAAGAAAATCAAGTGAATAAAAAATGCGCTCTCTAATAAATAATTTAAACAAACAATAATAATGAATGTAAAAGAATTTAAATTAAAAATTTTAAATGAATAACATTACATAAAATACAAAAACAAAAATATAGGTTTAATTTGAATTTTAAAGTTTTTATACCCATTAGCAGAATGGTATGCGTTTTATCGTTATATTTTTAATTGATTCATTCATTATAAAATTATTTATTTTAATCAAGTGTAGCAGTCCCATTTATAAAATGGTAAGTTTATATTTTCTTTAATATAAATTTTTAGTTTTATTCGTTTTGATTTAGTTTTCTGTCATTTTTAAAATTATTTTTAGATTTTATTGCAATACAATTTAATATATTCCTTAAATTAAACAAAAAAAAAAACTTTTTTTATTCCATGGTTATTCTCAACACTATTTGTTTTAATTTATTTGCAACAAATTTATCTATTTTTAAAAAATTTATAAGGATTTTTATATAAATATACTCTTTAATAAACCAAAATTATTATTATATTTTTTTCACTTCCATTCCTTTTTTTTTATTAATATTATAAATTGTTTGTTATAATTTTGTTTGATTGCTTAGTAATTCATTTTTATTAATCTTGATCGATATAATGCCACTGCATCTTTGACAATGTTTCCTCTCATTTTTATAAAAATTGGTTTCGTATATCATATAATTTCTATTATTTTTTAAATTTTATTAAACGGGGTAATTTTATTTTGAAATATTTACATTTTGGGAAATTTTTAGGCCTTTTATGACTAAAAATTTTCACATTTTATTTATTAAAGATTTAAAATCACACAAAAAATTTATATTTCTTTAGAATTATAATATATTTTTTAGTTATGATTAAAATAATTTATAAAGTCTTCATATTCCTGGCAGTCGAACATTCGTTGGCGGCAATTTCCTCCTGAATTATATGTTTAACAATTTAAATTATTTAGTTCTTTTCAAATTTTTATGTTTTTTTTACTTTTGCATTTGCATATTTGTTTTTGTTTTGTTGCTCTTACAATTTACTTGGAAAAGTATAAATTTAGCTTTTTACATTAAAATTTAGTGATTTTTTAATTTAATAAATAATAAGAATAATTATAAATTTTAATTTTTTTGTGCAAATTGTTCACATTTCTCTTCCTCTTTCTCTTTGCTGTCAACTGTTTTGAAAAAAAATTATTTTTTTGAATTATTAAATTCATTATTTATTAATTTTTATGATAATAAAATGAAAATTATGATAATTAATTTGTAGATTTTTTATGAGCTACCTTTTGCGAAAACGAATTTTATTGTGATTTAAGCAACGAATTTCTTTTCATAAATTATTTGTTTACTTCATTTCATCTCTTTTTTATATTTATATATAATATTAATTGTTAAATTTCAATTTAAATTATTATTTATTCCCTTTACATGCCCTCTGATGTTAACTTAATTTCGGTGAAAGGATAAATTCATTCTGGGAATACAAATATTTGAGTAAAATTTACCTTTTTAATAACATGTTGATAAATTTTTATGTGTATCTTTCACAAATTTCCCACGTTATGAAAATTCACTTTTTTGAGCCTGTTATTTCCGCTGAAGCATTATCGATCTAAATTTGAATTTCAAATACAAAAGTATAATTACTATTTTTGTTTATTTGCATTAAGTAAAAATTACCAATGCAAATAAAAAAATATATAAAAACCATATTTATTTGCCGATTATAATTTTACAGTTCTAAATCTGCCGTGTAATTTAAAGCAAGCGATTGGCGAAGAAAAAAAAAACTTATAATTGTAATTTCGAATAAAAATGGTATCA